>JAJALE010000882.1:0-140906 GCA_022627125.1 Fusarium chuoi | reverse complement strand
CCCCCCCATCCGAGCTGCCAGTCGCGCCCACCAGCCAAGAACCATTGTATTGTAATTCTCGGCGGCGATTCGGATGTCGTAACAGAGGAGGTCGAGGTACTCCGAGCGGTGGTCGACCTGCAGGAAGGTTCGCGAGATCTGGTAAGGAAGCTTCGCAGGGCCTTGGACTCGATAGAATTCTGTGACGAAAAAGTTCCATGGGGATTCATCGTTTGGCTGGCAGATGATGACGGCGAAGATGTGGTCGCAGCCTGCTACGAGGCAATTATGGGGGGTGCCTATCCCTGTCTATCAGTCAGTAAACTTGTTTGGGGTAGAGGATGAGGGATACTTGCGGTGGAAGTCGTATCCAGCGTGCAATAATTCTCGTCCATGTCATTGCTTCGCAGCATGGCCTTGATCGCAGCAAAAGGCTTTTGAGGAAGGCAAATCAGATTGTACGTATGTTGAAGGTTACAGAGCTGTATTTGAACTTCGGTGGATATAGATATATTTGTCCTTGGTAGTAGCGCCGGGAGTTCTGGTCTCGATAGTGCCTAACCATCGAGACCGTTGAGTTCCACTGGCGCTGCATCGTGATAACTAGGAGTGTGATCGGGGTAGCCATTGTGTTAAACCCGAAGTGTATTTTCTAACCTTATAATTAACTTATAAACTTAATACCGCTATAACCTTTTAATTTCTCTAAACTTTTACCTTAATAGTATTAATATATATATTATTATAAAACTTTCTATTAAGCTTTTTTTATATATTAATATTTCTTAATAAATCTAATAGTTATATATTATATTTGAAAGCCTATTTTAATAAATTGCCTTTTATATTTTAAATATAGATATAATTTAAGCCTTATTATTACGACCTAAACAGAAGAAGCACTTATATTATATATACCTTATATTTTTCTTCTAATTATTTATAATTATAATACACTAAAGGATTCTATAAGTAACTATTAAGATCTAATTACTAAAGCCTAAAATAAATTACTAGTAATTCTAGTTAATTATTAGTAATCCTTAAGAATTACTACTAACTTTATAGCAATCTTTTTAATTACTATTAATACTATATAATATATAAATATACTCCCTTAATATTAAATAAAACTTAATTTACTAGCTATTAATAAGATTTCTTTACCTTAATAAGCCTAATATATACTATTAACTATTAAGAGATATAATAACTTAATATACTTAATATAATACCTTATATATTCTATAAATATAAACCTAATATAGACTAGTTTATTTATTTAAAAAACCCTAATTGTTATATATTAATAGCTTTTATTTAAAATATACTGTATTTATATTAAGTAATATTATACTATTAAGATATTTAGTAATACTGGCCTAATATTTCCTTATATTAAAGCTCTATTTAATAATATTAAGATAATAGTAAAGCTATAATAGCTATATAATAACTATAATACCTTATAAGCCTAAATAAATAACTAGCAGAATGCTATAATAATTAATAATAGTAGTAATAAACTATAAGAAAGAGATCTTAAAGAAGCCCTAAAATTACTAAAGTTTAAACCCTTTAAGGGATAAGTAATTAATATTATTTTATTTTTAATTTAAATAAAAGGATATTTCTACTTATTTTTAAATAAACTAAATACTGCTATAAAGAAACTTCTATTTATAGCCCCCTTAATTTAAGGTAGTATTAAAAAATAATTTAAACCTATTATAAGAGACTACCTAAAAAATAAAGAAAATCTATAAGACTAAAATATATAAAATATCTTTAGAGATTAAAATAATTTTAAATAAGCCCTTAAAGATAATTTTAAAGTAATTAATAAAGAATAATAAGCTATAATTAAACTGCTTATATTTAAGTAATAGAAATTATATATTATATATTTAGCTAAATTCTAATAGTTAGTAGTTAAGACCTAATAAAATAATAATATCTTTATAGAAATTTACTACTAAAGCCTAAAGAAAGAGATTAAAGATAAACTATACCTTATAGATAGATTTAATAACCTAACTACCTATATTATAATAGTAATTAAAATTAATAAATAACAGTATAAATATAAAAGAGAGAAAGCTAACTATAAGTATAGAAATAACTTTAATTTATATTACTTTAATTAATAATAAGATAATAATAACTAAAGTAACTCTTAAAACTAAAAATAGCAGTAGAGATATTAGTAAAATAATACCTTATATAGAATACAGTTAAGACCTATATCTTTAGGCACTATATAGCCTAGAAGAAATAATAACTATAAGCTATAAAATATATCTAAATATAAATACTATAATTATAATTAAATAGGATATATAGTATAGTAATGCCTAAAACTATAAAAGCTATAAAACCTAAATTAAAGTAGGTAAGCCTTAAGACTTATTTAATAATAAGATTTATAGATAGTTATATATACTTAAATATTAAGAATAATATATAATAGATATAATATATACTTTAATGGCAATATAAGAATTACCTAAATTAAACCTAAAGATAAAGGAAGACTGAAAAAAAAGAATAAATTATATACTCTAAAAGAACTTAAGTAAAAAAGGAATTAATAAAATAAATAATAAAATAAAAACTACTATAAGTATATAGAAGATCTAAAGAAATAAAAATACTTTAAAGTAAAATAGAAAGAATAAAAAGATAAAATAAGATAATAAAAGCTAGAGGAACTTAAGGAATAACTAAAATAGAGGAAAATATAAATATTAAAAATAATAAGATAGGGTAGCCTAAATATCCTTAATATAGATAAATAGAAGTAAACCTTATAAGTTATTAATAATATCCCTATTAGGATAATACTTTAAAATAAAAAAGAATACTAAAGATAGGAAGTTAAAGCAAGAAGTTAATTTTAATAAAAGAAATAATAAAACTCTTATAGTATAGAATATAGAGGTAAGACTGCCAGAAATACAGTTAAGTATCTTTACTACTAAAATAAGTAAATTATATAAAAATAGAAATAACCTTATTGTTACGATTCGTGCCCGTAACAGCGCTATAAGGCTCTATAAGTAGCTGTACACACCACTGTAATTGCTACAATAGCAGTTATAGCCCAATCTTTTGCCCTGTGGCGTAGTGGTTAGGTGTAACCGTTACACTTATAAAGTAAGATATAAGGAAAACGGTTTAAAGATCTATAAGATATAAAAAGAAATCTATATATAAGGTGCCAGAAAATATAGAAATATAAAAATAGAAAATAAACTTTATATTAAAGTATATTATATTAATAAGGCATTAAACCTATTATATCTAGAATTAGTATTTAATAAATAAGATAATATATAAATAATACTAATATACCTTAAATATAATATAATATTCTAGATATTATACTAAAATTATTAATATAAATAATACAGGTTAGATAAGCTAAATAATAATTATTTCCTTATAACTATATCTAGAATACTTAATAATAACCTCTATTTAATAAAGGAAATAGAAAGATATTTAATATACCTTTAGTATAACTACCTAAAAGTAATAAAATTATAATTTAATATTATTACGACCCTAGCGGTTACATCACGTATACCCCATAAAAACTCTACCTTAAAGTCCCTCCTGACGGCCAACCAGATAGAGAACTAATAGGACCAAGACCGACAGCACTTTAGGACTGCATCACTCTAGGACCGATAATAACCTTATATTATATTGCCTCCCTTATAAACTACCTTAATATATATATATATTTACTTAATATTAAATAGAACTTAGCTTACTAGCTATTAATAAGACTTCTTTACCTTAATAAGCCTAATATATACTATTAACTATTAAAAGATATAATAATCTAATATACTTAATATAATGCCTTATATATTCTATAAATATAAACCTAGTATAGATTAGTTTACTTATTTAGAAATCCTAACTGTTATATATTAATAGCTTTTATTTAGAATGTATTATATTTACATTAAGTAATATTATACTGTTAAAATATCTAATAATACTGGCCTAATACCTTTTTATATTAAAGCTCTACTTAATAATATTAAGATAATGGCAGAGCTATAATAGCTATATAATAGCTATAATATCCTATAAGTCTAGGTAAATAACTAGTAGAATGCTACAATAACTGGCAATAGTAGTAGCAAACTATAAGAAAGAGATTTTAGAAAAGCCTTAAAACTACTAAAGCTTAAGCCCTTTAAGGGATAAGTAACTAATATTATTCTATTTTTAACCTAAATAAAAGGATATTTTTATTTATTCCTAAATAAACTAGATACTGCTATAAAGAAACTTCTATTTATAGCCCTCTTAATTTAAGGTAGCGCTAAAAAATGGTTTAAACCTATTATAAGAGACTACCTAGAAAATAAAGAAAATCTATAAGATTAAGATATATAAAATATCTTTAGAGATTAAGATAATTTTAAATAAACCCTTAAAGATAATTTTAGAGTAATTAATAAAGAATAATAAGTTATAGCTAAACTGCTTATACTTAAATAATAGAAATTATATACTATATATTTAGCTAAATTCTAATAGCTAGCAGCTAAAACCTAATAAGATAATAATGCCTTTATAGAAATTTATTACTAAAGCCTAAAGGAGGAAGTTAAGGATAAACTATACCTTATAGATAGACCTAATAACCTAACTACCTATATTATAATGGCAATTAAGATTGATAAATAACAGTATAAATATAAAAGAGAGAAAGCTAACTATAAGTATAAAAATGACTTTAACCTGTATTACCTTAATTAGCAATAAGATAATAATAACTAGGGTAACTCTTAAAACTAAGGATAGCAGCGGGGATATTAGCGAAATAATACTTTATATAGAATGCAGTTAGGACCTATATCTCTAGGCACTATATAGCCTAAAAGAAATAATAGCTATAAGCTATAAGATATATCTAAATGTAAATACTATAATTATAACTAAATAGAATATATAATATAGTAATGCCTAAAACTATAAAAGTTATAAAACCTAAACTAAAGTAAGCAAGCCCTAGGACTTACCTAATAACAGGATCTATAAATAGCTATATATACCTAAATGCTAGAAATAATATATAATAGATACAATATATATTTTAACAGTAATATAAAAATTACCTAAATTAAACCTAAAGATAAAGAAAGACTAGAAAAAAAGAATAAATTATATACTTTAAAAGAACTTAAGTAAAAGAGAAATTAATAAAATAAATAACAGAATAAGAACTACTATAAGTATATAGAAGATCTAAAGAAGTAAGAATACTTTAAAGTAAAACAGAAAGAATAAAAAGATAAAGTAAGATAATAAAAACTAAAAAAACTTAAAGAATAATTAAAATAAAGGAAAATATAAATATTAAAAATAATATAATAGGGTAGCCTAAATATCCCTAATACAGATAAGCAGAAGTAAACCTTATAAGTTATTAATAATATCCCTATTAGGATAATACTCTAGAATAAGAAGAAATACTAAAGATAGGAAGTTAAAGTAAGAAGCTAACTTTAATAGAAGAAATAATAAAACTCCTATAATATAAAATATAGAGGCAAGACTGCCAGAAATACAGCTAAGTACCTTTACTATTAAGATAAATAAATTATATAGAAATAGAAATAACCTTATAAAGTAAGATATAATAAAAATAGTTTAAAAATCTATAAGATATAAGAAGAAATCTATATATAAGGTGCCAGGAAATATAAAAATATAGAAATAGGAAATAAACTCTATATTAAAGTATACTATATTAATAAAGCATTAAACCTACTATATCTAGAACCTGTATTTAATAAATAAGATAATATATAGATAATATTAATATACCCTAAATACAATATAATATTCTAGATATTATACTAAAACTATTAATGTAAATAATATAGATTAAATAAACTAAATAATAATTATATCTTTATAACTATATCTAGAATACCTAATAATAACCTCTATTTAATAGAGAAAATAAAAGAATATTTAATATACCTTTAGTATAACTACCTAAAAGTAACAGAATTACAATTTAATATAATATTATATAAAAAGATATATTAAGTTAATAAATTAACTTAAGGAATTAAAGAGAATATATAAATTATTAAAAATGCAGAAAGGGAATTTAAAGAAATAACTTAAGGCAGGTATACTTAAAAGAAAGGCAAACTATCAGTTAATAATACCAGCTTAGAAGATATAAAAAAACTATTAGGATAATAGGAAGCAGATAGACTATACCTGCTTAATAAAGGACATTCTAGATAAGGAATTATAGAAATAAATATAGAATTAAAAGAATACTTTTAATAGATAATATTTAATAATAAGTTTAGTAATAACTGCCCTAATAGAGAAAAGTATAATAATAGTAACTGTAAGTAAATATACCGAAATATATTAGGAAAAGTTATATGCTATCTATAACCAAGCTATAAATAAGCTAGAACTATAGATAAAAATGACTTAAACTAATAAATACATTAGGAATACTGTAAATAATAGACTTAATAGATAGCTTAATACTATAAATTTAGATTAAAAGAAGATAGCTAAACGCTTAAATTAATTATAAAGTAAGGAAAAACTTTATTAACCTAAAAATAGTTATAGAGCTATAGCTACTATAAAAATAGAAATTATTACCCTACCTACTAGTTAATATAGAAAGATAGCTCTTTAATTATAATAATAGTATTATAGATTAAGAGATTAATTACCTTAAGGTCTTTATTAAAAGAAGAAATTAGGAAGTAGATTTTAATATTATACCTTTAGAAAAGGATATAGATATCCTATTAGGTATATAATAGCTTAAACGATAAAACCTACTTATTAACTAGAGGAACGGCTAGGTTATATTCCCTAATAACCTTAATAGTAATAAAGAAATAATTATAATAAATAATAAGAGATTTTAAACCCTAACTAAAGAGGATAGTATAGGTAAGTATAGAACAGAATGTCTATTACCTCTAAAAGGAGTATAATATAAGTATAAAAAAGGCATAAAAAATAAAACAGAAATTCTAGGCATTTTTAAGGCATAAAACCTATATAAAAATAAGATATTTATAGAATTAAGCCAGGACTGACTTAAGAATATTTTAAAATAGTACTAAATATATAATAGACTATTTAAAGAAAAACTAGAAATAGAAGTACCTAAATACAGTAAATAGGACTATAAAATTAACCTTATAAATAATAACTTACTATTTTAAAAGCTCTATTTACTTAACCAAAAAGAGCTATAAGTTTAGAAGGAGTATATAAATAAAATACTTAAAAAAGGCTATATTAGGGAATCTAGCTTAGTATTAATATTATTAATATTCTTTATACTAAAAAAGAATAGAAAGAATAGACCAGTTATTAATTACTAACCGGTTAATATATATACTATTAAGGACTAAACCTTATTTCTACTTATTATAGAACTTAAGGATTAATTATAAAGTAAAAAGATCTTTATAGCTCTAGATCTAAAAGGAGTATATAACCTTATTTATATTAAAAAAGGAGATAAATAAAAAATGGCATTTAGGACTAAATTTAGACTATTTAAATATATAGTAATGCCTTTTAGTCTTACTAATATACCTATAATATTTTAGCAGATAATTAATAATATACTTTAATAGTACCTTAATATCTTTATAGTATATTACTTAAATAATATCCTAATCTTCTTAAATAATAAAGAAGAATATATAGAATATATCTATAAGGTCTTAAAAATATTATAAGATATTAAACTATTAGTAGAACTAAAGAAAAGTTTCTTTTATATTATAAAAGTAGACTTTTTAGGATATATTATTATACCTAATAAAATTAAAATAGAACTAAAGAAAATTACAGTAATAATAGATTAAGAGAGACCTAATAATATAAAGGAAATATAAGCCTTTCTAGGACTTACTAACTATTACTAACAGTTTATTAAGGATTTTAGTAAAATCGCCAACCTAATAACAGAACTAATAAAAAAAGGAAAGACATTTAACTAAAATAATAAAATATAGAAGGCCTTTATATAACTTAAGGAAGCTATCTCTAGCAAACCAGTATTAATAATATTTAATCTAGAGAAAGAAGTTAAACTTAAAATAAATATATTAGACTTTATATTAAAAGGATAGATTAGTTAATAAGATAATATAAAGAAGCTATACCTTATTGCATTTTACTCTTATAAGTTATATAAAGTAAAACTTAACTATCTAATTTATAATAAGGAATTTCTAGTAATTATTAACTGCTTTAAGGAGTTTAGATACTACTTAATAGGAAGTAAGCACTAAATTAAGGTATATATAGATTATTAAAATATCTCTTACTTTACTATAATATATAAACTTAATTAATAATAACTATACTATACTAAATACCTATATAAATTTAACTTTATAATTATTTACAGAAAAGAATTAAAAAATAAAAAAGTAAATATAATAAGTTAATAACTAGATTATAATACTAAAGCTATAAAAATAATAGAATAAGTACTAAAAATAAACGATAAGGGAAAATATAGATTTACTTAATAAATACAAACTCTAGAATAGATATAAGCAACAGTAACTAAGGAAATCCTAGAGAAATTAAAGGAGTTTATATAGGAATTCTATAAATATCCTGCATATAGATATTAGGGAGTAATAAAGACTCTTAAATAACTCCTATAATACAAATATAAAGTATAGCAAATAACAGTAAAAAAGGTTATTAAATAATATAATCTTTATATTAAAATAAAAGTATAATAATATAAACTATATAGAGAACTTTAACTATTACCTATAGCATAATAACTATAAGACTTAATTATAATAGACTTTATTATAAAGCTATTACTATCTAAAGAACCCTTAATAGAAATCTTTTACAATAGTATTATAGTTATTATAGACTAACTTACTAAATTCTTATATTACCTACCCTATAGAGAAAATATAGATATAAAAGAACTTATATATATTATCTATAGATATATTATTAGTATATATAGATTGCCATTTAAGATTATTTTAAATAGAGAACTAACACTTATATTACGATTTTAAAATGCACTTTTAGCATTACTAGGTCTAAACTATAAGCTTATAATAGTATTTAAAGCCTAAGTAAACAGATAAATAGAATAAATAAATTAAGTGCTAGAATAATACTTACGGTATTATATAAACTATAAATAAAACAATTAGGTTAAAAAGCTATTATATACCTAATTAATATATAATACTACTTATAATAAAAGCATAAAGCTTATATCAATATATACCAATTTCGGATTTATACTAAAAGCCTATAGAGACCTATAAGAGCCTAAAACGATTAACTTAATAGTAATAATTAAGAGTAATAACTTAAAGAATCTATATAATAAACTATAGATAGAATTTAAATTTATTAGGAAATAGATATAATAGTATTATAATCCTAAAAAGGTAGAGAGACCTACCTTTTTAAAGGAAGATATAGTTTACCTATCTATAAAAAACATTACTACTAAATAACTAAACTATAAACTTAACTTTAAATATATAGGACTATATAAGATTATTAAAAAGGTCTTAAAGAATAACTATAAACTAGACCTACTACTAAAAGTTAGGATCTACCCCATTTTTTATATCTTACTACTTAAATTAGCAGTAAATATAATTTATATTAAAATATATAATAAACTAATAGAAGTAAAAAAACCAGAAACTTATAAAGTAAAAGCAATTTAGGAAATAAAAATAATTAATAAGAAAACAGAATACTTAATTAAATAGAAAGACTACCTAAAAAATAAAAATATATAGAAACCACTAAAATACCTTATTAATACCTAATAACTCCTAAAGAACTTTCACTAAACTCAAATAAAGGAAAGGCATTAAGAAAGTTATCACCTAAACCTAAAAAAGACCAATCTATATCATTAAGAATATAATCTACCTAAAGGTTATAAAATAATATATCTTTATATATATCTAAGCCAGATAAAATTATATCCTACTAATTTACCTTCTAGAGACTGCAATAGGTAGCCTCTAAACGTTTTTCCTTTATATAACTCTAAATCTTATAAATCTATAATAAGTAACTAGCAGCTAGAGCTAAGTAAAATTATAAGGCTACTATTTCTTTATAAAGCTTAAGGAAATCCTTACTTGCTTTATCCTTATTATTCTTTAATTTCTTCTCTTATTTTATTAAATTTATAATTACTATAATTAATAAGGAAAAACTTAATAGAAAAAGGGAGCTTATAAGAAAATACAATATAGATACTATTATAAGATTTTTTAGCCTAAATACACTTACTATAGTAAGCAGAATTAGCAGATATTAGGCACTTCTTACCTATCTAAAAACAGTAAGTATAAGGTATATTAGCCTCCTTATTAGAAAACTTAACAGATAATATAAGCATTTAGATTTTACAGTCCTTATAGGATAACTATTTAGATATACAGTTAGATATATTAGAATATAATAATAAAAGGTTTAAGTTAAGACCTACTAAAAGAAAACTAATATTAATTAAAATAACAGGCCTTAAGGATAAGACTGTTAGAAAGAAGAGATTATATTATAACCCTAGCAGTTATATTACGTATATCCTATAAAAACTTTACCTTAAAGTCCCCCCTAATAGCTAACTAGACAGAAGACTAATAGGACTAAGACTAACAGCACTCTAAAATTACATCACTCCAAGACTAATAATAACCTTATATTATATCGCCTCCCCTATAAACCACCTTAATATATATATATATTTACTTAGCATTAAATAGAACTTAACTTACTAGCTATTAATAAGACTTCTTTACCTTAATAAGCCTAATACATACTATTAACTATTAAGAGATATAATAACCTAATGTGCTTAATATAACGCCCTATATATTCTGTAAATATAAACCTAGTATAGACTAGTTTACTTATTTAGAAACCCTAACTGTTATAAATATAATATTATATAGAAAGATATATTAAGTTAATAAACTAACTTAAGGAATTAAGGAGAATATATAAGTTATTAAAAATATAAAAAGAGAATTTAAAAAAGTAACTAAAAAAGGTATACTTAAAGGAGAAAAAAACTATTAATTAATAATATTAGTTTAAAAGATATAAAGGAACTATAAGGACTATAAAAAGCAGATAGACTATACCTACTTAATAAAGAATATTCTAGATAAGGAAGTATAGAAATAAATATAAAATTAAAAAAATACTTTTAATAAATAATATTTAATAATAAGTTTAGTAATAACTGCCTTAATAAAGAAGGATATAATAATAGTAACTGTAAGTAAATATATTAAAATGCATTAAGAAAAGTTATATACTATCTATAATTAAGCTATAAATAAGCTAGAATTATAGATAAAAACGACTTAAACTAATAAATATATTAAAAATACTGTAAATAATAGACTTAATAAATAGCCTAATACTATAAGTTTAAATTAAGGGAAAATAGCTAAATGCTTAAATTAATTATAAAGTAAAAAGAAATTTTATTAACTTAAAAATAGTTATAAAGCTATAGCTACTATAGAAATAGAAATTATTGCCCTATCTATTAGTTAATATAAAAGGATAGCTCTTTAATTATAATAATAGTATTATAGATTAAGAGATTAATTACCTTAAGGTCTTTATTAAAAAAAGAAATTAAAAAGTAGATTTTAATATTATACCTCTAGAAAAGGATATAAATATCCTATTAAATATATAATAGCTTAAATAATAAAACCTACTTATTAACTAGAAAAATAGCTAGATTATATTTTCTAGTAACCCTAATAGCAATAAAGAAATAATTATAATAAATAATAAGAGATCTTAAACCCTAACTAAAGAGGATAGTATAGGTAAGTATAGAATAAAGTATTTATTACCTCTAAAAGGAGTATAATATAAATATAAAAAAGGTATAAAAAATAAAAAAGAAATCCTAGATATCCTTAAGGCATAAAACCTATATAAAGATAAGATATTTATAAAACTAAGCTAAAATTAACTTAAAAATATTCTAAAATAATACTAAATATATAATAGGCTATTTAAGGAAAAACTAAAAACTAAAGTACTTAAATACAGTAAATAAAACTATAAAATTAATATTATAAATAATAACTTACTATTTTAAAAGCTTTACCTATTTAACTAAAAAGAGCTATAAATTTAAAAGGAGTATATAGATAAAATACTTAAGAAAGGCTATATTAAGAAATCTAGCTTAATATTAGTATTATTAATATTCTTTATATTAAATAAAAATAAAAAGGATAGACTAGTTATTAATTACTAACTAATTAATATATATACTATTAAGGACTAAACCCTACTTTTACTTATTATAGAACTTAAGGATTAGTTATAAGATAAAAAAATCTTTATAGCTTTAAATCTAAAAGGAGTATATAACCTTATCTATATTAAAGAAGGAAATAAATAGAAAATGGCATTTAGGACTAAATTTAAACTATTTAAATATATAATAATGCCTTTTAGTCTTACTAATATACCTATAACGTTTTAATAAATAATTAATAGTATATTTTAATAGTACCTTAATATCTTTATAGTATATTACCTAAATAATATCTTAATTTTCTTAAATAATAAAAAAAAATATATAAAATATATCTATAAAGTTTTAAAAATATTATAAGATATTAAACTATTAGTAAAACTAAAAAAGAGTTTTTTTTATATTATAAAAGTAGACTTTTTAAGATATATTATTATATTTAATAAAATTAAAATAAAACTAAAGAAAATTACAGTAATAATAAATTAAAAGGGATCTAGTAATATAAAAGAAATATAAGCCTTCTTAAAACTTACTAATTATTATTAACAGTTTATTAAGGATTTTAGTAAAATCGCTAACCTAATAATAGAACTAATAAAAAAAGGAAAAATATTTAAATAAAACAATAAGATATAGAAGGCCTTTATATAGCTTAAGGAAGCTATTTCTAGCAAACCAGTATTAATAATATTTAATTTAGAGAAAGAAGTTAAACTAGAAATAGATATATTAAACTTTATATTAAGAGGATAGATCAGTTAATAAAATAATATAGAAAAGCTATACCTTATTGCATTTTACTTTTATAAGTTATATAAAGTAGAACTTAACTATTTAATCTATAATAAGGAATTTTTAGTAATTATTAACTGCTTTAAGGAGTTTAAATACTACTTAATAGAAAGTAAGCACTAAATTAAGGTATATATAGATTATTAAAATATCTTTTACTTTACTATAATATATAAACTTAATTAATAATAACTATATTATATTAAATACCTATATAAATTTAACTTTATAATTATTTATAAAAGGGGATTAAAAAATAGAAAAGTAGATATAATAAGTTAATAATTAAATTATAATATTAAAATTATAAAAATAATAGAATAAGTATTAAAGATAAATAATAAAGAAGAATATAGATTTACCTAATAAATATAAACTCTAGAATAGATATAAGTAATAGTAATTAAAGAAATCCTAGAGAAATTAGAAAAGTTTATATAGAAATTCTATAAATATCCTATATATAGACATTAAGAAGTAATAAAGACTTTTAAATAACTTCTATAATATAGATATAAGGTATAGTAAATAACAGTAAAAAAGGTTATTAAATAATATAATTTTTATATTAAAATAAAAGTATAATAATATAAACTGTATAGAGAACTTTAATTACTGCCTATAGTATAATAACTATAGGACTTAATTATAATAGACTTTATTATAAAGCTATTACTATTTAAAAAACCCTTAATAGAAATCTTTTATAATAGTATTATAGTTATTATAGACCGATTTACTAAGTTTTTATACTACCTACCCTATAGAAAAGATATAAATATAAAAGAACTTATATATATTATTTATAGATATATTATTAATATATATAGATTGCTATTTAAGATTATCTTAAATAGAAAACTAATACTTATATTATGATTTTAAAATATACTTTTAGTATTATTAGGCCTAAACTATAAGCTTATAATAGCATTTAGAGCCTAAATAAATAGATAAATAAAATAAATAAATTAAGTGCTAAAATAATACTTATAGTATTATATAAACTATAAATAAAATAATTAAATTAAAAAGCTACTATATACCTAATTAATATATAATACTGCCTATAATAAAAGCATAAAGCTTATATTAATATATACCAATTTTGGATTTATACTAAAAGCCTATAAAGACCTATAAGAGCCTAAAATAATTAACCTAGCAGTAATAATTAAAAGTAATAACTTAAAGAATCTATATAATAAACTATAGATAGAACTTGAATTTATTAAAAAATAGATATAATAGTATTATAATGCTAAAAAGGTAGAAAGACCTACCTTTTTAAAGAGAGATATAGTTTATCTATCTATAAAAAATATTATTACTAAATAATTAAACTATAAACTTAACTTTAAATATATAGGATTATATAAGATTATTAGAAAGGTCTTAAAGAATAACTATAAACTAGACCTATTACTAAAAGTTAGGATTTACCCTATTTTTTATATCTTACTGCTTAAATTAGCAGTAAATATAATTTATATTAAAATATATAATAAACTAATAGAAGTAAAAAGACTAAAAGCTTATAAAGTAAAAGCAATTTAGGAAATAAAGATAATTAATAAGAAAATAGAATATTTAATTAAGTAAAGAAATTACTTAAAAAATAAAAATATATAAAAACCACTAAAATACCTTATTAATGCCTAATAACTCCTAAAGAACTTTTACTAAAAACTAAAAAAGGATCTAAAATAGCAAACCAGTTAATAAGGTTTACTATACCTACCTTAATTAACTCTACTATAGTAAAGAAATTAAAAGGCATAACTAAATTCTCTATCTTCTTACTATTATTTATTGCCTTAAAATCCTACTTAAAGGCCTTTAGCCCCTTAAATTAAATTAAATACTTTTAATAATAAAGATATATTAACTTTAAAAGATACTTATTTAGTTAATATTATAATTAAATAAGCTCTTTTTTAGTAGCCTCTTTATTAGCTTTAATTTAATTCTTTTCTTAAACTAGATAATTTACTATAAAGATTAATATAAAATACCTTATAGATAATAATAAAAACTAACCTTCTAATAATATTATACCTTTCTTATTATAAGAATAACTATAATAGATATATTTAGAATAATTCTTTTATCTATCTTTTATTATATATTTAGTATAATTTTTAATATATAAGGAATAAGGCATAATTTTATAATTAATAAAGGCAATAAGTTTTATATAAATAAAATAATATTAAATTACTATAAAAGATATTCTATTAATAACAGTAAGGAGATATAAATTTAAGTTAAACTTATTAAAAATAAATATAAAAGAAAAATAGATATATAGGTCTTAAGGATAAAACTAATAAAAAGAGAGAGATTATATTATAACCTAAATAGAAGAAGTGCTTATATTATATATACCTTATATTTTTCTTTTAATTATTTATAATTATAGCACACTAAAGGATTCTATAAGTAACTATTAAAACCTAATTACTAAAGCCTAAAATAGATTATTAATAATTCTAATTAATTACTAGTAATCCTTAAGAATTACTACTAACTTTATGGCAATCTCCTTAATTACTATTAATACTATATAATATATAAATACACTCCCTTAATATTAAATAGAACTTAATTTACTAGCTATTAATAAGACTTCTTTACCTTAATAAGCCTAATATATATTATTAACTATTAAGAGATATAATAACCTAATGTATTTAATATAATGCCCTATATATTCTGTAAATATAAACCTAATATAGATTAGTTTACTTGTTTAGAAAACCCTAACCGTTATACTTATTTCTTTAAATTAGCTATCTAGCTGCTTTTTAAATTGCCTTTTTTAATTTTAGTAATTTATTTAATGCCTTTTCTTTTATTAAATAGCTAAAATAACCTTTTTAGGAAATTTACTAAAAGCTACTATAAAAGTAATAGTCTTATAGTTAAAAAGAGCTAGCTAAATAAGGAATTTACTATTAAATTTATAAAAGTTTTATATAAAAATAAATCTTATAGTAGCTCTATAATACTCCTTAAGGGGTTTATAGATACTATTATTTTATTAAGTCCTTTTATATATTAATATAGCTTAAAGTATAATTATAACTTTATTAATATAATTATTAATATTTACTATTTAATAAAATTAATATTAATAAAAGATTAATTTTATTAATAAAAAAGCTATTATTTTAAAGATTAAAAAGAGGTATTTATAGTATTAAGTTAACCTTTTTTAGCTAAAAGATTAAAGGTTTTTATATACCTTTAAGGTTAGCTAAAAAGTTATTATTTAGGTTTTCTTTTTATTAGATTTATATTATAATAAATAGTTAGATATTTTAGTATAATATTTAAGTTATAAGCTTAAAGTGTTATTTACTGCTAAGACCTATAGCTAAGAGCTTAATCCAGCCGAGAGAACCTAGTGATCGGGGTAGTAAAGAAGAGTGGGAGTTGATAGGAAAGATAGGTCGGGGAGAGTGAGAGGGAGGAGTCATGGTTGAGTATCTGGCGTTGGGAGAATGAAATGGCGGTGAGTCTACCATTTTGGACTTTTTCATCCAGATACAGGTGAGGCAGCAGATATGACGCATCTTTGGTTTGATATAGATGGAAACTTCCGCGACCTATCAGAAAGCCGTGCCTGGCATCTGTCAGTGGTCTGGTTGAGGACACTACCCCGACAACATGGCGCGACAGGGATCAATTATAAGACTGAGATTTGGGTGCCCTATCGGCTCTGGCTTCGATCTCCCCGTCTCTCTCCCCACGCTTGTCCCGCAGAGTAAGGCTGAGTGGGGCTAGACAGCTGCGGTCAACCCGCAAGAATGTCAATACGTGGAGTTGCTGCAGTAATCATGCTGGGAATTGAAGAGCCAGATCAATTGCAAAATGTAGAATATCCACGTCAACTTTGACCTATCGGCTGTTCATAAAACACGAAGAATACTTACGGCACGACTTGGTTTCGTGAGTTGATACGATGCAAGCGATATCTAAAAGCTGCGCTTCATGTCAATGCGACTTACGAAGACTTGGATGTGTTGACTTTGTGTTTTGCAAAAATCTGCTGTGACGACTATGACGAAGTCGTTCTGTTTGAAGTCAAGTCTCCGAGCTGTCACCTCGCATGAGAGTGTGCTGTACGTACCAGTGCAGACTTTCTATAACAATACATCTAACGTTGATTGAGAGATGCTTGCTTCATTCGATCGAAGATGGAGGTCGGTTAGGTTACAGCCAGCCACCCAAATCACCAGCAGCTTTGATCTGACGAATCAAGGGGTGCGAGCTGCGAGTCTGGAGTTCTGCATGCTAACATGGCCTTGGGAAGAAGGCCGAAAATACATCTCACAATCCAGACTTTGTCGCGTCTGAAATCGACATGTAGATTCGCAAATGTGTTTTAATTATGAAGGTCAAGATGTCCTGGAGTTCTGTCATGACTTGGCGTGTGGATTAATGCAAGTCTATTTTGTCGAGTGTGGCTGGATTGCTTCTAACCCTGTTCCAACGACACGACGCGACTTGACGTGACGTGACGCGCTGGTTGTTGGTCAGAGGGAACACCAGGAGCGGAAGCACGAAGACCACTACGTGAGGAGACCACCACTCCTGCAGTATGAGGGGGGAGATGCGCTGTGGAAAATTGGAATGCCAATTGGACAGGTAGGTTTACCGTATTTACATTATCAGTCTTGCCATTTCGCTATCCCAAACTGACTTTGATGTCAAGCAAGTAACCACGGTCGGCTTGGACTCGATAGCTCAGCTGAGTCACCTGCCCCATGCGAGAATTTATCTCCAATGGATAAGGCACTGGAGTTGTTTTGCCTTTTAATGCATGCATTTTGACATATCTACACTTGCTCGACCTTGTTTCGTGTCTTTGTTCATCCGCCCAGACGCCATCAACCGAGTAAGATCAATCGAAGAACCATCCACCAAACACTAGCCAGCGCTACAATTCACACGATACTTCATCTCTCAACCATCTCCCAACTCCCAGTCCCATTATCACCTATATCAAGTTGCTGCGCCTCAACCAGTCGATCAAGAGCACGCATATGTGCCTCTGCACGCTTGATCCTCTTCTCAGCCTTCTTGCGCTCAAGCGAAACCTTCTTCACGGCCGCACCAGTTTGTGATTCCTCCTCGGTCGGAGTATTGCTAATGCCAAAGCCGAAAAGAGCGAGGAGCAGGGCGACGATAGCCACGAGGGCGTTGACTATAGCTTTTATGGCTGAAGGTTGATGCTCATTTTCAGGGGTAGCAATTTCCTGATGCTGGAGGCTTTGCAGAGTGGCATCGGCGGCTGTGATATCTTGTGTCGCTTCCTCAATTTCCAAGAGACTGTACAGGCGGAGTTGGCGAATTTGATCGCTGCTGAGATCGACGAGGATGTTGCGCGCTGCGAGCCGGGATATTGGGACCTCATCCTTGGCGGATCGCTACTCCTCCAAGGTGGGGAACTTGACTTGTCGAGATGGCATTGTTGTTTGGCTTCGCACCTGTACTTTGTCTCTTTGGATGAAAACTCAAGGTGAAGTCAAAGCTGGCTTTGTTGTTTCTTGTTGCGTGTTTGTGAAGATCGCAGTCGAGGTTTGGAGGATGACATAAGCGAGGAGGGAGTTGGGGAAGCCAATCAAATACTTGATATGCGCACCATATGGAGACGCGACTGAGATCGCGGGAGTTCAGCAGCTGTTAGCAGTGCGAGCCCAAAATGGCTATGGCTTTGGCAAAACATGCATGTTGGACTTGTAAGGCTCGCGTTGACAAAAATGGCATTGCTAAAATGCTGGTTCAATGACCAACATACCATATTCCGCGACTCTAAGCCATCTGGGATCGTCAGAAGAGTTGCCGGAGACCCAAGAGCAACAGAGTCGGTTTTCTGTGTGACTTGAGGCTCTCCAAGTTGAGCAAGGAGTCCGCTGGTGGTCAGTGGAGTTCCCTGCGACAGCCCTTTCGCCCTTGGATCATGTGCGTTACTTACTCTTGTGTTCTACTAGCGCTACCAGTGCACCTTGTTGCTAGGGACCAAAACTTGCCGGAAAAGGGTGACAGAGTCCACCGGACTCCCAGGGAAGAACAAACAATGGCCTCGACTTTTCATGGCTGCCTATAAGTCTAGGCAACAAATATATTGCTCTGGTGAGTTGCGTCGCAGCACTGTCATGATCGACTGTACAGCCGGATACCAGGCTTTGATCAGACTGTTGGAAGGCTTGCCGTTTAGGAACAACTTTTAGGACTCTTATGAAAGACTCAAGTTTAGATACTTTGCTGGATGAAGGGATTGCGACTTGACGACAAAACTTGTTATTGTATCAGGAAGAGATACTGAAACGGACGCCATGCATCTATATTTCGGGACCGTACTACAGATATACTACTTGATGGCCATTTCGTGTGACCGTGGGTCCGACGATTGTGAGATGGCTTACGAGCTGTAGTATGAGATCACATAAGATTGTAAGATATCAAGGGTAGCTATACACACGGCACAAAATGGCAGTTCTGTCACTAGGAAAACACATCAACTCTTGAAGCGAAGAGGAATTGAATTATAGTTGAGCTCTGCTGATCTCTAATCTGTGGATGTCATCGAACTGCCTTGCAAACAGAAGCTTCATGAAAGTCGAGAGATATGAGATCCATACTTGCATTTTAAAAGGGGCAAATTGCCGTGTTTTCGCGCGATGCATTTGATATCAAGGCATGTAAAGCTCGTCTAAATCTTCATCTCGTTCGAACGTACATTTTTATTGTCGGTTACAAGGACTGACTTGCTATTAATGTTGAGGAATGTTTTGGAACGATCTGTGGAGGGTACAGTTGCGGCGGACATACTTGGTTGGCTTTTGAAAAAGTCGTGACGGGCCGAAATCGGTATTCGGTACTGGGATCAAGTCATACTGCCCTTGGTAGGTTGCGCAGACTGAAGGTGATATTTAAGGCTAAATGGTAGAACGAATAAAGGTCACGAGTTAAGAGTAGATGCAACTTTATACTGGCGGCAGAGCGTAAAAAGTTACCATCTATCTCTATGCCACCGCTAAGAAATGGTGGATGTGCTGCGTACAAGACAACAAGGCGCTGCTGGAAAAAAGGTGGCCGCTTTACAAATCTGGCATGTATATTGAACATTACCGCTCATTGATTTGTAGGTTGTGACAGAGTACGGGGCGCCTTGACTTGTCGTAGGAGCAAGCAACCTGCCGTAGGAGTAGCTGAAACAGTGAGGGCGCTACCGTAGGAGCAATCAATTGCTCGCGGGAGTAGATGTGGTACAGAGCTGCCCTACTGTACTGAGAGCGCCGTAGTGTATCGCGGGAGCAAGTCGCCATCGCAGGAGGTGTTGGCTTACAGCGCTACCCTGGTCAATGAGTGTAACCGCAGCGGGCAATCAGAAGGTCCGGAGCCTTCAGTACCAGTCAACACGGCAGCCATTTTGTCCCTGCCAGTTCAACTGGACCATCTCAAACCTCAACTTCAACCATAGTAATCACTGGCTCCGAGACTCATGACCTGTTGATGGTCTGTTTACGATACCCCTAATTTATGATAGGATGCAATTTTGCGAGATCGAGCCCCGATGCAGCCACCTACACGATGCGACACGACAGCTTCGCAACAACGCAATCGACCAATCCTCCCTCACGTGTTAAGTCTATCAGTTAGAGTATACAGTACGATATAAAGCATGGTACCGGTATTAATTCGCCGCATTTTCTTTAAATACTACGAATAAATGTATCGATTACGACGGGTCGACTCGGACATAGGCACGAACTGATGCAACACAAGGCTTTGGGGTTCTTCATCTTGGGTGCTCCGCTCGAGTCACAGTTGGTCTAAGACAGTACGCACAACGGAAGATCTCTGAGAGTGCTCAAGTGACTGCGCGATAAAATACTTGGCCGATTGGGATGAGAGCATAATGAGCTGCCAGCAGAATATCGGTATATTTAAGGTCACTCGTGGCCTCAGAAATACCTGGCGCTCTCTCCATTCGCCAAACACGAGTACAATGCCGGCTCGCCGTGAGGGTGTCTCGATTCCTCCCACTGCCGCTGTACTCTAACCTGCTGCCGGTACTGCCACTCTCGTCGCGCATGCAAAGAATCCCAGTCGCGGGCCTCAAGTTCTGAGGACCACGAACCCGCTGCTGCTTCATAAATGTCCAAGAGCAGCGATATCATCGTCTCTGGGTCGCCGTTTCGCCACGCCTCCTTGCCGCCCAGGGAACTCCAGGCGACTTCGGCAGGCTAGTGACCGTCAAGGCATTACCGGTTACTTGGCGGTAGTCATCAGCGACCGAAGAGGTTTCAGCACTGTCTGTCTACCGCACAGCCCCTTGTACGACGGAGACCGAGTGACCAGGGAATTGCTGTGAAAGAACACCAACGTGACTACCCGAACAGCTCCCCCGTTTTCTGGGCTGCACGGCGGATGTCACATCCTCGTGTTTCTCTCTACCAATATGGGAAGCTTCCAACAGTGTCTTCTCAGCCCATTACGTTCGATCCTTCGATCTATCTTCACCTCTTGCCTCGCCTGGAATCGAGTGCCCAGGGCCCACTACGTTGGAACATGACCAGTCAATGATCCGGGTTCTCGATTCAGCGGTAAAGAATGGCACAATTCTCAAGGATTCGGAATTGAGGGACTATTGGTGGGCAGCTTGCGTCTTTGGCTGTGCTGGGGATATAGTAGTCCTATTGGTGATGACCGCGCCTCTGTCACCAACACTAAGAACATTCTTACCGCTCACCAAGCCACGCTTTCTCCATCTTAAGGGTTTGGCCGCCACGATTCTGCCTCGGCTACAGATACGCACCGCTGGAGGTACTTACCTCAACGCGCATCAGCCGCCCACTGACCCTGGCTGCTCTGTTTGGCACGATGGATATCTACGTTTGTCCTAAACACAGCACGGGCATGTAGCATAGGACTCAATTTCTGGCAGCGTGACTCGTTATCTGCTTCCTTGGCCACTCATCAGACTTACAGGCGCGCTATTGGCTGTACGTGGAGATCTACAGGGGAATAGGAGTTGTACTGCTCATTTGGCAAGCGGCGCTATTGCTGAAGACTATCTGGCTTATTAGTACAAGCTGCGTTCCCCTTCTTGCTCTACACTATGCTGAACAAGGAAATGACGCCTGTTCTCAGCATCGCAGGTCGTCGAGTTCGTGGTCGTGCTCAATCTCCGATAGGCCCTTCTTACTCTTGTAGGCCGTTCTGAAGCCTGCAGCTCATGTTGGTTCTGTCTTCTTAATGATTTGCTGTTTCGGTGCATGAATCTATTGGAATGGTGACGTTTCCAAGTCCCACGAGATCGAGATGTAGTTGATGTAGTAGCATTCAGACCCATGATACACACCAGAAGGCATGTCTCCCCCTTTTACGACGTCTTGGCAAGTCAAGATCTCGGTATCGCTTTGTCTACTGGAGGAATTCGGAATGTCCAATAACTTACATTGCGTGATGCTGCAGGTAATATGGCAAGCACATAGTTGGGTTGTCCGACAACTCGCATTAAGGCCACAGGAAGGACCAGATCGTCCCTGAAACTACAAGTGGTTCCTGATCGGTACTTATAGAGTCCAAGAGGGGTGCCTATGTGGATTGGGTTTCTATTCGAGACTATGGTAGTAACATAACCGGAAGATCAAATACCAACAGCTGCCTTACAAACATCCAACAACTGAAGTAGAACTAATTGCCTACCTCCATAGCTTAGAAACTGCGGTCATCAATACAGGTTGCCAATCAGGGACCCGGAATTAGAACTGTATCGCCGGTGATATCCTCACATGCGTGGTTACTTATCTTATGTGCACCAGTGCTGCTGAGAGCAGTCTGGCTGACTTTCAATTCTATACACCGTCTCGGCGTCTAAAATCAGTGTTGTTCAACTTCTTTCTACTCTCATCATGTGACTGTGGACCATTCAATATCTTTTTGTTGGATCGAGGTAAGACATGCAGTATGCGGCAGCTCACGGCCACTTTCAACTCGAACATACAGGCTGCTCGTCCACTTGCTGGCAATGCAAATGTATGTATTCCGTCACCCGTTTCCCAAGTATCAGGTGCAATGCATTTCGCTGGCTCCCTAACCCACGAAATTTGTCTCGGGGGGATGGAATGAGGCCGTCCATATCTGACAAGATGGGGCTGTATACCAGAAAACAAGATGCTGTTAAGTTAAATGTGATTGTCTATTAGTGAAACTTCCATTCTGGAGTATATTGCCTCACACTTGCCATGTTCTGGCTCAAGACCGGTCGCCAGATTCACACGGCTAGCTGTACTATGATAAGGAAACAATAGGGAGATATCATAGAGGAAGTGTACCATAACAAAGCTTACGATAAACTGAGAATGCCTTTAAACGGCATCGAATAGTTGATGCACTTATTAGCGAAGGCGATACTCAACTGAAAGGTTGGGCCAGGGATACTCAGAGAGCACATCATACTCTGCCCAGGCTGCGCTATTTCGATATTTTTGACGACCATAATCTTCACAGCTATATTTTAATGTTCATCCTTTCTAAATATAAAAGTGTTTTAGCTACCATCTGCTGCTTGACTAGGTATCCCGCTAACTATAAACACAGATTTAGAGATTATTGCATCTAACTCTCCATGACACGAGACGTTTCTAGCAATCTTCTTCACAATATCTTAGTTAACAGATACTTCAACTCAGTCGGAATCGTCTGCTTTTGCGAGAAAGTCCACAAGAAGTGATTGTTACTCAACATTCAGCAGGTCATCACGCAGTCACAGCCTTACAGTCAGTAATGTAGACAGGCAAAGCAAGACCTGAGAAAGAGGTACATGATACACATAGCCAGGTATGTGGTGCTTACGGAATTTCTAATCAGAACAAGTTATTGGCAGATAATAAGAGCAGGAGGGGGCCATGCCGTCAGGAACTTTGGCTTCCTCTCAATGAACGTACAATACTTGAGCCAAACTCCAGTTTTCCAATTTAAAAGTATCCCCAACTAACTACAGTAGCTTCTGTAGTGTTTTCATGTGTTGAGACTCTCTCATGTCTGCTCAGACTGGTGCTGATGAACTTAGGGGAGACAGAATATAGACCTAGGGTCATTGCCGGTTGCTCCGTACAACTAAGAACAAAACATGCATAGCAGAGAATACCATCCAAAGACGTCAGAACTTGCTCGTACCCACATTGGTCATATCAAGATACTTGTGCTTTCCATTAGATCCTAGTTTTCATTGCCCCAACCTCCTGAGGCTACGGGGGGAAATTCTTGGTAAGCACTCGGGAGTGTTCGCCAATTGGCCGCTGATATGTCTCCTTACTTCTGATATGTTATGTCCAGAGATGCGTTTGCCGACTGTTGTCGCTGCACTTTTCAATATGATGATGTTCAGACCATTGGTCAACATTCATGCTACCGTTCGTCAGCGTGATGCCCAATTGGCATAGTCCTACAGACTCTTGAATGTGCTAAAGGCAAACTGGCTATATATTTCTTGGGAGCAGTAGTTCGAACTTCAGAAAGACTGGCCGAGCCATTTGCATTTAGAAAGCGATTTGGTTGGACCTTGATGAATATCGATTCGAGACGCTTTCTTTCTGTGATCATCATGAACAGAACAGGGTATGCAAAAATATAATTCTTCTATCCCCCAACAAAGATGTGAATCAATGGTGATTGGCGTCTCCGTTCGATCTCAGGCTTCCCTGAAACGTGGCTATGGGAGCGCTGAGATATTCCCTAGCATGTCTGATGTGGAGCAAGAACCTGCCCTTTTCGGCAAGACGATGATTCCCTGCTATATCTGATGCAACTGATGGTAAGTGGTACTGCCCTGTTGCATAGTGTTCGTTGATAGAGCTATTGCTAACCGCTTCTTCATTGAGCTGTCTCGATTCATGAAGCCCAGAAGGTTTGTCGGTAAAGGCCCAAGGCAGCTATGCACCTCTTCGGGGATGCCAAAGATGTATTGTCCTGGTATTCGTCGACTGCTAGAGGGAACTGAGTGATTCTTTGACAAGGTAGAGAAGAGTTCCGTTTCAGTAAAGGGTGATTGCATTTGTAAATGCTCCTTGACTCTTCTGGATAAAGAAGACCATCACACTCTTAGTGATTCATGCAGTTCCAATAGTCAATAACAGGCCACTACGGAGATCAAGTGGACTTCATATTCCAGCTATCAACGTATACACTGCATAATGCTTTCTTCAAGGCGTCTGAAACATACTTCATGGGCAGCCATCCCTTGGTCAGAATGTAGCACCAGACCAGGAGATAATGTACCGGAGGCCGGGGGCTTAGGCTAGAAGCTAACCTACAGCGCCTTTAGCAGTTGCCAATGTGTGTCAGCTGTTCAACCAGAACACGCCTCTCAACAGAGAATTGCCTTGGCAGTCTTGTCTTCATATTCTCCGAGAGTCGGCAATCTCTCTTCGCACGCACGGAAACTTTGTAAGGGTAGCCTCTATTAGACGTCAGTGACAAAAGCCGCATCTTCGGCATCAGGCCATTTCCATTCGACACGACTTTTACCTTCGAACGTGTTTTATCTTTCGACTACACAGACGTTGTTACTTTTTATTTATATCAGCAATCCTCTCTTATATAAGAATTCTCTATGCTCACTTCCAAGGTAGCATCTGAGTAGGCGGATTAGATGACAGATGCCTTGACTTACCCTGAAGCACCGTGTCGTCAACTTAGTGATGACCAATTCGGTCTTCTCGGCGCTGTTTAGAGTTAAGGCCCTCTGACATCCTCAAACTTCTTCATTCTATCCTCACATCCACTTTCTTCAGCAGTAAATCTGAGGATTTTGGCACTAGATACCTCAGCTAAAGAGGTTTTTATGGCCATGGATGTAGCAGACTGGCATGGTTAGTCCCATGCAGATACTCTCACTATCGTCAATCTCATCCTCCCTGTCACCAATCTCTTACATCACAGAAGCCACCAATACTTTCACCGTACTTTTACTGTGAAAAGCTTGCACAGATTGCGCCATATCTGCCTCAGTACGGGCATCCAGTCCCAGATATCGTCAGAAGGCATCTCCCAACAGGATCAAGAGCTCCCATGACTGCAGTGGTGTGGTCTTGCTCTCGGGCAAAACAATAGCCAGGAACCCGACGCCATTTTTAAAGTTAAGTTCAGACGAGATCGTGAACAGAATAGTGCTATTCCACAAGCCGTAATGTTTAGCCACGGCCGCGGTTGCTGAGCTCGTTGGTAATCATTACATGCTGTTGCTAAGACTCAGTTGCTTCTGGTGCAGTTGTTAAGGCCACTTGATGCACTTGCAGAGCTCTCTACGTCAAATGAAAGCCTTGGCTGAAGCGGCGATTAGGTAAGGAAGCCGTTGATGTGACGGGTGTTGTCAAGGAGTCCGTGGACACGATATCCCGTGAAGATATTTCCAAAATTCAATGTTCTGGATGAAGCCGCTTCCCAATCTTTCTTGTCCTCAGAGTCGTCCCCATCCCTGAAAAAAGGGTCTCCTCACTGGCAAACCACGATTCATAGTAATGAGTCTGCCTGAGCAAATTATTCTGATGATCAAGCCACATGAGCAAGTGAAACCCATGACAGTATGCGTCCTGATGAAGCTGTGAAACAGAATCTCAGGAATTACATGTACCATCAATGAGAAAGAGTGAATGATCTAGAATTAACAGCAAAATGGGGTCAAAAGGATATACCAGACGACTGGTTGTTACTCTTGCTACTGCCCAAGATGAGAGCTTGAACGACTGATATATGCTTACTTGCGTGCTCGAGCCGGCATGTATCGATCCTCTGTTACATTATGTTTACTGCAAAGTGGTAGGACAAAGATGTTTTTGTTTATGGATTGTAGTGCAGCTCACGATAGCGGTATAAGTCTCTTGCATCTCCTTGAATCTTCTGCTGCATAACAAAATACGCATTTCATAAATCCCATTTTCGTCCGCGACTATACCGTCAATAATGCCAGTTCAGCGCACTCTCTACATCTCAGCTCAATGTTACCACCTTCTTTCCCTTTTCACATTGGTACAACCTCCAAAGTCCTCTGATCCATACTTTACTGCACCAAAGCTCCCCGTGATGGATCACTATCAAGCCATCAACCGGTCCACCAAACTGTGTCAACATCTTATCACCTGTTGATGTGCCTCCAGTTGATAGCCGTGTCATCGCTGACGCCTAAACTGTGGCCGAGGCCTAGATAGAATTTGGCCACTATAGAGTAGTCGAGCTCTGCTTTGACAGTAACGGCTTTGAGTTAGTAAAAGCGTCGACTGAAACAGAATGCATATGGGAAAAAAGGCTGCAAGATCGAGTAAAGGCCAAGAGTGAATAGCATAAGGATAGTCTAGACAACTATGAAGATAAATTTATGTAAAAAGAAACGGAGCCTCAAGCGCTTGTTTGACATGGCGCTTGGGTGCCTCCGTGGTTCTGGCCTGGCTACCAGAGGGCATTGGCACAGTGGTGGTATTGCCGAGATTGTTCAGAAAAGAGTCAAGGTACTTATTATGATCTACTTGACGCTTTGGCAGGTTAGTCAATGGACCTGAGCAAAGAGAAGAGAGGACATACCGTGTTTCCCCATCACTGAAGTTGGGAAAGTCTGGACTGAAGTTCTAGATCTTGCACTCGAGTTCCGGAGCTTCAAGGCGATCGCATGCATCAATGTCATTTCCGGCTTCCGGAGATGACTGCTTCGTAATCAGAGGCTCTGGACTCCCGATGCCGCCGCTTATCTTGACGTTGCAAGGAGAAGACAGAGGACCATGGGTTGGTGATGAAAAAAGACTTTCAGCAAGAGGCTCAAGTTGATAATCGTTGTTGGTGTCAATGCCGTTGGTGGCAGTCATCAGTGACTGGTTTTCCAGATGATATGCAGTGGCTGTCTTTATCTTGTAGTCGTGACACCCACCTGAAGCATGATGACCTTTGTCGTTGTCTGCAGCTTGGCCTCTTTGAAGCTGTCACCATTGTCTACCTGCATATTTACGTCACCACTTGACTATCATTTCACATTTACTAACCCTCAATCCAAAATTCAAAGAGCTATGGTAATATGAAAGGATGTCTTGTGTTGTCTGTCCTTTAACCTTCTGCAGTTTGGCTTCTCTGATGGCTCCGTATTCAACTGCAGAATCTGACTTCACCGCTTGACTACCACTTCTATAGACATTAACAGCGAGACTCTGGTATCAAAGAAATTTACCATTATAAAAAGATCCTCCCTGCCCTGTGATGTTCAACTTTCGATCTTCAACTGTCTTCAACTTCGCAGACGACTATTGATCTACAAAATGCCACTCCCTACCTTTCACCCTGATGACAGTGGGTTCGAGTACAGACTCCGTAAGCACCCTGAATCTCCCGGCTATGAAGGAATTGTCCGGCGTAGACGAAAGAGAAAGCAGCTGCGAAAGTCTGCCACCCGCAAACCTCACCGTAAACGGAAGCACCGTAGTAAGTTGATAGACAATGATTGAAAGTACATGGGTTAAATACTAATACATCTGGAGTCCCTTCAAGAGTGGGCTACAAGCCTACTATCTCTGGCGGGAAATGAACGTTGATTGGATGGCGATTGGTGATGAGATTTGAGAAGAAGATGAGATAGATGTTTCGACTTGATGGATGAGCTACTTGTGGTAGATGTCTTGGTCGCTTACCGTACCTTGTGCTGAGCGAATAGAGCATTGCCACTCTTAGATATCACACATCGCCGGAGAATGATCTAAATAGAATGCGCAGCATCTAGCTATCTCTAATGCACAGCCGCCCTTGACTCTAGAAAAAGAATACCGCCGCATTTGAGACAATAACATGAGGAAACATAACTCAAGCCATGTCCTATCAATCCTATAGTACACTCTGTTGTTTACCACCGCCTTCGTGTACTCCCACTCTGCAATGATCGACGTTTCCTAAACTCGCGCGCGGTCAAGTCATCCTCGTCGACGCTCATATTAGTTCTGGCAAGATTCGTCGCCGGGATATTTGGACTTGTAAAAAAGTCTCATGAGATATTACACTCTTAATATTATTAGATTGATTACTTTCATCTCTTACGTCGCATTTTGGCATATGGGCCAAGGTGAGAGTCTTCACGAGTGATCTGCCGGGGGCATCCTCACATTAACCTGGGGGACAATGCGTCTCCTGCGATAGTGCATTCCCAGCCGCCTTTCTCCAAACACTCCCGAGAGTGCCCTCTTGCACTGAAAGGGGCAAAGTGGAGCAATGTGCCCTCGATTTCCAGGGTTGGACTCGCCAAATCTGCTGATATGCATCTCTCTTCATGAGGCCACAAGCCACTACAGGGAAAGATCTATATAATTATTTTCAGCGATCACTTCTTTCGCCTTTGTGTTAATCATCTGAATAACGATTTCTGTAATGTCGAGCTTATTCATGCGGTTCAATCTCATGTCCGACTTTTTTTGTGTATGGCTCGAGATGAAGCGAGAGGATGTGTCACTGCGCAGAATGAGCGGTATCGATAAGGCAATGCACTAGCCCATATTTGATGTAGTGTGACACCAGCCAAGCAGAACCGTCAATTATTTTATAACACTGCCCCAAGCTCACCGGTTCGAATACCGGTGTTTAACTGGAACAGCAAGACTGTAACTACTCTGGCGCTACTATAGTACTTAACTAGAATCTTGGACTTTTTTTTATCTGTATTTAATGCTTTTTTCTTTTGAAGCCATTTGGCAAAGTCTGGCGCAGCTATCTTGAAGGCGCTGCGTGCAAGGTACGTACCGTTTCGGCAAAGCCTGGTGGAGCTGTGCTCAAGACCATGGTCAGTCTGAAAATTCCCAGCTCAGTCAGTCAAGCGCTTGTCACTCCAGGGTAGCCAGATGACAAAACGGAACACCAGATCAAGCATCGCGGATCTCCAACGTCACATGAGACCTGATTGCCGAACAGCATGTTCTGATAATTTATTTTCATCTAGAGATGATATCAACTCTAAGAAAAAGAATACCGCGATATAACTTTCACTTTGCACATCAGCGCGAGTACGTTTGACGACCGAGGTGCATTTTGCTAACATCACTTCAGCTTTCCAACCCAAAAGCACGTCCAACATGGACGAAGAATTATGCACCAACACAAAGTTGATGTTGCGCCTCTTTTTTTCGCAATTCCCTCTGCGTTATACCTGTATCTTCATTTGGACAAGATGCAGTTGTTAGGCCAGTGCATTGACGGGTAGAGTTTTGTGGACGCGGCGCCACCAAATGGCTTCTCCAACCATAGGTACTGACGATATGATAAATGCTTTTGTGGTGTAGCGTCATATTCACTGACTTAACGCAGCACATACAGTCCAGACAGATGGCTTGTTTGTGACGCTCGATTGAATGCAAGACAAAGAGATATCGAAATTCATTTACAATACGCAGCTTTGTAGAGAAATGAAAGACGCCAACAAGCAGAAATATTAACTGCATTTCAATTCTGGTCACTCTGAGTTGACATGTCGTTTCGCTCTATGGCCTCCAACACTGCATTATTTGGGCTACATATGAGGCTCAGCTGCATCAAAACTGCTAGGATAAATGAGCCATATTCATCCAGACAAAGAGAAGTCTGTAGTGGCTGTATTAACCGCTCTCCGCGTCGTCACCAACTTCTGCAACACCTCAGAACAAAGAACATCGCGACTAGAAGCCATTCACGATGCAATACCATGTTCAGTCTCATATGCTGGGAGCAACGTGCGCCGTGTTGATGAGACAATGATATGACATGCTAAAAGCTGCCGGAGGCCCCAGCTGCTGGCCCGGTTCTGACGATCAGAGAAGGAGAAGGAATTGTTTGATGGGTCGGATTGAAGGTCTGACTTATAGGCGGCTGACTTAGTAAGTCAGCGGAAGAAGAAAGATCTGCTTGACGTCACGTCAAAGCATCGCGTAAACAACAACACCACGACATGTCACAAGTCGTCAATAGACCAGCAGACACCAATAACAGAGTCTCTGCGCAGACTGAGCATCGATAACTCGTGGTTCGCCGTGCATCCTTTATTCCGGACCCCACAGCACCTTGGTCCCCTGCACTACCGCTTCCAGCACCTTGACTCTGCTGCCCCTGCCGCCTCTGCATCTTCCTCACAACCTCATCGCGACGACCCAGACCTTGCCCTAAATTCCCGGAAGCTATCCAAGAACTGCTATTCAGTTGTCAAGTCGCTCTCTGTTGGCTATCGGCTCGGTTACCGTGGCAGCCCGTTGGAAAAGGTTACCGTGTCACCTTGCTTCCTCTACGCTCAGTGCCGTGTGCATTTGCCAAACTGCCAGGTCTTCCAGAAGATAGCCGCAGACCATTTTCAACAGCGTCTGATTATCGGATACTATCACTAAAACAACCTCATTCTGGAGCGGAAGCAGGCCCAGACCCCCAGATTGCATCCTGTTACCGGTTGCCGCAACTCTCCAGTGTTGAGGATCTATCAGCGCAGATTGCGTCATGTCACTCCTGCTCTATGGCTTAAGGACATCTATACCTTAGATGCTTGACAAATACCACTCAGCCCCAAACCAGGCGTCCGACCTGCCGATTGGCTTTAAAGACGTTGGTCTCGGTCTCGTTGTATAGGATTTCGCCTCCAGCATCCGAGCTAGCTTTGAGCATGTGCGGGTGGTCGCCTATGAAGAACCCCCTCTCGATCATCAAGTTCGTCCAGCAGCCGGTCAGCTCTTTCGTACTGGCCTAGGTTATTGTTCATCGACACTTCTTTCAACGGTTGAGAGACTGTTCATTGGACTTGCTGGTCTTTAGCAGAGTAGATTGTGGACGGTTGTTTAGGTGGGCGTGAACTTGGTAATGAATACCCTGATTTCACCTAAGTTATCCTAAGCTTATCAAAGGCTATTTCAAGGTCACTTGAGCTATCATTTTCACAATCTGTTAGGTGGGGACGCGATTGGGCTGATGAGTTGAATCGATGAGCCAATGCCTTGGCATAACAGTGTCGTGGGCGTTTTGGTGTAATTAAAAACCAGACCCGACCAAGTCAAGGCCAATGGTATAAGGCGCTGTCTCTGCTGATGATAGTCAAACGTGATCAAGGTCTGCCACAAATGCTCTTGTCATCGATAAGCTTGTAGCACTTGACTGAAGGTTTCCCGATAAGCTTGTAGCACTTGACTGAAGGTTTCCCGATAAGCTTTATAGAATTGCTTAACCTTGGGCTATATTTAGTATGAGCTGCCGTAAAAGCTCGATTTATACACCTGTGGCTCAGACGAAAAGAGACTTCTCTGGTTCAGACATAGCAACAGTTTGGAATGGCCATATATAAATACAACCGGCCTCCGCTAGCTGCGATGGTTTCTTGTATCGCTTGGCATGGTCTTGCGTTGAGCGATTGGAGCCTACCAATGCATCGCGCGTAGACCAATGAACTGAACGATGAAGCCGTAACTGAGAGCTGTTCTGATAAAAGCCTTGATACAACATGATTCAAAGGCTTAACATTGGCATCTTTTGTTTTGGCTTGTCGATTCGCAGAGAGCGTCTTTAGGCAGTTGCTGCTCTCACGCGACCTATTATTTGTGTCCTTTTTATCATCGCCATTGATTGACTGGTGAGACGATGTGATAAGCTGCCTGCCGTCAATCGCAAAGATCGCAGAGGTACCGAAATGCTGATCGCTGACAGTCTGAGTCTCCTGCAACCAAAACATCTAAGCTCTACAGCCGTGCCCTTGTTTGTATCTCTCGTTCGTAATGCTACTTTCTATAATATGGGAACAAATCAGCAGTCTAACAACAAAGGTAAGAGTCCCGGTTCCAGTGCATGGAAATGCGTCCATTTAATGGCTCTGTTTAAGTTTATAAGATTAATATATAATAATTTATTTTTAAATATAATAGTCCTGGGTTAATAAATGCCTCTATTGCGTCCTAAGAACTCGGCAATGCGTGCACTATAACCAAGAGTCACCCAAGACCCTTGGATCCTCACGATGATTGACCCCCAAGCCAGTCTCAAAGCCTATTTTTCGCTACTTCATACCCCGGAAGAGGAATACGGTATCTGCACAGTGCAGTGGGAAGATACTTTATGCTCGACGACGCAGTCTGTGTCCTCTGAAACCGTCTGGAAAACTCACGTCGCATGGAGTTACCACATCGAGTTCGAGACCAAGTGGAATAAATCTATTATTAAGAGAGGAGGATAATACAGATGTACTGAAATGCCTAATAGAGCATTAACGCGGTTCTGCAAGTTCTACATCAAAGTAGGTCTGTTAAAGTTTACTGAGTTCAGTAAACAGACCTGCAGTCTGTTCAGTGCCTGGAATCAAGTTTCTGCATTATTCCGCGTCCTCCGGCCTATACTTCTCTACACATAGCTGGCTCACTGTTCTTGCCATGTCGCTCACCGATGGGTCAAATCGCCTCGTTGGAGGTGAGTAATTCTGTGACAGTTGTTTCGACAGCTTTATCTCGACGTCGCGGCTATTTGAGAATGTGAAGGTCAGACCGCTGGACCACTGCACCGAAGTCGAAATCAAAGCCATATGTTGGTCCTCCACAAGACCCTTGGGCCGTTCCATCCGACATGTCAAAGCTCAAGCGGGCCCTTATACGCTTACAGAGCGTCTCACACGCATCTCTGATGACCTGACGCCATGTACAGCATGAAGGCTGCACAGCGGTTTAGACGACCCGCGCGAGATCTCGCGGCTGCAAAAGGTGCAGTCACAGTGACGCAAGGAGGACAACATACCGAGCAAAAACTGGAACGATCTGAGCTCGGCTATTGTAACTTGAGTAGCAGGCTCGGGTCACTCGTACGCTCCTTGCTGGCAAAGAGAACGACGACAACGATGAGAACAGCGGCACGACGCCTCTCACAAGAGACCAAACTGCCGCTCTCAAGGTTCGTAAGCTACCAATACCTGCTAAGGCTGCCCTGCAAATAAAGAAGTCTACAGTCAACGGTACCGCCGCCAGTAACACGCGGAAACACGCTACATTGGGCGATGTCAGTCATGTAGGATAAGTCGATTAAGCCCTCATAGCGGCGTCGCTTGTTGATCCTTCAATGTCGACACATCCTATTATACCGGAGCAGAATTCAACAATCGTAAGATTGTTCACCCTCTAAGTGAGCTACAGGCCTTCTATGAGGTAGTCATGCTGCTACGAAACTAACCTGAGTCTGGCGTTCAGCATCAAGACAACCAAGCTTCATCGATCCGCATCTAAAGTGAAGCTCAACATTGGGCTCAGCCAAACACTCTCGAAGATGGCTTTCGCTGATTCCACTTGATCGCCGACTGATACACTACACAGAATCACGAATCTGTGATTTAATGTGCTTAAGCAAATCTGACCAAGCTCTCCAGAATTCACCGAAACCTTGCTATCGTCTCTCCCACGGTTACACCATCAACCCACGCTTCTGTTATCGACTTGGTGACTGACCCAGCTGGGATTCTTCGTCACGGGGATACAAGACTAACAAGTGTTGGTTGGCCTAGAGCTGATATCTGCCGTCGCTAGTGAACGTCGCTCCCCTTTGGAGGTCAAGCACAGTATCGAAATCCGTGTTGAGTCAAATGCATTGTGGATGGTACTTGGACTGTCGTGGATTATCGCGCTGCAGAAGATGCTGTTTGAAGACCTATCACTTGCGCCCTATCAGATGTTCTTGATACACAGTTCGGCCCTATTCTTAGTCTTTGAGCTGAGCTTGTGATTGCAGCACTTCAAACTGACCCTGGCTTCTCGGTGGTCCAGCAGGTTATATCTTCCGAATCTGATGCGTATGTCGTCCCTGTATCGCATTGAAAATGATAACCTGACTGCTCTCAGCTAGCAGCTAAATGACAGACATTAGATAATATGACATAAGGCTTTGCCTGACTCCTACTAATTACAAGCTAGCTTTGAAGTAGAGGACCGTGGCGTGTGGCATGAGCTTACCGTGTATTACATAGTCATGTTTTTGAGTTGCTCAGTGCTAGCAGGATATGAACTGTAATGATATAGCTCTCAACCACATTGACTTCTGACGCACATGGTCATTTCCTGTTAGAGTTATGCGGAGAACATATCATACCCTTCCGCGATTAGTCCACGTTAGTCATGTTTATTCGAGGAAGATCAGATACACAAACCCGGTGCGTCGGTGGACAAACATAGTACTTACAGGGTCCTTGACAAGAACCTTTTGCCTGCAGTGTCTAAAAAGGTGGAAATCGATACCAACACCCCGGTAGCGATAGTCAGATCAAGCCTCTTGATGCACAGCACCTATCATAGCGACCCTGGTTTTGATTCGCAGCGTCAGAATTGTGCAAATGAGCAAGAATCGCGACAGATTTACCTCTGGGAGCACACAACCGATGGCCTTGTACGTGCCCTAAGAGTACAGTGTAGCTTCTTTAGCACATTGTTTCTAGGACATAACAGCCCTAGCCAAGTTCTGCTCTTTGCAAAGCCGGCACTAGCTGACCAGGGATTAGAAGACACCCAAATGTTCGGAGTATGGCACACCTCAATAACATCAAGCCTAGCTATCGAGTCTGATATGACTGGAGCTAAAAGGTCTTCCGGAGTACTGGTCGCTTATCCATTCATTCCAATTCTCTGCCAAATCTTATTCGCCACAATTGCCGTTATCGAGGTTTTCGATGCCTCTCTGTTCTATCTCTTTTCAAAGGTAATTCATCAAACGATTCTTGGTTTCAAAGCTTCCTTACTATTCATCTAGACCCATGAAAAGCTAGCTAGTAAGCTTTGGCTTTTCTATTAGTTCCCCAGATTGCCTGTAAAATGCAAAATTATGATCGTCCTACACCAAGCCTTTGTGTTATGCTTGGAAGTAGACGATGTCGCTATCGGCTTATCCGATGGGCTAAGTATCTGGCCCGTAGCCAGCCAGGGTACGCAAGACATACACTGTAGCCATATCTTGGATGCCTGATAAGAAGGAAAGAAATTGGTGGCCGGGAACCCCCATTTTCCCGGACCTTGAACTGAAGGTACTCAGGCCTGGATCAACCCTGTACCAATTGTGTATATGATTTCAGCGTGTTGCAAATTTGGTGGGAAATGAATAGCGTTGGGCTTTTTGGACTCGAGTCCAAAGTGTAAACCTAGTCAAGTCAAGGGTTGAGATACTGAGGCTTTTGATATACAACAACTAAAACCGTGCATTTCATATAATCAAGTTCATTTTACCGCAAATCCGGATGCTTATTATCCGAGAGCCGGATTTCCTTTAAGTGGAATGCAACCCGAAACCTATAAATTAAGAGAGGTCTCGGGGGTAGAAAGGCAAGAAGAGCTACAAAGTAAGGTGGCTGAGTACTAATAGAGTCAATAATTCAAAAAGAACATGCCTAAGGCACAACCGACAGTATGAATTAGATGCTGGAACCCAACTGAGGCTGGTGCCTGGTGTGCTGGAACAGGGAAGGGGCTGTGCAAGAATAACACAGAGTTAGAAAGACAATCAACCCTTACACACATCATTCACTCTCAACGCGACATAACACATCCTGCCTACTCACATATCCTCCACTACCGCATGTCCAAGAACACCAATATCAACATTCTGGGTACAATGAACCCTATCGCTAACGGCACGGAATTCATTATGGGAATCCTCCATCTTGGCCCCTGACACGTCTCGGTCGATGAGGAGGATGCCACCCGAGGCCAAACTCATGGTCCTGAAAAAGCCCAGGCAAACCAGCGCCGCGACGCAGCTACACTTTGTCGATCAAGCGTATTGACTGTAGCAAACGAAAAGTGAAAGACTACACCGGAAGGCTTATAGACAAGTCTCTCAATGCGGCAAAAGGTATCGTCACGATCAAGGGCAACCTGCAGAAAATACCCCAGCCTGAGCTCTTCATGGTTCTGAACGGCCTTGCCAAGCAAATCCCCAAGATTTAAGGCATCCAGCGGCAGGTCTAGGATCTGGGGCGGCTGTCAGCACTGGGCGCACCCGACATTCATGCTCTATGTCACGGAGACTCTTTAACAGTATTATAGCACTACTTATGAGTGTTATGAAGCTTACAGTCTTGTATGTAATTTCTATCGCGTCTGACAATTGGGTGGTGATCTCTATGATGCAGCTTTTGCATACGGTGAATGTGTGCTCACTAAAGACAAGGCTGGTAAAACTCTTTGTGTGTTCAAGATATTCATTGGCCAGCCCAGGATTCCTGAATTAGACGTCAGCAATCAACATAACGATGCAGAGTCGGAGTTGGAGTTGGAGCAAGATTGTCCCTATGAGCGGCCTAAGCATAGAACGGTTGTTGAACCTTCTCCTTCAGTTAAGAGGGTCATCGTTATTACACCAGCTCTTAATTGTTGCGATAGTCTTGTCTCCTCTGAGCAAGAGGTTTATCGTGACGATGATGATTCTTACATCGCCCTTCCTGGTACGTTCACCGACCTACTTTGGAGCGCGTCATCTGGTACTGACTCTTATACCCAGTCGGCTCGCTGACTATTGTTTGCAGATAATAATGCTTCAACTTGCTCATCCCCCCACTCCATCCCGCTCATTCACTGCAACCCTGTAGGTGATCCATTTTCTCCCTCACAGTCAACGACATCAACCTCATCTTCGTCAATGATAGCCAGCTCAAGACCACCCTGATAGATAACCAATCAATTTCGAGCTAGCTCGGCGGCAAATACAGGATCCCGCTGTATAGTTAGAGACCAAGGTTAATAGCATGTCTATACGCCTCGGCCCTTTTATTAAGAGACAAGCTGTATTCGGCCTGGTCCTAGCAGTCCTTCTAGAGATAGATAATATACTAAATAGAGCCTAACAGTTGAGAACCTCCAGATCCGTTTGCCAGTCTAATTACGAGTCGCGCTATAGGACTAACCCGCTCTCTAACTATTGTGCTGTAGAAGATTTGGCTGTCCAAGAGATGCTTGATACTGTAAGGACAAAGCTACAAGAGGCTCATGATATGTCTAAGAAATTGGCTAACGCCAATTTCGCTAATGTCTTGTTATTGCTACAGGAGCCAAGGAGGATTGAGTCGATTCTAGTTGCTATTTTCTGATAAGAATTGACCTTTATCCCCATCAGTCCTCGAGTCATGGTTTGAAGAGGCAATCAATCCACTTTGCCGAGCGATGGATTCACGAGCTTGAGATAACAAACTTGAGAAATAACGAGAAAACCCTTTGAATGTTCGAGAAGAAGAACTTGACTGCTACTGGTTGATTGTCGCACAATTTTGGCTTCTTTATATACTAAATACCACTTGATCGCGCTGGAGCGGTTAAATTGTCTTCCCCTGGAAAGATTCGCCTGTCCCACGGTCGAAGACATACATGACCCAATGTGATTTTCAGTGGAACTTTCAAGTGCACTGGGGACACAAGGTTTTCTACTAACCTGACACAGGTAAGGTCGGATCTCTGAGCCCTGCTAGCATACGTTAGGCTATACTTTTGTAAGTGTAAGGACTTGCCACTCGGTAAAGTATTTCTTAGCATTCTATTTTAGACTTAAGCCTAAGCTCAATTCATACTAGCCAGCCTTCTCAATCAAGCATTGCCCATTGTTGATCTAAACTCACTGAAGGAAATGTCCAGGAGCGTGGAGCTGCCGGCAAAAGCAAAAGCGAGAAGAAAAAGAACATAATTAAAAATACACTTAATGACTTGTTCCACTGTTTCTCAAGAGGCCTAGAAAGCAACACCTTATTCTTTGAGACTCCTGCTTGGCACCCACATGAACGGTCTCATCTGTGAGGACAAAGAAAGATGGGGTTGTCAGTTGCCATTTCTTTTACAAACTCCTCAGCGAGCTTGATAAATGTATCACTTCCTCTCTTTTACATTCTTGAAACCTTGGGTTTGCTCTCGACTAGTATCGGATCTAATGTTCCATTCTCTTCATACCGGCCCCATTGATCGACATGCGCACCAATCTCATTTCATGCAGTCTCAGCTGTTTCAACATCCTTCTTTGCGATGCTAATAAGCTCTAAGGCAATAACAAGCATTATTTCCTTGTGTTGGCATCTTCGCATTCCTCTTCAACTGGAACCAACGTAGTGACCGATGCCATCTTCGCCTGTTCCCAGCTATGTATTGCCTCTCTGGCAAGAATCTTGTTGTTGTCGTGCCGAGCCTGTCTGGATGCCATGACTTAGTTGAAGATTTTTTTTGGTGTCATTTGGAGCTGGTTCTGGGCAGGCGAGAGGTTTCTTGGGCTAAGCCTTTGCGTTTCTTGTCCTAAATGGATATATATGTCATTACTGAGTTCTAAGGCTCTCTTCAATGTAGTGACTTCTGGAGCTATGGTGCTTTTGAGTGAATGTTGGGAAAGTCGCCTGAGTAGAAAAACTTTTCCATTCGCCGTTTCAAGAGAACTGAATCCAATGACTTATCTCTAAGTTGTTATCCAGATTTGGTCTTTGCAGTTAAGAGTTGTAGCTAATAGCTTAAATGAGCAGAGAACTTCAGAGTCCAGTGACCCAATTTCCACTGAAAATGATTCCAGCAACATTTTCCAGGTAGCACTGGCTCCAGGTTTCCAGAGACGTTACAAACCTCGGCTAAGATTTTACGTTTATCGGTTAACATCTTCCACAGAAGAAACCTCGGTCTGTTCCAGCGATATTAGGGCCCTGAATATTAGATCTCAGGGTGATTATTTCAAGCACAGTGCTTTTTGCGACCATACTCAACCAGCAACTTCCGCAGACAAGCAATTTCCAGACACCAGAGATCTCCAATAACTTGGGGAAATGGCGTTTTCCAAGTGTGTTCTGCTTAGCTAACCAAAGCAAGTACTGGATGTTAATGTATGGATTACATCGTCAATTTGCATCAGCATAGTGGTTGAGATAGTGTTAACGGGAAACATGTGCCCTTTGTCAGCTTAAAGATAACTACGAAATCTGTAGGAAGGGATTTGTATGTAAACTCGGTTGGGACCAGCTCGCATATTGTTTTTCGTTCGTAACTGAATGCCGGCACCAGACTTTTAAGTTCACCAATCTATCAGCGAAGGCAACTCAATGATAAAGCATTATGTATCTCAGTACATCTACATAGGTGACATCTAATTACAAATCATAAAGTCTTTAGTACCAGAGCATATCAAACCTCATTGCTCTCCTTGATCATCTCATCAAGCCTCTCAAAAAATGCCGGAAACATGTCCTGCAGAGCCCGTGATCCATCACCGCCAACCTTGGCAAGTTTGGCCACTCGAGTAGCATGTTCACTCTCGTTATCGAGGTCAACAGCACTCGTTTTGCTGGCCGCAATCATTTCCTTCAACTTCATCACTTTGGTATTGGCTTCAGTCAGCTTGGTCTCGGCTGACGATTTCTCAGAAGCGACCTCGGCTGCTGTCTTTTTAGCCTCCCCAAGAGACTTTTCAGATTCGGAGAGGACTTTACGCTGTTGTGTCAAGATCCCTTCCAGGCCGAGAACGTGTGCCTGCTGGGAGAGTCGCTGGCTAGACCCGAGAAAATCTTGTATATGCTGAATGGTCTCTTTCGTTTCGGTAGTCTTGGCGGCTGTGGCGTCTTTCTTTTTATCAGCCTCTTTGATCTTATCTGCGAATTCACTAGCTGCACGGTGGGCTTCGTCGAGCTGCTTCTGTAACATAGCTAGACCATGGACCGAGACCGATCAGGACGAGATCCAGATTCGGTGAGGAAGTCGCTGATCGTTTTTGCGTTGTTTTTGGTTGTCGCGTCTTGTGCATCCAGGCTTAAAGCCTGTGTCGGCTCTCGCGTCTGCAAAAGAGCTCGAGATGCCGGAGACGGTTGAGGCGAAGTCTCTGATCCTCTGACCTCAGTCTCATCAGCAGTGAAAGTTCCAACAGATATCTGTAAAAGTGCCGGGTCCAGTGGCAGGTCATTCTGATCGTTAGACTCAGTAGCTGCTGCTGGAGTGTTGCTCGACGAGGCGACTTCAATAGTGGACAAAATCCCAGCAGTTCTCACGCACTTACGTCGAGGAGCTGGAGAAGATATATCGGCCACTGAAGAATTACGCCGCTTCTGGAAAAATTGGTCCTTGACAGCATTGACATCTTTTGGCTGGAGACGGTTCCGGACCCCTTCTCTATGCGATCTCATCTGTTGCAGCAGCGCTTCATGTATCGTTGCAAGAGAGACAGGGTTTTGGTTATTCTCCAACTGCCACTGCCACTTCTGACTAAGGCCGCTGAGGTTCCCAAGAGTTTGCGCTCCCCATGAATCCCGCGTCACTTCTGGTAGGAAGCTCCAGGGGAATTGATTCGTGAGATGCTTGAAATTCTTGGCCGCTCTGCATGCACGCTTGTTGAGAGTTTGCAAGATTTGGTCGGTTTCCACCGTATTTATTGACTGTGGCTAATTAAGGTCTCGGGCCGAGTTTAATAATTATTCCCTGAAGCTATTAATTTCAGGTGTTTGCAGCCTAAAGGCTAACCTTATAGGTCGCGTTCATCCCCATAGGGATCTGGAAGATAAAAGGCTTCTTTATTTGAGCCTCTTATTACTTCCTCGATATGCTCTGCAATGTTGCCATATGAACTGCGCCTATGATTTGCATGGATAGTATGCTGCATATGTTCCTTCCAAACCGGATCCTCTCTATCCATGCATTTTCCAAGGTCTTTCCAGGATGTCATTACGATATAATTATTATAAGACTTTTCTGATCGAATAATATCCATAGCATAATCAGTCGAACACTCACCACATGACCATATACGACCGTTTAGGCAGCTGTCCAATCTTGACCTTGCTTCACAATTAATCCAGCAATCGTCTTTGTGAGTCCATAGGCATTGCTGCAGGGCTCTGCCTGGGAGGTCGAAATCCTGTATTGACCTCTTACGAAATGACCACTGGCCTCGGCGCCACTTGAACTCGTCATCTGGGCGGAAGAGGAAAGGGTAGAGGCTAGACCAGTTAGTGTGTGCACAGACTGCCGATAGTTCGGGAGCGTTGTAGATAATCCAGCTTAAAGCCCTAGCTCTGTTAATGATTCCTGATAAGTCGCGACCGGTACTCTCTCCAGTAAACAGTATTCTTTGTGACTTGATCAGGATGTGATCCTCTCCTGAGTAATATATAGTCTGCTGGACCTGTACGTATGGATTCTCCGGATCATCAAGATAGTGTGTGGTCCACTCGACCATGTCCTCTAGGTGATCCCACTGGGCCATAAAGTCTGACTCGGCGGTAGCTTTATGTCGGAAACGGCTTGATCTCGACAGAGCTGCTATGATGTCAAAATGAATACCTTGTAGGTAAGGAGAGAAACTCTTTTTCTCAAGTTTAGGATCTCCGTGTTTAATACAGGCTCGTCGTGCCTCCCTGGGAGTGAAATCACGGCTCTTTCGTGGCTCATGAAACTTTTGACATATTTCGCAAAATATTTCAGACAGCCACATGCCGTCAAGCTCAAGGCGGCGAAGGAATTCTGAACGATCAAATTGATTGAGCTCCAGGGCGTTGCCAATGATTCTGTGTAGCCAGCTGGATGTAAAGGCAAGGCTTGCGCGGTCGATTGGGTGTAGAGCGGTCGCTATTTTGACGACGAGTTCTGTAGGAAGAGTTTTAAGCCCTATATCAGAAGGCTGTCCAGGGTCGGCGATGCTGTAGAATGTGAGTTCTATATCATCACCTACCGATTCAATGTCATCAGTGGGCAACATACCGCTTTTTCGAACCATCAAGTCTCAGCATCTCGAGGAGCTTTTGGACCTCCATAGTCGGTGCTGAATGAGATGCCATCTTTAGACTGACGCATGTATTTGGGTTTATGACTACCTTGCCGAAGCTAAGGATTGTAGAGGGGCCGCGAAATGTAGTATGAAGTAGATTTGGGGAGGTTACTTTGTGAACACAATGTGCAGCTATTGTGAAGATTTCTGAATTGTAGAAAGGACAAGAGCAAGGAGAGCAGAGGTCGCAGTGGGGGTGATTAAGTACTAGATTTATGACTTGTGGCCGAGAGCTTATTGCGGCAGACAGAACTTAGTCCTGGAATCATGTATGATAAGGTTTATTGAGCAAGGTTTATAAAACTGAATCTGGGGATGGCTGATCTCCGGGCACCACAATAAAGACAGCCCTTTCTAAGAGTGTTATTTTGAGTTGATAGACCCCATAACTAATGGCTCACATCACGCGCCTCACACGACCGCCACCAGATCATCAAACATGCCACGCGACACCGATTAGACAGCCAGAATCAGTGGCGAAGCTCTAGCTAAAGGTACCTGCACCGTTCCCCTTCGCTATCTATCAAAGATCAGGTCAATCCCAGAGGCAACTTGTCGCCAACGTCAAGTGCGGTCAATGGCCGCGGGATGATGGGATTTGCGTAGATCTAAGGCCATGCTACATCTTCGCCCGCCATTGGTATTGCCACAGCGAAGCGTGGTATATTTTGAGTTGATAGTCCCCAAAGCTGATGGCTCACATCACACGCCTCACACACGTTTTGTACGAGGCTCTACGATGAATGGCAGAGTAATGGTTGTTCAGCTTGAAGCCACCTTCAGGTAGTAAACTGGAATCTGGTCTGATCCAGCCTTTACAGTGAAGTCTTATCAGTCCAGGATATAGCATCCCGTCTTTTAGGCTTTACTGCAGTTAGCGTGCCTAGGTCTTCCTTTTCTTTTTAGCTTGCTATAGATTGCCATTCTACTGTAGTTAAAGCGTTATTTATAGCCAGTATAAGATAAATACTTACCATTATGATTAAGACTCAATCTCGGCAGAGCCTTATCTACAGATAAATCCCTATGCTAATATATCTTAACTTGGACTATTGGCAATATTCTTCCTTAGGAGTGATATATTTATTTTTAGCCATCATTACATCTACGTTCTCGATCGGGAGTACCCCAGTCCTTCTCTGTGACTCTCCCCTCGGCAATAAGCTATTGTTGAGTTCCACGCAATTTGATGAACAAGCAGGTGATATAACGGCCGTTGCTCTGAAGCTTGAAGCCGATGTGATAAGTCTTCTTAGACGTGCTGCAACCCTCACCATGCACATACAGCCATCTACTACTGGTAGCCCATGCTGGAGGTGCGAAATCCTTGGGTTTTGCGTTCCTGAGGTATGTCTCTACATCCTGGATGTCCTTTTTCTTCGTGATACGGTGTACGTTGTCTGGCATTACGGTGGGAAATCGTGGTCAGCTGTGAGAGGTCTTGTAAAGAGAGAGAGCTTGCTTGAGCGAGATGATATTCAGGGGGAATGGATTCTGTATTCATATTGAAGGCTCAGTATAGTTGAATTGATAGCTTTATAGAAAAGACGAATATGGTTTTCTTCCATCAAACGAGCGATACTCAACAAAAGAGTCATTCAAGAAAACCTGCCAACATCATGTTCGTAAACATAACCAAGTTTAACTACAAGAGACGAGGTACGCAAGATTGATGCTTGAACCTCGTTGCATGGACAATCAGCTCAGCCTGCATCTAGCAGCGGTGTCTATAGACCTACTGGTAGCTTGAACAAACTTCCACTTTGAAGACAACTCATAATTGGGGAAGCGAAGGTTTCTGTATGGTTTGTTGTCTTGATGAGGATGGCCAAACTGGTTTGTTTCGTGAGAAGATCATTTGACGCTGGAATATCCATGGTTCAGTGTTTGGATGGATAGGATAGCATGGCCTGGGACACGAGATGAAATCAGTTTGGAATGAATTGAGGTATTTCTCACTTCCGCATATGTTCACAATTCACGGCACAAAACAGATTCCTCGTGCTTGTTAGCTGCAAATGTGTGTTTGGAAACCGGATTATGGCCGAGGGGACGTTGTTCGGAGAATCAGAATCTTGATGAACATGTAAACAAGATATTCATAGGTCCAACGAGCGAGGTAACTTTTTTATCCCCGACTTGGTTGTTGTCGTAGCGAGGACGTTTAATGGTGTGGTTGCACAATCGCTAATGAACCCCTTAGCGTACTGTTCACTGTTTACTTGGGCGTGCGCGCTGAACTGTTGATGTTGGTTTGCACACAGGCAATCAGATGAGTTCAGTATACCCTCTAAAAAAAAGGCATTTGGAGCTGCACCGCAACACAGCTTCGCTTCTCCACTACAAGCCGAGCTCCCTTTAATCGAACTCTTAATACATACTTGATAATAGCTTAGCAGAGGTATTATAAACCCTTAGATTCTCTTGTCATATCTATCCTTATCCTTAACATAATTATCATCACTGTGTCAGAAAGCTCGACCCTTTTGCTTCTTTGATACCTTTCGGGAACTCACACTTAATCAACACAGTTTTATAACTCTGCAATAGAGCCAAACGATCTCATTCCCAGATACCAAAAGGATACCATTCTAAAGCTAGATATCATCAAAAGCCATCACGCCGCTCTCTTATCAACCGAAACCGTCAGCGCCCAAGTCGCGCAAGTCATAACCGCCACCATGTCACCCGACATGCTCGTCACACTCAAAACGCCCAACGCGCCAAACAGAGCAATCCTCAAACTCTACGACCGACGACTTGGATCTTCGCTTCGCAGGAGTAAGAAAGGCAAACAGCTTCTGTACTTATTTAAGACGAAGCCGCTTTTCGCTCTTTCGTCGATCGTGGCGATATCGGTCCTTTTATGGACAAGATGGAAGAGGATTGCCGCATGGAGCTGATACCTAACTCAGCAGTTGACTAGAGACTGGAGTCTAGGGGATAAGCCAAGTTTAAAGCTGCTTTATGGTAGGAGGCCCGATCGTACTTAAGACGGAGATTAAGGCCTATAAGCGTCTTAAGGATCTTCAGGGTGTTTTTATTCCCTGTATATATGCCTCTGTTCGCTTCTTACCTACCAGCACCGGCGCCAGCAAAAATATTGACGATTACTATAGTGTTAACGGCATTCTTCTCCAGTTTATTCCAGGCTGGAGTCTCTAGGATCTGCCCGAATCGCCCTTATTGCTAACCTTACAGCAAGAATGGACCTCGATTGTCCAGCGCGTCATTTAAGGCGCCTACGAGATTAACAATCGCGATATTATCCTTAACGATAGCTGCCCTCGTAACGTTATCGTCGACGCAGACTCTTATCAGCCATTTATCATCGACCTTACGCAGTGTTACTTCAAGGATCAGCTCTTGAAGGATTGGGAGCATTTCGGCTTTGGCGACGGCCAGGAGGACTGGACTCCCGACGCTAAGTGGCGCGAGAGCGTGAGATTACTGGATAACCCTGGCTCGATTGGTTTGTCCATGCAGAGTAAGCTGGAGAGAATCAAGGGGTTCTTGATCGACGTCAAGTATCCAGAATGAACAGACGTTTTGTTCGGTTGTGGAGCCAATGCCCTGAGAAACGAGCAAGTATAGAAGACTGAAGGTTGATGATGGGATTGGAGCTATAGAATGCGTCGCGGGCATAAATGACTTCACCGTTCGAGGATGATGAGCCTGTTGGTCGATGTTTGGAGCGAAGCCGAATCATGCAGGGAAACCCAAGGGTGCTGCGTCGCATTTCCGAGAGGACTTTCAACGTATTCTTGCTAATTCTCACATCTAATAAACTCGTGTACTCTCTACCAACTGTGTAAGAACCAGTGATACGTCTCTTTGCATCCTCTCACCTAAAAACTCCGCATGCATTATGCATATTCAACAGGACTGGGCTGTCTTTTTGCATACTTTATCCTGAATCTACAGGTCTTTGGGGGAGTCCCAGGCCTTTTATGACAGTGTCAGACGTGCTGTATTTCGTGGTGCTGAATATCGTTGAGCTGATTCCCGATACTGCGAAACAACGATCTCATGGTCTGCTATGACAGCATTACCAGGAATTATCCACAACATCCGATCGATCTTCTTTGCCGTAATCCAACATATTGGCACTAACGCCGTTGGAGATCCAAAGTTTTATACTCCGAATTTCAATTCAACTGCCCACCTTCATCGAAACCCTGAAAACACAGGTCGGAGTTCCGGATGCCAGAGGTCAACCGATTGGGCCTCCCACTTAGTCAGAATAGGGGCTTGGATTGATCCACAACTTCGAGCTTATACCTGTATCTTTGTAGCCGCCCGGGTTTCTAGTGGCAAAATGATCGCGATCGCGATGTTCCCAGAGTCAAGGTTTCTTGACCAGCTCGAAGCACATTGCAAGCGATGAAAGCGTGATATTATGAGGAGATTCTTCTAGTATAGGGGAGGTTCTTGTGGCATTGGCCTGTGAGGGTTATTGTGGTGGCAAAAATTCTACTATCACCAGTGGCCGGACTGTGCCCTCAGAACCATCAAACAGGAACAGCTGAGATCGCCATTGGATCTCTGTTCCAAGTCTTCTGTAAACTCTTATCCCTCATTCTGTTTACGAAGTCTTACTATTAGATGCCTTGAGGGTATACCTACTGCCGCTATTGTCTTTGTCTGTGATAGGGTTAAGGGGTCAAAAAGAGGCTTCAGCCTCAAGGCCACAAAGGTAAAGAACACCAAAAAAATACATACAGGCGAGATACTCATCGCCCTCACTATTACCTAGGATCTTGCTTTTGGCTGAAAAGCTAGATATCCTGATGACTGACTCCAGAGGCGTATAAATAAGTGGCTGCCTGCTGCTCGTCCGTGAGGATGAATTGTCTTTATCTTTCTTCCCGAGATCCTTCTTCAACGCCTCAGTGATCTTGTCTCCCTGTTCTTTCTTTACAACAATCACCGTCGACACGTACATATAGGTCGTCTCTGGCTGAAAGCCTCCTAAATGTTGATGGCAATGCTTTTCTGCCCTTCCCTTGACGTATGAAGTAAGCACACAGTCCAGGCCCCTTGCATATATCCTCATTTGACGTCGACAGGCAATATAGCCTAGCTATCTGGATATCCACAAGTGTGGCGATCCTGCGATGGCCCCCGAGACGGCGCTAGATAGGATATATGGCGTCTCGAAGAACTTACTTCCCCTCCAAGACCACCTTCCCGACGAAATCGGAATGTCTTATCGCAGTTCCGAACATTTCGAGCTCGAAACGGAGCATGAGAAAAATATCTTACGGTTGTTGATATGGAAGTTATCTGTTCGATATCTCCGACTTCCAGCGATACATATCTTGCATAAGAACATGAACATGACCAAAGTTACATTACAGTGGTGCAAAACATTAGAAGAAGATCGACCTTACCAAACACTTTTTCAACGGGTTTACAAGTCCTTCCACTTTTACAGAGAGCTCGCCTCTTCCAGTAAGGACAGCTTTGATACATTAATGTACAATGAAGGATCTCATGAACTCTACTTGCTGGAAATAGATGGACTCGGGCGAGAGTACCTGTCCTCAGGAGTTCTCAAGTTCCACATCAACCTCGTCGCTTATCTGCTATTCTTATATCGATGGATCTAGTTAATGTCTATGTAGAGACCTCGGAAATGAGGCTCCTCTCTTCTAAAAGCTTAAGAACCAATTTCTCTTTTGAGGTCCTGAGGTGCGACATGCAAGTATCCGATTCGCTTTCTAGCCTACTGATACGGTAATAATGTCTTAGCTGTGAGATAGAGGTCTCCTTTGTAATTGAGATATGTGGCGGGGAGCTTATATTATCCCAAGAACTTGGCCATTGTAATATCCAGAAAGTATGGATTACTTACCAGAAAATCTTGGGACTTAAGTTTCTAACCTCGGACATTTATTTCAGTTCTCCCGGCATCACGCACGCAGGAAATCTAAGGATCGCAGAGAATGCTCCTATCTATAGGGATAAATGCAACCTATAAGGTTAACCTTTAGGCTATAAATATAGGTAATAAATAAGAATATAGTATTTTTTGCCTTAATATAAGCTTTTACCTAAAAGCTTTTATAATAACTATTATATCTTACTATAAGCCTTAAGGTATTATAAAGTAAAGAGATTAAAAGGTATATAAAGAGATATAACCTTAGGTTTATATCTCTATATATATACTATAATATAACTCTATAAATAGTATATCTGCAGTAAACCAAACTATTATCGGCAAGGACTGTATAAGCCAGAAGGCTTACATGCTGTGGTAAAAAGGTTAAACTGTTAAAGGTTCTGTTAATTGAGTTATCTTATTAGAAAGCTTATATATTATCTTTTTCCTTAAAGAGGGGAAATTCTATATTTAAATCCCTTAAGTTCCAGTATCTTGCTAAGGTTTTACCTAAATATAAGCAATTATTTTATTCTTTTAATCTAATATCCCTCTTTAATATATAATAATTCTAATAGTAATATACTAATTTTAAAGATTTAAGTATTATATTATATTACTTTAGTAAGATATTAATAAAATATTATAAAATAATTTATATTTATATTATCTTAATAACTAGATTTTAATATTTTTATTTTTTCTACTTTACTAAAATTATTAATCTTTAGTAAGCTTTTATTAATATCTTATTTACTTATCTTTAAATTTTTTAATTATAATTTTTAATAATTTTATTACTATATTTTATATTAACTTCTATATAAATATTCTCTAAAAGTTTATCTATAATTTAAAGGTTTAGCTAATTAATTAATCCTTTAATAAGATTTTATATTTTTACTATATCTATAATATTTACTGTAATCTCTCTCTTTAATACTATACTGGCCCTTTACTAAAGTATTATATTTTTTATATTAATAATTAAAAGAAGTATAGCTTTATATATATTTCTCTACCTTAATTATTAAATCTTTATTAATATTTTGCTAGTTTCTTATAAGTATTTTAGTGCAATTTAGGCTTACTATCTGGCAATTAAGTGCCTTTAAGATTATTTTACTAATAAAAAACTTAATCCTATTTAGGTCTAGTAGGCCTATACTGCAATTAAGTCTTATAGTATAGCTTAATAAGTAGTTACTAACTGTATATATAATCCTGCCTCTAGTAATAGTAATACTCTAGCTACTATAATTTAGTCTTAAGATATTATATCCCTTTAAGACCTTTAGGCACTTTAGTGCCTTATTTCTATATATTTTTATTAAGGTATTTTTAACTTTTTAGCTAATTTATTTTTAAGGTAATATTAAATTTACTTTTAAAGAAGTATTTACTTAGGTTATATCTATAATGCCCCTTTATGCCTATAATATCTTTGCTATAACTTGCCTTTATTTAGCAATTCTTTACCTAGATATCTATAAGGATATCCCTATTAAGAGCAAAAGGACTTATAATAAACTTCTATTTATTTTTAAAATTAAGCTAGCTCTTTATACTTTACTTAATAAGTATTTAAATAACCCTATTCCTAATATTTTAGTTATTTTTATTGGTATTACTTCTATTAGTTATTCTAGCCAGTTTATTTCTCTCTATTATTAAGGCGCTACTAAGCCTCTTTATACCTTTAAGTAATTTAGCTAGAGGGTTTTAATTTTTTAGTCTTTATTATATAGTTAGTATTAATTATATAAGTATTTATTAGGGCTTTACCCCTTCTATATTTTAGTAGTTTTTAGGGATAATAAATCTAAATTAAATCTTTTAGATATTTATTTTATTATATAACTTAATGTAAAATAATTTCTATTTACTATTTAATTGCTATAATTTTAGTAAGCCTTAATTACTTAAGAAAATTTTAGAATTTCTTATTAATAAGGTTTTTAATAAGGCTATTAGCTATTAGCTAAGTTAATAGGGTATATATTACATTTACTATCCTATTTATTACTTCTTATTTTAACTAATAGTTATAGATCTATATATATTATAGCTTTATATATAGCTTAACTAATTCCTTTTTAATTAATTAAATAGTTTATAAGTTATTATATTAAATAGTTACCTTTAGTGGCTTAATAGGGCCTTATTAAGAGATTTTATCTTCTAGATTAACTTATAATAAGGATATAAGCTAGCTTATAAAGATAGCCTCCTTAGCTACCTATAATAAGGCAAGTAATTCCACTTTAGTAGTAAATATAGTTACAGTATTTTACTTATTTACTTATTAGCTTATTACTTCTCTAAATAGTTATATAGTAAAGGCCTATAAGCTTTAATAGTCTATTAAATTATTAATAAAGCTTATATTTAAGGCTATTAGTAATCTATTAATTAAAGAGTTATTATTACTTCTAAATTAAAGGGCTAAATCTTTAGTTTAGGTAAAATACTATAGTGCTCTATTTACTACTTTATAATATTATAGTCTTAAGTTTTAATTAAATCTTATTAATTAGCTAGCTATAAAGGCAATATCTAGCTAAGTTATTATTACAGTATATATAATAATACCTACTTTTTATTAGTAATTATTTATACTTTTTAGGCTTAATGCTTTAATATATAGTAATAACTCTTTTTATACTATTAAGATAATTACTTTATATTTTAATAGAAGCTCTAGAAGTAATTATTATATTTTATTAATATATATAGCTTAAGAGAGCTATAGGTAATAGTTTGGCCTATCTCTTATAACCTTAATGCCTAAGAACTATTATAAGGTCTTACCTCTTTTAATATAATATATCTTTTATAACTTCTTTATTAATTCTTTTACCTTTTTTTCTTATTCCTTTAGGTAGTAAAGAATATAATTATTTATATAAAAGAAAAATACTATATTGCCTTAAACCTAATAGCAGTTCTTGCTAAGTACTTAATAAAATTCTATATATAATAGACCCTTTTTAAAGTGTTTTTACTATAAAAGAGATAACCTTTAAAGCCTATATAATGCCTTTTATAGCTTAAAGATTATATTAGGTATTTAATAACCTATTAGCATTTCTATATATATATCTTTTTTTAATATTAATTATATAAATATATTAACTGTATTATATTAAAGTATTTTATAATTAAATTTAGTTATAATTACTATTAAAACCCTAAAAGATATTTTAGCTAGTATAGCTGTATATATATTATAGCTATCTTTTACCTATTAATCTCCTTAAACTACTAATCTTACTTTAATTTTTAGGAATTTTTTATATTTATCTAACTTATAGATATATATTTAGTAATATTTAAGTATTTAGTGACTTTTTATTATAGCCTTAGCTACTTTTATCTATAATTAAGAGAGTTTATAGCTCTTTAAATAAGCTTTTTTTACTTTTTAAATTATATCTTAATATAGATAACTCTTTATATTAATATATAAGCTAGAGAGCCTCTTTAAGAGCTTTTAATATATATTAATATAAAGCCCTTTTTCCTTACTTAATATAGAGCTTATCCTATCCCTTTAGGCCTCCTGCTTTTTTATATTAAATTGGTTTAGAGGCTAAAGTAAACTCCTTTCTTTTAGTAAGTTCTTAAAGCTAATTAGATTTTCTTAACTCTTATAACCTTAAGTCTTTTATTAGGTATTTATATATATTTTATACTATAGTATTCCTACTAGAAATACTATATTAAATAGAATGTAATTTCTTATTTATATCTTAATAAGGGTTTTACTTATTAGCTTACTATCTCTCTTTACTTTTAGATTCTTTTTTATTATATAGAAGAAACTTAATAAAAGTAATTCTAAAGGTATTAATAGTAGCTTAAATTTAAACTAAATATATAATTCTAATTCCTTACCTGCCTTTATTAAGTTATTGGCTTTAAGGCTTATAAATTCTATATTTTTATTAGTAATTTTATTTAGTTTTTTATTTACTAGATATATTTACTATAAATTCGGCTAAGTTTACTAAAGTAAGATTAATTCTTTAATTTATTTCTTTATTACTATTAGGTCTTTAGCCTATAGGTTATCTTAAAGGGTTATTATATTTCTATTAAAGTATTAATATTTATTAAAGGTAATATCTTATATTAAGAATACCTTTTTATTTAATAGGTTCTAGATCCTATAGAAATTACTTAATATATACTCTATTAAATATTTAATTTACCCTTTAGAGGTTTAATAATATAATCTATTATATTATAGTTATATATCTTTTATAAGTATAAATACTTTATATCTATATATTTTAAAGTATAATAAGTTTAGTTTTATTAATTACTTAGCTATATACTTTAAGTGAAATATCTTATATAGTAACTTATACTATCTTTAAACTAATAGTATATAGTTATAGAAATAGGTAGTTGTCTTTATTAATTTAGGCTAGAGATATTTTAGAATTTTTATACCTGCCTTTATTACCTTACTTTTCTAGATAATAACTATAGCTACTCTTTTTATATTATTATTTTAAGCCTATATATTTAAAGTAAATAGTTTATATTATATTCCTTACTAAACTATTTTAGTATATACTTATAGATAGGTTATTATAATTTTATTATTATACTTAATTACCTTTACTTTTTTAAAGTATTATACTTCTATTATATTTAGAAAGCCTTTTAATACTAAAAGGATAATAGGGATTATTTAATTAGTTATATAATAGTTCTAAATAAACCCTAATACTCTGTCTATAAATATCTATACTAAACTATAGTCTATATATCTTAGTGATATAAAGTAGAAATCTATAGCTATTTAATCTCTTAAACTTGCCACTTAAACTAACTCTTAAGGAATATAGTATATTAATTAATAAGCTTTTGCCACTTTATATATATTACAGTTAACTGTAATTATTTACTATATTTCTATTAGAATCTCTAACTTTATCTATATTTCTCTTATAGATATAACTAGATATTAAAGAGCCTTTAGCCTTAAGTGGCCTAACCTTAAGTGCTATATTAAGGTATTACCTTTTAATAGCTTTCTCTTAGTCTATATTATATATATATGCTATTTTAGAGGAATAGAAAGTATATTTACTACTAATCTAGCTTATATTAATTTTAGGTCTTAGGGAGAATGCTTATATTTAAGCACTTATTGCCCTCTAATTTCTAAGACCTTATTAAGTTTATTTCTATTTAAATGCTATAGATAATTATTTCCTAGGCTTATATCTCACTAAATTCCTTATTTTCTTAACTTAATAAATAATATTAGGTTTATAGTTAATATAATACATAAGGCTATATTATAAAGTTATAATATTTTTAATATACTATTACTTAATTTAAGTTTAATTTATACTTTATTATATCTTTCTATTAGGACTTATATTATCTTTAACTAAAAGAAGTCCCTAAAGGCTACTGCTTTAAGGTTTTTTAATTTACTTTATATCCCTAAATATATATATAGTTACTTCTAAATTTAATAATATACTTTTATTTAAAAGGTAACAGTTAGCTACTATTAGGCCTATATTTAGCTAAGTAAAGCTAATTAGATATAGTTAGGTTAATCTTTCTAGTTTTAGCTTTTTAATTTTCTTCTATTTTTCTTTATACCTAATTAATAAAAGCCTATATTAATTTAAACCTAATATAGGCCTTCTTAAGGAAACTATAAAAGCAGTTTAATAAGGTATACTTTAATCTATATACTTTATATCTTTTTACTTTATTTTTACTAAAGCCTTAATAAGAGTGTTACGATTCGTGCCCGTAACAGCGCTATAAGGCTCTATAAGCAGCTATACACACCACTGTAATTGCTACAATAGCAGTTATAGCCCAATCTTTTGCCCTGTGGCGTAGTGGTTAGGTGTGACCGTTACAAAGAGCACTTTTTCCCTTTTTACTTCTTTTATTTAGGCTTTCTTTAGGTCTTTTAGTCTTCTCTAGCCTCTTTTCCCCTTTTAGCTAAGAAAGCTTTATAGCTTACTTTTACTTTCTATATATCTAGCTATAATACTAATACTAGCTAAATATCTACTACTATTATACTAATAGATAGAATATTAAATTAAGTATAATTTATTTAGGTAATACTATAGGCATTTGCCTATAATTCTAATAGGATTAATCTTAAAGCTATAATAAAATTAAGAAACTACTAATCTGCCTCTTTAGCCTCTTATAGGCCTATATTTTAGGCTTTATTAATTAAGGTCTTTTATTACTTAAGCCAATTACTTACTTCTTTATAGGTTATATATCTTTAATATATAGGTTTTATTAAAACTTCTTTATATATTTAGTAAGCCTCTTGCTTCTATTCTATTTATATTAAAGAGAACTTATTATAGAGAGATTAAATCTATTTTATTAAAGTATTATCTTTTAAAAAATAGTACTTTATAATCCCTTTATTTATTATATTTAATATCTAATTTTAGATAATAGATATCTTTCTCTTTAAGTCTTTATAATTCTTTAGGTATATCTTATATATTGCCCTTATTATAATAACTATTTAGTAATCTTTCTCTATAAGATAAGGTATTTATTAAGTCTATATTTTATATTTAATATAATTTTTATTTAGTTTAATAATAGAGGGATTAACTTTCTATATAGTGTTACGATTCGTGCCCGTAACAGCGCTATAAGGCTCTATAAGTAGCTGTACACACCACTGTAATTGCTACAATAGCAGTTATAGCCCAATCTTTTGCCCTGTGGCGTAGTGGTTAGGTGTGACCGTTACATATAGCTATTTTTTATATTAATAAAGATAATACTTTTATAGTAGTTACTGCTTAAATAGCTATAGCACTTTACCGTTTTACTGCTAATATATTAAGAGATATAAATATAACTACCTTAAAGGTAGGCTTATTAAATGCTATTAGGTTAATATAGGCCTATAGATCTTTATTCTTTAATTTAACTTTTAGGGCCTTATACTAGCTAATTTACTTATTGCTAGATTTAAGCCTAATTATTTAATTAGTTATTATTTTAAATATCTTTAGTAAGTATTAGGCTTTCCTTTTTAATTATACTTATAGTAGTTTTTCTTATAAATAAGACTTTTAATTATTAGAAAGCTTATATATTATCTTTTTCCTTAAAGAGGGGAAATTCTATATCTAAATCCCTTAACTTCTAGTATCTTACTGAGGTTTTACCTAGATATAAGTAATTATTTTATTCTCCTAATCTGATATATCTAGGCTGAAAAAGTTAAAGTGTTAATACTTTTACTAAGGTAAGTTATATCTGGGCTGGCGACTGGAAGCTTTAATAGCTGAGAGAATATAAGCTGATTAAGTTTATAAGATTAATATATAATAATTTATTTTTAAACATGATAAATGCTCCTATCAGCAAGACTAGCTCTTATATGTTCGCGACGGGGGCTAGTGGCGTAACGGTTAGACGTTACCGGCTGGCTAAAGGGCTGATTAGGCAGCCTAGAGGCAGTAGGTTCGAATCCCGCAGCCCCTAAAACCCTAAAAATAAGGGGCCTAACCACCACCAAAAAACAACCCTAGTAACCGATTTATAGATTGGGAAAAAAATCGTGTTATTAAATTGTTAGATAGCCAATTAGAAGGCTAGGAAAAGTAGGTAATTAAAAGAAATATACTTATTGGGCTCGGTTTAATATGTGATAAAGGAGGGGTTTGCCTGAAGGTTTCCCTTGCCGGCAAAAAGTTGGGCCGAGCGTGTATTTTCCCAAGTAAAAGTGGGTCTATTGTGTCAGGAAGAGATGTAATTGGTTGGAATCCGGCAACCCTACATAGTAATGCGAGATGAAGCTTTGGCTGTATAGTAATAAAATTCAAATTTAAATATGTTTGCGACACTCCATATAAGCCAGCCAAAACATGCAATAGCTTAAATCAGCGACTTTCTATACTTCAGATAATAGCGTAGCAGCTAGAAATGCAGAGCTTTTTGTCTGTACCTGACTGCCACTTACGGTTGACTTTTATATAACCACACTTACCTAACGGAACAAAATCTCCCAACACGGGGCCTGCGTGTCGTGCTGACACCAAGATCAGCGTATCAAGACCACCTCAGCATTGTGAAACTCAAGGATACAGAGGCAAGAAAGATAAATGAATGTAAGGTGCAAAAGTAAATGAAACCGGCTTTCACCTCGGCTCATGTTTTTTTATCGGAAAACTTCCGTAATAATGTTGCTGGCCTGTCATACCATTGGCAAAGGGTTCTTAGAACGAACCTGTGGAAGAGGGGAGTTAAAGCCAGTTCTGGAGCGAGATGGATGATCTTAGCGTTGAATTGATTGGCTGCTCCTGGGAATCAATATGGATCGCCGCCTGGAGCTTGCATGACCTTTGCGGATTTCTCGAAAGGGTATAAGAGACAGAGTCTTGTCAGCTATCGCTCTCTAGTTATGTTTGGCATTGTTCCGAATGCTGTAGAATTGCGCTTATATCTGTATTATATGAGATAAGTGGAATCTATGTGGAAAGCGAGCTCTTGAACTTTGGTATGCATGCTAAGCGTAGCCATTCAGGAGAGCCATGAAACCTTTATAAAGGCTTATATGGTTAGACAGGGCTAGTTTGGCGAATACAGATATCCTTAACATATTGATTGACTATACGAAATAGATGCATCAAGCCGTTCTAATTATTCCCTATGACCGTTTTCTGGGAGACCATGTTTCTGCCAAACCTCTCTGTTAGGGGCGAATTCTTTGATATGACATTCACATTGTCGATACAGACGGCGCCAGAACATCTTTGTGCAATATGCAAGAATGGCTCCTTAGTTGCCTTGACTATTACGAGATCCCTGCGAGACCATTATACCCCTTCTTGTTGAGGACGATACCAAACGCTCTGAGGGTTCCTGGCCCTCGTTCTTATGGCAGTTCGGTAGCGTATATAGCCTCGCTAATATGATGTATGCAAACTGTTCCAGATCTTCAGATGAAGCTTGTTGGCGACATGACATATCTGCAGTCAAAAGTCAATCCATATCAGATATTTGCTACTTACTGACAATGCAGGTCCTTTATACTCACATTTCCAGATATCGTTATATTCGCATAGATCAAAATAAGCTAGCCTGCAAAAACATTAGAATCCCAAATGTTGTCCTCAAATGAGAGGATTACTTTTATGGAACCAGAGCTTCTGCAGTATGTATTATGCTGCAGCAGAAAGCCAAGCGACGCAACTCTCCAGGATAGAGTAAGCTTTTGTGGTCCAGTAAATGATGGAGATGAGGTGGGAGATAAAGTTTGCTGCGAAATGATGTTTCTTCAAGATCCGGAAAACGGAGCTAAGAACGTTGAGTACCGGAATCCTTATGTTATATGATTTCCTGGTATTGAGGAGCCTCCCTGTTCCTCAACAGACCACGGCATCCAATCCACCAGATTAAAATCTTCACAGTTTCTATCCCGTGGGGTAAATGACCATAATCATACCATCTCGTTTATATATTAGTTATTGGTCCGCTCCCGAAAGTTAGACGTCAGGAGGACGGAAATCATGGTTCGGGCAGCTCTCATATTGTCTCTGTTTGTAGAATTCTAACATTAAGAAAGGGAGAATATCAGTATCCGTGTGAGACACCAAGCGAAAGCAGTGTCTTTTATAATGCAGAGGGCGTAGGGCCTCAACCCTCCGGAGCCAAAGAGTACAATGTGTTGATGGGCCAGTGAATTGAATCGAAATCATAAACTAATTGCCATTGTAGATGCAGTCGTAGAATGATCGAAGCGGAATCTATTGATTGCCCAGACTAGCTCGGCGGTGGCATACGTGCAGGTCATATGGGAATGGATAAGTCGTTGAGTGCATTGGCTCTTATCGCGGAGCCTCTTCTTTTGGCCTATCTGTAATTTCAGGGCTCACCTGCAGAGTCAAGTAAGGCTTTATCTCGAGCGACACTTGTGATAGTACCCTCTGCATGTAAGTATGCTAATCTCTTGGGCTTTCTTGAATTTCTTTTGGCCTGTGCTAACCTGGCGACAATGATTATGAAGTCACGGGAGACACAAATTGCACTGATAGCAATGCCCTTTGTATTATGCAACATTCAATAGCAAAGGCACAGTAGCAGCGTCGCTTCGCGCGGTAGCTGACCATTCTGGGGAACTTGATGGTGGTCATTTCAATCCGGAAGGATATGCGTCGAAGTCAAATGACCTCATAAAAGACCTAAAGAGAGCCAGCATGTCTTATTCCCCTCACACTGTTTGTCAGCACGAGAAAATGCCACGCTGGTAAATCCGACAGCTTGAGCTTCTGAAAGTGGGTTTCAGGGAAAGTCGAAAAATTATCTTTACAATCACTAGTCTATCCTTCACATGAGTCTTGTCCGGGGTAAACAGCTAGCTTTCTTTGAACTTATTTAATTACCATCCCGAATACGGCATTGCTTGAATTGTGTCTGGGGATTGAACTTGACATTGCATTCTATTTGTAAAAAGACTAACTCAATATAATTCAGCGAGAAGATATTTAGCTCTCTCTGCTCCCCTTAGCCACTAAGCTTGTTATTCAGGGCTAAGAGCAACAGATTATCAATAAATTCTCAACAGTTCGAGTATCAGAATCTTAGACTATTGCGAAGATGCTAAGATTCTGGAAGTTTTATATTTCTCCAGTCGCTCTCGGAGCTTCCCGTAGGAAAAGTAAGTCTATTCTAGAAATCTAAAGGCATCGCTTCGATTGTACAGGATCCCCTCTTCCATCTGCATGAAGATGACAACTTTCGTATCTAGACGAGTGTAAAAACTTCGTGAGCGACGCCTCGCAATTGTTGGCGGTTCATCAAGACGTGATGAGACAGACACTGTGTTTCAGGTTAGCTCCAGGTCCTGGGTTAAGTATACCAGTCATGATTCTTACAACGAGGGTCTTGCGTTGCATGCTTGTACCACTTATATAATATATATATAGTGGGAGGAAGACCGACAAGTAAGGTGATGACGGCGATAATTGATTCTGCATTCATAATTACTTGTCAATAGGATTATGTGTTGGTACATGCTAGACATATAGGACGCTCTTGCCGATAAAGAGGACTAAAGAGATTAATTAAATAGGACTTAAACTTGTCGAGCGGAATGGGGCTCGAGATTAATGATAGAATTATACTTCAATATATACAGAATTAACAAGAAGTTTGAAAAATTATTACCCAAGTCCACTTCTGATGTACCAAAGCTGGAAACGACGCCGGTGAGCCTGGCACCTTTCAGATTCTGGCCTATTGGCCAAAAACAACGCTTGTGCCATTTCGGCGTTTTCAGATTCTGAGTCATTGGTCGATAAAAATAATGCAAGACCTGCATATGCATTCAGATTTTGGGTCATTGGTCAAAGTGATTCGTGTCTCCATATTTGTGCTTTTCAGATTCTGGACCATTGGCCAAGGGTGCTCATGGAGGGGAGTGGCTTGCTGCAGACGTATTTCGGATTCTGGGTTTTCAGCCACTTATGGATAAGCCAGCTGAGCATTTGGTGACCGATGTGCATTTCTTGTGCATAAGTAAGCATCAGGTGAGAAGTACGAGGCTCTTGAACCTGAATATTTAGATCTGCCATCGCCCCTCAGTATTTCCCCTCATCTCAGCTCAGCATTCTCGCCTACTCTGTAATAATCGCTACCGTCCCTCACAACCCTGCCTTCTGTCCTTCTGACATGAGAGTTTATCATGGACCGAGCTCGGAAAAAGGATGCTATAGAGGCAGAATGGCTGCGGAACTACCAATTGATTCGAAACTTATATCTCTCGGATATGTCTCTCAATGATCTCGTTTACTGGTTGTATTTCTTTGAGAATTTTACTGTCACGTTGTATTTCAATGCCCTCCTGTATTACTTATGCTGACTGGCTCTCAGGAAGTCCCAACTGGAATACCGATTGAAAAAGTGGAATATTTCGAAGAACATCGACCGCGACTCATGGAGGTACATTGACCAAACGATTGGCAAAAGGAAGCGAGAAGGTAAAGACAGCGATGTTATTCTATGCGGTAAGCGAATTAAGCAATCCACCATCGAAAAAGAAACAAATCGCCACCGCGACACAAGTATTCCGGCCGAAAACCTCCCTGGTAAGTACACAATGATCTCAGTTACAAAGGCAGAATCCCGGAATTGACATTTCGCGAGGCCATGTTCAGATAACTGCATCATCGGATCAGATCATTATATGTACGCCTCAAACATACCTGAATGAGTTTGAGTGGCCAGAGACGCTGCCATGGTTCAAGTTTCGATCCAAGTTACATGAATGTAAGTTCAATCATCTTACGAATATGGGCCGCTTCCTGACCATATTTTAACTAGGGTTGAACTTTATTCTGCTATAGACAGCCTTAAGAGAGCCCGACAACAAGATCTGACCGTCAGAGCATTTATGGATAATCTTTACAGAGACCTCATCATATTTATCTTCTCTAATAGTAGGACGGTCTATATGGAGAATCCCAAGGCTCTAGTCAAATGGCTCCTTTCCCTAGGCCAAGATCCGAGGGCACTGGGGCTTGCGATTATGTCTAGACAGACAGATCTAATTGAACTGCTTCTGGACGCCGGTGCTATTATCAACAGGGATCCCTGGGGCTCCAATCCTTGGTCGATCATGAGCCTTATCCTGCCTGGTCGAATTTGTGATAAGGAAGGGGCACGTATCATCAGGCTTTTGTTAAGCCACGACAAGGCTTTGACTGCAGAAGAAACCCTCCATGCGGCTATTCTACTAAAGGATGGGGGCCTTTTCAAAGAGGCCTTGGACAATGGCGCCGATATCTCGCTTTCTTTCAAAACGCTGAAAGACATAAGCACACCTAGAATGTCCAACGTTGTCGAAAAGGAGACATCTTTAAGTATGGCTGCGGGAGTTAGTCTTCATGTCACAGCTGTGGTTTTGGGCCTTCTTCAAACCCGAAATCAGGTCATCAAAGCGGCATCACTTATCACGCCCGACGTTTTCATTTCAGCAGCATGTGCAGGGAACGCTGATGTCATATCATTTCTTCATAGCATAAGTCCTGTCGGTTCCAGGCGCAATGCGCGTGGCATAACACCTTTGGAAGTCGCTATTACACATGGTCATCGAGAGGCTTACCAGTTACTCTACCAGCTCTATCGTCAATCCAGCGCCACTCTTCTCCTGATTCCGATATTCACAGACCAACTCGACATATTACACTACCTTCTAGCGAATGGGCTTGATGTCAATGTTCCTACAGAACAGGCTGATATAAGGGCATGTTGGTCCTTAGGCCTAAATAGACCTGGCCATTGGAATTTTCGAGTAAACGATACACATAAATCCCCAACTGTCTTAGAATTATTTCTCCGTGAAATATCGCTCACAGACAATTGTGATGATGGAATCAAACTCCTTAACAGAACAGGGGGTTTTTTCCCTCCGGAAGCAATAATTGGGCTGTCAAGTGCTGGACATGACGACCTCCTTTCTGCTGCTCTGGAGGCCGGAGGCGATCCAAACGCACAATATCCAAACGGAGATAACGCGCTTGCGTCGGCTCTTCGGAGCAAAAGCACGAACTGTATCCAGCTACTTCTAGAAAGGGGTGCTGAACTGCAAACATTAACACCTAAAGTGTTTGAAGCCCTTCTACCTGAGCATGTGTGCAACATTCAGGGAGAGCGCGCCAACTCAGTACCTATGAAATAATCGATCAAGTTACTGGAGAGGTGGTGCATGTATTACAGGTCAAAAACTGCAGTAATTATCTCATTCAAGATATTAATGTTGGCGGTGGGAAAAATGTAGGATGAGCGTTGGCCATTGAAGGAGTTGTCAACATCTTGGTTGCAGCAAACCTAGTGGTGTCTATATAAATAATATCTTATTAAGCAAAAAAAGCCTGTTTTTATCTTCTAAGAGTGATAAAGGAGGTGCAATAGTTTCCTATACATTAGGACCTCCTGATAAAAGTTTCTGTAAGAGTCAATCGTCAGCTTTCTCTGCATCTCGAGAGCTCCCCTAAACCTGCACAATGCTCTGGAAAAATCTAGACACGTTCTTTAGCCGTACATATTTTCATACCTAGGAGCATTAGTGGGTCAAGCCACCAAAGCCTGGCTTGTGATTGATCGGCTGGGAATACCACGGCTAACACTCAGTCATTAGCCTGATTGGCCAACTTGCCTAACATTAGCTTGAATTTGGTATCACTGGGCACTTCCGGACTTTGTGTAAAGATACGTCGAAAGTGATGATGCGATAAATACAAGGGCTCAAGTGATGTTTTTTCTCCATAATACCCGTAATGAATTTCTTTGTGAGTGTTGCATCCAGGATCCTCGATGTCATGTATGACTTGTGTTGCGTCAGTTGGTAGTCAATTGACGGCGGAAAAAATCCCGATACGCGATGCGTCTCGTGTAAAGACAACGACAGATTCTTGCTTTATGAGCAGCGACAGCCCCTCTTGCCTGGCGCTGATTTCATCAAAATATGGCGCAGAAGACTAAAACTTGTCAGCTTGTAAGATTGATTTGGTTCTGGACTTGAACATGTTTTGCCATGGCATTGACAGGGCTCTGAGATGAACAATATTCGTCGCAACCAGCTTAAGATCCAGTGTTCAGTGACATACAGAGCGTCGGCCTGGCTAAATCCAATTTGGAGACAGCACAAGCGCCAATCAACTTCTCGCAGATTCAAAAAGAGATTGCAAGATCTTCCGGGAGTTTGTCAGTCCATGGGATTTATTCTTCGAGCCAAGATTTTTGTTAGGCCGCTTCTTTTGGCGAAATTGTTCCATGATCGAATGCGGCGGACCTTATCTTATCTGTCGTGGTGAAGCGACCGTGATGCAGGTAGATCACATTCTGTCCAGTCCGTCCCTTAAGCGGTGCATTTTAGGCTTTGGATCGCATGCACCCGTTTCCGGTCAATTTCATTCTCGAGAAGTGGGCAGTCATTGTTATCAGCGGGCGGCGTTGGCGTTGAGTTTAGCAGGGAGTACTAAAGCCAACGCTTACTGTCAAATGTGGCTGGTGAGAGGATTGGCGTAAGGCTTTGGCATCTATTTCCAGGTGCTACAAAGACTGCTGATCCCGCTGAGAAGGAGCCGCCTGAGATAAGACCTGGTGTCCGATTACTTTTTGGCAGCGGGATGGTAAGACAGCGCGCCACTGGATGAGGATGAGATCAGAGCCAGCGTAAGAGTCAGTTTGTGTGGGGCTGACCCCAGACTCTGAGTCAGATCCTCATCGCCTTGCAACGACAATTGACAGCAACGAGTGCATTGGTTATTCACATTGTTTCTTCCTCGAAGAACGCTATTCCTTTTCCCAGACCAATCTAGTCTGACAGCGACTCTTATCTCTGGAAGCGGACAACGGTGATTACTGGATTTGAGAAATACAATAATCACAACTTTTTGTGGCCAGCATGGATGTGAACAACTGTTGCTAGGTGTAGGTTTTGGACGACTTTGAGCAGGACACCCGCTTCTACACCTCTGTGATTCATCTGAGAAGGGATCCTAGGCTTGGAAAGTGGTTTTGTCAACTAAAATGGCCAGCCGATGGTTATCTCGCAGTCATCAATATGCAGTACCACAATATATTCAGTTCATCTTATTTAAGGACCAAGAGTGTAGATAACATGATCCGGGCCTGGATCTGCCACCCGTCATTCATCCCCCGCAGAGGACGACTCTTCAGCAGAAGACTCAGCCTCATCAGACGACATAACTCCATAGAAGAGACTGCCAAGACCGTTCTGCTCCGCAAACTCTTTCCAGTTCACAAAACCTCCCAAATCATATTCCGAAGGCGTGAATCCTCTCTTCAGGACAGCCGAAGCCAGCACCGCCGCCCAGTTCCAGTTGTTTTCTCGTACCGTCTCGCGCATTGTGTCCCTCGCTACATCTCGGACCCGGTCCTCCCAAAACTTGACGGTGATGCGAGCGATGCGGGGCATCGAGAAGAAGACTTCGCTAGGGTTCTCATCGGCTTCGGCCGCTTTAGAAAAGGAGTATCGGAAGGATGGGCCGTGCCACGCGATGAAGCAGGCGGCGTATAGGCGCGGGCAATTCTGCACTTCGCAGTCATGGGTCGCTTCCTTTGAAGCTAGGGATCTGTCAGTGTTGACGAGACTATTGGCATGAGATTCAACTTACTGCAGAGGAAGCCAATATGTATGTCTAACGCTTTATCAGGTCGAAGGTTGAATTTGGAGCGAGGTCGTCTAAAATCGTCAAGATGTCCGCTGGTGTACTGTTTATGGTACTTTTCAAAGAACTGAACATCATTGCGCTGGTCGAGAATGTGAACGCTCTTGTTATACTCCACAAGTATCCGATCAATGGCTTCCTTGTTTGGTTCGATGACAGTTGCGTGGAAGGCTTCGAATGACTGCGCTGAGTCCGACGCTTCGGTCAGTTGGATGACGGGCATGCTCAAGTCATCGATCTCATCAGGGTTGGTGCGCCACCTGGTAAAACGTCCCTGCTCAGCTTCCTCCTGCTTTTTGAGCTCTCTGCTGGTGCATTTCAGAAAAGGTCGGTGACTTTGACGGAAGACACCGGGACGGAATGATAGCATCTTACCTCCTCGGGGCGGGCCCGAATAGCGAGCAGCCTTGGTTCGCGGTTCCAGTGGTCGCGAGAGCATTTTTTTGTTGATGTCGTCGTCGGAATCATTGGAATTGATGTTGGGTTTGCTATCGTCTTCGTCTTCGTCCTTGACGTGAATAACGTCTTGGGCGGGATTGTCAGGCATGATGCAAGACTTTGATCAGGACGAGATCAACGCAGTTGGAGCTTTGATATCTCCACGATAACTCAGGCCAGCACAGAAACCTGGGGATCGATGAAGATGACTGCACTTGGACGGCTGGGGAGGGCAGAGATTTTCTTTCTGTGCAAACAAGAATGGTTGCTCGTCGCGACCGACCCTGTGTAACAAAGCTACAGCAGGTAATGTTCTGATAGCGACCAATACACTTCTTCATCCTCTATAATACAGTCTTCCAGGTCTCTTGTGATACAGAATATTTATTGAACATCGTTCGTGATTAGGGTATCTGGTAATTTCGCTGGTTGATCCAGTTGACAAAATTCAAGGCGTTGTATGGGAACTTGCTTAGGGCTCCAGCAGATAATAACGTTGAATCACTTCCACCCCACTTGGCTCAGGGCATCGCCCACTAAGTTTGACAAAAACTTACATCAGATATTTGAACGACAAACCTCTGGTATAAAAGCTAGCATTACACAAGCAATTCCATATGCAAGTTATACAGTGCCTCCCTATAGACCTTGAATTAAACATGGGGTAATTTTATTCCACTCGGTCAGTAATGAGTTTATCGATCTAACTCTATCGGTAAACAAGCTTTTACTCTAGACCTGTGGATTCCCTATATCACTAAAATCCGAGACTGACGACAGAAGCTAGGATATGTTCCCGGCAATTTCATCCTGTAGTTATCAATCAAGCAACGAAATAAAGCTAACAGCCTAGGCTATCCCGTTGAAGTGGTAGTGATGACACAAACTTGGGTGCAGTCGTTCAGGTGGTTGATTCGTGGATGCGTGGAACCTGATGACTGGTTCATTTTCCTCCTGAATGGAGTTAGCCGACAGGACCCGTTGATATCCCACAGTTACAAAAGCCAACTGTTCCGTGATGAACTGTTCTCATAAAAAGTTAACGCTGGGCCAGGGGTCTTTTACAGAACAGCTGGCTCATCTGAGACTCGTCACTTCAAGAAGGATAGTTTTTCGATGCAACAATAACTAGACAGATTATCTTGTTGAGTATCATTCTGTGTGCAAGTCAGATTAACACTATCTTACCGATAATATCCTTACCGGTGCCACTGAACAGAGTCTCGGGCTTTGTCTTGTGGAGCTTGTTGGTGCGCTTGTCCAGTATTCCACACTTATCAGCGAGGTTGTTGGCTGTCACTGAGTACCTCTCGGAGTCGGACACAAGCTTTTCCATCTTCGCGGTAGTTGGTCTCATGCTACGGCCTATCTCCGAGACGTGGGGATCAATAAATTCAGGGAGACACAGGTAGGCATAGCCGGTATCTGTACCATAATTTTCAGCTCGAAGAAGGGAATAGCGACTCCAGATGTGTGGACCTGTTTCTGCATGAAAGGATCGTAGCTGAAGTTAATGTCGGGCCTCCGGAATTTTCCCTCCGGCTTGTTCTCCTTGCTCCTAGCGTTGGTAGTCTCACGCTTCTTAGTGAGAGGGGGAATGATAACAGCAACCCCACGGAAGTCCTTCTCAGTCCATGGGAGAAGTGACTCAAAGGGTTCCCTGGTATGAGACAGCTTAGGCTTGACCGGAGGACAGGATGCAGGGTTCCTGTGCTTGATGGCATTTACCCTATCGGTGGGCTCTTCGCGCCCAGGGACAGCCTTCGCATGAGAAGAGGATGCAGGGTAGCGCTACCTGCACTAACGGAAATCGGAACATTCACTACCTCGTCGTCGGTGACCTCGACTTCCTCATCGTCTCTGTCACTAGACTCAGTATTCTCCTGAAATACCTTTATAGAACCCGATTCGGACGTGTCTGCGTCAATGCGCTGGGCATCGTTCGAGGGGCTGGCGCTGGCCATGGTGATTGTATAGTGATACTTTCTGCAATGTGTAATCAACCAACGGCTCCGCATTGCCATGTCGTCGGGGCCAACCCCTTCCGAGCGTGGCCAAGACAGTCTCTACTATACAGCTTATGAATATTGGTCTGCATCTGTCTACCGCGTTGTCCAAGGTGCATTTCATGAGACCCGCGAGCATGTGCAACACCTGTATACCACCATCCCGCGTAACGTTACTGTCTGTCACCTCCATTGCCAGCGACCTGGCATGGAAGGACAATTTGCCGCAGAGGGTCATAAGAATGCTGTAGGGAGATATAGGGAGATCGGTAAACGTGCTCCTAATTTATACGCATGTGTACAGGAAGTCGACCTCATGTAACGAGTCACTAGGTGGGGGCTTGTAGTCAGTATTGGCAGTATCAATATCCATGCGTATACATACCACTCTTCTGCTAAGGGTATCATATATGAACATCGGACACCATGTGTCTATCTATTATCTTCTACTTCTGTGACTCTGCAAGTGTCACGGGAGGATATAGCTAAGAGGTGCTATTGCGAAGTGTGTATAGGCGCAACCACATTGGCCTTTACACACGACTACAGCACAGATAGCATTGACTTATACGGGCTCCAGAGACTGGTTCAGCCTGGATCGTCTATAGTATGGACAGGAGGCGCCGGAATCCACCGGTTTCGGTCAGATCATCCACAGGTAAGCTTAACAGCTACACCTCTAACCCCAAGACGTGGAGGCTAAATGCTAACGGTACTATAGAGAAAGCTTTACCTATGGTGGAGTGTACATCCTTGAGAGGAACATGGATACCTTGCATTCCCAGATAAATCTCCCATAGGAGCGTCGAGGAGGGCGACTGCTGTATGCGTAAAACTAGAAGGAGATAGCCACAGTGGCACATGCGAGATATACAAGCAGATAGATGGCTGTACTATATCGTACGACATAGAGTCCACTATGAAGAATGCACATCCAGGAGTCTTTAAATTCGACGCACGAATACTCTCTATAGCGGCGAAATACAGTTGCGGCAGGGAGTCCTACGGATCTTCCATTAAGCTTAAAGTGAACTCCTGGAGAGGAGGATCCCCGTTCATTGAGATGCGCTTGTAAATTTCCGTTAAATTCAACCCCCGAAGCGTGGGGTTGCCTATTGAATATATGTGTGAATGTGTATAGCGTCGCCGTAGTAGTAGATACCCTATAGGTCCATGTGGTCCCCCTACCTAAGAGTAGAGGAATGACGATACACATCTACTACACAAAGTAAAGCCATTTTTGAGGAAGTTCTTTAGAAGCTTCGTCGGACTGTCTGTTAATCTGCGTAGATATATGCATATATTTATATGACTTATCGCCGCCACGCTTACCTTAGTTCCCCTCCTCGGATGCGACTTCAGGGTGTTGCTTATATCGTCTACATACTGCTTTTTAAAGATGTCAGATAATATCTCCACAGGAAGAGACTCCACTGATACGCTGTGTTTTAGAGGTTCATATCTACAGCGCCGCTGTCACTGGACCTTGGACAGTTTCTCAGTGAGGGCCCTCAAACTGTCATTCGATGCACGGTCAATGATACCGCCTCCACTAGACGCGACACGGATAACATGGAGAAAGAGTTTCTCCTAAGGAATCCCAGTCCTCAACCCTGGGAGCACCGGTAGGCCTATAGTGGTGCACTAAGTTCTCTCAGCTAATTTAAGCTCTCAGCCATAAGTTTCAGCGGCAAATAACACTTCTAGCTCACAACCTCGACATCGATCAACTAGGGGAGCGCACACCGGCGTCTTTTGTCTACATATCCCCATAACGATACATCTATACCTTGGAAATGAGAGCTTCAGGGCTTGTGTTCTCTCTCGGTCGTACAGCAACGGTCCCCTGGCTTATGGCCACGCCTATATCCTCCAGCAGCGCCCTCGGATCTGCATGACATGAAGGCGGGCGGCTACAAAAGCACGTGTTATACCGCCTGGAGTTCTTGACACTATTTGACATCGCCCCCCTCAGGTCAGGAGGAGCGCTCATTTTTCCTTGTAGCAGGACAGAGGGAAGCTCTACAAGAGCGGAGTACTGATCTCCCACATCTCTGTTCCACGTAGAAGGGGAATGTGTAATGTCTACATGACACGTGTGAGTTGGACAGTCTGCGCAGAACGGGACCCCTCCATGCATGTATTTTATCATCGTGATTGCCAGGCTCAAGTCACCAGATGCAGAGAATACAGCCCGCCGGGTACCAGTGTGGGATTCTCACTTCAGATATAGGTCTCACAGTTTTACAAACACGCTCTTATCAGACATACTTTCACACAAGAACAGTCTGCTACAATGCAGCTCTCTTTATCATATTAACTAGTCTTTACGACCCTGAAGTTAACACCCGAGCCTAACACACAACCCTCAGGTTCCATAGATGAGTCCCTCAGAGGTTGTCGGAACATCAAAGTGCTCCCACCATATGTGGCAAGTTGAATTGCCTGAGCCTCACAGCCATTTCACGAGTTGCCAGAACTCACAATACAAAATCGAGATTACCGTAGGATGCCTCTCCGAGCTCTCTTGATGAGGTCATATGCTGTTATCCATATGGATTCAGCCGATTTCACTCATCTCTGCAACCTTCTTAAAAAGGGTCGTAATAGTATCTACGACGGATCGTCAAATTGACAAATGCATGAGTGAGGTAAAATGACCCTGTTTTGGCCCGCATACCCTCGAGAAAGTGAACAGCAATGGCAATCAACTTGAAACAATGTCAGGGGGGAAACATGAAGCCGGATTCGTCGGTTCCACTGTGAAAGTCTGGGTTTGTATAACTAGATATCATAGAGGCAACCATCTGGCGCTTGAAGGGATGTATCTAGTCAATAGCGCCCTGGTTAGTAGATCAGCGAGAGCAATCCCGGTCCTTGAGTTGATGGAACAGTCTATACGGTGCAGGCTTTGCATCGGTGAACATATTTAGAATCTATCGCAGCAACCTCGTGTCTCGAGTCCTCGGCTGTGAATCGAATCATGAACCAGTGGTTGTTCTTTTGATTGCGTCGACGGTAGAAACAACGTCTGCAACATTTCGCCTGTTTCTGCCTTGGTCTCGGATTGAACGGTTGATGATTGATAGACCAGCAACTGATGTGACAATATCGGGACTGTAACTCGGACTTGCATGTCTCTACTGCACTGCCTTCTTCACGAGGTGTCAAGGTTGCAGACGGTCAAAATGAGTTTGTGCAACATTACCTCTCGTGTTACGGTGACAGAATGTGCAGTATCACCCTCCGCACCCAAAGCGTGCGCTCTTCCGAGCACTGACCTCATAAAAAAGATGCCGATGCAGCACGGTCAACTGGTAAACTGCGACTTTGATCTTTGGGACATATGGTCAGGATCCTCACTTCATATCTCCATTTTGTGCCTTGACGCAAAGGTTACTGAGTATATGAACGAGGTTCTAAGGATCTTTGAGAGGGCGCCTTACCTGCCCTTCTGCAGCTTGCATCATTGGTATGTCGTCGTCATCGATGAAGAATATACATTCTGATGTCCGGGGAAAGCATTTAAAGAACATCACATTTGCGAGAAAAACAGCTTTAGTAACAGGAATCCCAAGCGATAGGCCTATGGATCTCTCATTGAGACCGCATAGTTGTCGTCCAACACATGCACTGTCAACATTACTCTGATTCTCCGTCTTGCATTTGAAAAGATGTCAGTTATTGGCAAATCTATTTCTAAGTGAGCCATCAGGCATATCTAAGGCTTTGCCGGCACCAAGCCAGAATGCGCCATACTGCTTATTGAATGACGAAAACAAATGAGTTTCTTTTTGTTCAACAACCTTTTCTGTTCAAATGCCCTCCGGTGCAAGTCGACCTAACCGTTGGCGTTGTGGCTTACTGATCAATGAGCGAACGCCTTCTTACTTCTGTTAGCTTAGCCTGATACCGTGACTCCATTGTCCATCCTGATGTTCCGATTGTCGGCGCCACTGGCTCGAAGAACTTCATGTTCTTGGTATTTCTCCAGGAAAGCATTGACTCATGAATCAAACACTCATGAAAGACACCGCTGGTGGTTCCTTGATCCTTTGGGATTCGCTGTGCATGTACCGATCCGTACACCTGACTACCCATCTGAAGAGGAAACGACCATGATGCTTCACTCTAGACTTTTGCAGGCAGGATTAATCTTATCACCTCAAACGCTATACACAATATTTCGATACCCAAGGAACAATCCGGCTTCTCCAGTCATTCACTCTCAACTCCAACCCCCAATCGACATCCAGACAGCATCGTAATGGCTCTACTCTGTCATCAGGGTATTATTGTACCGGTGCGAGTAAAGGCGTTTTCACTGCATCTCAAACACAAGTCCCACTTAGCCTCCCATTCCATATCCACCGGACAATAGCTGAACTTTCTAATACTGTCAATCCAATGCCAGGCCGAATCGCAGAAGCCTTGATTTACACCGGGGGATTCTCCATCAATCACCCACCTTTCAGAACTAGGTGCCTGTTTAAGAGCGGAGAAGGGAGGAGGCTTCGGGCTCTTTTCAATCATCAGATTGAACAAAGCGATATGTGAAGCCGGAGCCAACGTTTTCCGAGATTCATCATATTAACTTGAGGATAGTCGGAGAGATTCCAGTCGAGGGATTTTATGAGCAAGTGGGCTGAAGCCACAACCGCTATCAATGGCGATGGCACTGCAGTGCACTCCATGCATATCTCGAGGGACTCGGCGTGCAGGCCTTTCCACAGGAATCATGACCGAACCTTGATGAGGGTATCCCCTAACTTCAACGAAATGAGTTGGGGTCACTCCGGGTTATTCAAAGTCGCGAGCCTTTTCTAAACAGTTCACTATACCTTCTCATCGAGCCTTGTAGACTGGGGTTCTTACGATGAGTTAGTAATTGATTAGTATTAACAAAGGCCTCTGTCAGTAACACTTAACAGCTATGCAATAAAAGGAGATCTTTCAAATACCAACAGGAAGAGACAAATCATCGTGGTAAACCCGTGGAGACTTTTCAGGTGTCCTGGAAGGGTCACACAGACGTCTTGCGGATTATATTGCCATAGCATCTTTCCGAGGCGGGCTATCTGAGAACGCCTTTGTCCTCAGTAAATTGTTCAATGACAAGTTCTGTACACTCTAAGACCTGTTTTTTCTTTGTCAAGTACGGTCGAATCTGAGTTCGCTTGTGTGTCTGCTTGAGCAGCCATTTGTTCATCGTTATCGAACCCGAACAGCAACTCCTTTTGTCAAAATTGCAAACCAGACGCAAAGCCTTTTTCACATCCACATCTATTATAAGTACCTTGCCTTGCCTCATCCTCGCTTCATCGACAGCATTCTGCGAAAGATACTACTTGTACTCACCGAGCAAAACACTCAACACTCATTCTACTTCATAACAACTATGAACATAATGTTCCAGTTACTTTTGACAGTGTATCCCTGGATACTTGTCCCGCCTGCCGTATACTTTACCATATTCGTCGCAATCAAGATCGTCAATAGGGTCCCCTGTCGCCCTTATATTTTACTCATTCCCTCCGCATCTCATCTGGTTCTTCACTACCTTCACTTCTATATGTACAAAAGCCTTAATCCTCTTGGGCGGCTACAATGGTCACTTGTTCGCGTCACTGCCGTGACTAGTTTTCTTATCATCAGCTATACGCTTATTATCTGTCTTGGGTGTCAGTACCGGCAGCCTAAACCAGCAGAATCGGAGAGGGTACGTTCCGCCGCTCCGTTAACGAATATCCAAGATCGTCAGGAGGACAACGGCAGGATCCGAGAACGCAGCGACGTCACGAGAAAATCCGACATCCCCGTATACAACCCTAACTATAGGTATCTCAAGATGCTTCCTAGCCACAACTCATCTACTGGTCACGCTATATGCGAAGTGTGTAAGTTGTGCGAAAAGTTTGGTGTTCATTACGAAGAGTCTTTTAAAACGTGTCACTTAGGAATGGATTGCACCCAGCCTAAACCTCCTACTCACAACCAGCATGACTCACCTGTTCGCCCCCGACATAAAGCGCCTACGCACATCCAGGACAACTCACCTACTCGAACCCAGCGTACTTCACCTGCAACCTTTTACCGTCTGTTCAACTACCGTATGGCAGTTGTTGTCTGGTGTATCCTCATTGTCTCTATGTACCTGCCTGAAGATATTAACTTGCTGACCGCCCAATCCCGGTGGACACTTTTTCCTGTGGAAGAAGATAACACTGTGAAACCTGCTGTGATAGCAATGAGACTGGTCTCTCTTTTATGGCTGATATCGATTGCCGGGTCTTATCTAATACGTTGGTTCGTGATTTATCCAACGCAGTGGTTCGGATTGCCAGTGCTATATTTCTGTATGGCTAGGGCAGATCCGAGGTTTTCGCTCCTAGAAGTTTGTGACAATGCGATAGAAATCGCGCATCTTGTCGAGGAAGGATCAGGATGGTCCAAAACAAGCATCGTGGTTGGATGGCTCAGGGAGTCTGTAGTTAGAGCCCAACAGCTCGAGCAGCGAAAGAAGGGCAGGGTATGATACAAAAGCCGCAATGCCAGAAATAGCCTAGTTTAAATCAGCGCATTTGCGTCTCTATCTTAGCCTGCGAGTCAAGTGATTTCATGTCTGACGTGGAGCAGTATTCCATTTTCGAGAAATGCGCTTCAGTTGGACTTGCGTACCGTTAGTTAGGGGTGACTGAACGTACATATGCTTGCCGCGTATTAACATAAATTCCACTATAGTCAGAAACATTTCCAGTGTAAGAGAGTGCTGTTAAGTAATGTAGGACTTCAGCCTCTTCTTTTCGTAGATGTCGCGAGGACTCAGGGTCTTACCCCTTGTTTGTAACCTATCTATGTCTCGGCAATGCAACATCCTTTGACTTGACTGCAAGCAGTGCCGTGAATTTGGGCGATAAACGGAGGGGTGGCCTATTTGTTCTAGGGCTTCACGAGATGGATTGCCTTTGCGCTCATGAGACACTTTGGCTTCCATCGAGTTAGTTTGGAGTAGGGTGCATGCTTCAGAACAGGAGCCAGGGTAGACTCACTTCGCTTGGCCCTTTGGTTTGTTCTTCTGCGATACTATCTGTTTCTTCATTGCTGTTTTCTTCTCTCTTGCTCATGGGAAGCCTTCGGCGTATTCTTCAACGTCGTCAACTTCATCCCCTGACCAATGCCTTCCAGATTTTCCACGTTCAGCGGCCTGCATGCTTATCTTCCGCCTGAACCCGCACTTCCTATCAGATTCTTTGATCTTCTCTCCCTGTGCTGAATGTTTCATTATAGGATCCCGTGTGGTGGACCTATTCCTCACCCCTTCGAAGATGTTTGAGAACAAGCAGCAGCTTTGGTCACACTCGAGGTTAGTAATACGAAGGTACATATTGAGCCCTATAAGGATTCAAACAATCAGATGAAAGGTTCGGAAGGTGAGATATGGCTGTCAACCCCAAAAAAAGAGCATGATCAGAACGTTGTTCACTATAGAAATAAATCTGATTGATGGCGCAAGGTGAAGAACCATAAGAGCCACTGGGAACGAATTATTCCAAAGACTAGTCGTCTTCGAGAAACTCACGAATGTCGAAGAATAGTGGGAATGGCCGTAGTTGGGGGCTTCTGCATACCTTGGCGAGTCGCCCTTCGCAGAAGTGTTCAATTGTTATTCACCACAGCGTTTGACGGGACAGGGTCATTTCTCTCACTGACGCGGTGAGCCATCGACTGATGTGACAGGTTCCATCGTTGAAATGTTGTGCTAATATGCAAGAGACGTCACGTTGAAGTTAGAAATTGGCCCCCATTGGCATCATCTTATTATATACAGCAGTCGTATTCCTCAAAGAGGAACCTGAAGTATTTTAGACTCAGCATTATCCAGGAGATTCGCGGTGCTGTATCGGGAGATGAAAGGTTGACTGTTGATACTTCACTCAAAAGAGGAAGCACTAAAGTGTTCACATCTCGAGGACTGAATCAACGAGGGCAGGCTGCAACACCTCTATCTGGATGTTTGAGTAATAGTCCAGCTAAGAGAGAGCATAGTATTGATCTAAACTCACAAACTGATGGAGAAGGGTGTAGATTTCGAGGGCGTTCATCTGTGCGAGGCGATGATGGATGTTACCTGCTCTAAGACGCTAGGGCGTAGTCTGTAGAAAGCCGTCCCAGGACGGATTAAGATCGGAACTGCATTTGTACCGGCGAAGTTCGATAATGGGGCGCGTTCGGGTTTGGTGTCATGATGCAGGCCATGACTCTGCAAACTGACGAATATTGTCACCGGGACAGTATAACTGAATTTCTTTAGATTCTTAAGGATGTAAATTATTGTACTGACATATTTGAGAGTTTACTAATTCCTGTGGGGATGGGGAAAGGCTGGGGATGTGACAAGATGTGAAATGGAGGCTTTGTATGTTGGTCTAGAAACCCATTTCCGCCAGCAAGAGTTCATATCACGGGCTGAACGCGAAGGAGACAAAAGTCTTGAGGACCGTAGAGGATTACCATAGAAAATGAACTTGACATACGAGTCCTGTCATTATCACGTTCCATAAGCCTTCACTGGCACTGCATTGTCATGAATGTGTACAGTTCCATGTCTTTCGTATATAACGATGCAAGAGGCTGATGACAAAACAGGCACATTTCGTTTTGCAGATGCTCCTGTAAGTTGACTATTCTATGCCAAACATTCCAAGCCATCATGATGTTATTGACGCGTTCCTGTACATTGTTCATTTGACCTTTGACTTCCTACTGAGTCTTGACCGTACTCCACCGACATATGCAACGATGGTGGAACCTTGGTTGATAGATATGAGAAGCTGGTTCGAGTTTGAAGTTTGAAGTTTACCAAGTCATTGTTGAGGGCCTTTTGGTCCTGGTCTTCGTCATATCTTCTTATATGTATCGAGCTGGTAACCCCTTTTCTAATGCTCAAAGTAACTTCAACTACGCTGCGCTTAGCCAAGATCTGGTATCGTAGATATATTATGTTGTTTTCGTGGCGAGGTTCTGTTTCGGTGACTTTTCTGTTGACAAGGTATGCCTCCATTCGTCGTGGCAGTCGGGAGGATTGTGTTTTGCAGTAGATGTCAGTGAGGCCGTACTATACTGTTTAAACACTGGGGCAATATGTCCCCCCGTTGTCGTAAGTGCTGCCACCATCAGCCGCTTGGTGGTCCGTGGCGCAGATGCGGGACTGGGTTTCCGCGATTCGGGTCTCCGAAAACTCTGACCATAGTGTTCTGTACCTTATAATCCTGATCGATAACTCAGTGGAGAGTTGGAACTTTTCAGCTATATGGGTCATCAAAGTCAGTTGAGCCCTGAGAAGTGACACTTGTGTCGTGTCGAGGTGATGATGGGGTTTCACGCTCATCGGATTCAAGAGCGCCTGGGTTTCAGCGACCCGCGAGCCAAAGATACATACCTCGGCCGGTTTTGACGCCCATCTTCTCCAGTGTCTCTTTCTTGTCCCTTTCCTCTGTATCTGTCGTGCTGAAACGATAAACCATCACATCAAGCTGCCGTTACCTCCTCGCCGCACCGCCCTCCTTCTGATCCCATTTTTTCTGTAGGCCTCGATATTGTGACACCACGGACCTGCTTAAGCCTTTCCTTAGCTTGTATGCGAATTGCATTGAACTAAAGATGCAGCGTAAGTCGAGATGTGATGTTGATCGCTTGCTGAGTTATTGTAAGCTCTGAGTTTGAGGGCCAATCGCATGTCTCGTTCGTCTGCATGTGCGTGATGATGCTCCGTTATCTGAAGCCGAGCTGAGTTGGATATGAGGAGCAATGATTAGAGCAGGCCGTTTGAATCTGCATTCTTTGTCGTCTTTGAGTTGTCGTATATAGTGTCAATAGAAGGTCTGTTTGTTCGCTTCTGTCTCGGGGAGTGCACCATGCGACTTGGAGTGTTGTTCTTGACCATAATGAGGATGAATGACTCAGACGTGAGCCCTAGGCATCATCCTTCTGACATAGCTGGCTATTGTTTGAATTCGAAAATTGCAGGCGCGGTCTGTTCCGTGAAGCTCTCCGTGGTTGGCCAGTCAGAGGAGGCAAGGCGATGAGCCATCGACGAATGAATACAAGACCACAAATGTTCCTATAGGACAACCAGGACAATGAATAGCTTGCGGTAGAATTTGGGACTGTCGGCAAGGGCGTGTTGCGGTGAGAAACAATGTCAATAGCTACTGGCCAGGTATACAGGTTCTCATCTCTGACGGAAGATTAAGGTACATGCGCTATTGATACATACTCGGTGCCAGCTTTTATGCTAAGACGCCCTTTAGCGTTTAAGCAACCAAGCTTGTTTCAATTGTATTATATGGTTGTTGAGGTAGCTCATGTCTGGGCCAAGACAGCTATCTCGTTTCTGCAAAGTACTATCGAACTTGCTCAGCAGCTTCCCACATCCAACTGTTACGAGCTCACCCTGAGTTCTCTCATCACGGCTCACCAGGAATAGCACGGTCAATACTCGTGTCGCCAGAACGAAGATGTAGATGAACCCGTTATCTTCGTACCGCAACCGAGCGACCAAATTTGCCTTCGATCCCGGGAGACAGCGACAGTTTGTGGCTTAGCCACATTACGAAGAAATTCATAACCTTCTTCGGTTCCCTGTCTGCAATCCGCCATCTCGGGAAATCCGACGATCTGAACTCCGATCCGGCTAGATGCCCACTTCCTTTGTTGAAAGATAGCAGCCTTATAAAGACTTCCTTTTAAAGGGGCGATACTCTATGGCGTATTGGTGATAATCAAGTATGGTTTACCGGCTTTAGATACGTGCAACAGCTCCTCCCCTTCTCGCCTCTTGTATATCCTACTCTTTCGACGTCTCGATGTGATGATCGCTTCGCGGACATGCAAAGGCATCGGAACACGGACCAAAATACTACCCATCACGCAGCAGAGCGACCAGTCTACTCTGGTCACAAGGATTGGGCTATGGCACAGCATGCGGGCTGGGAACTGCCCAGGCGAGTATCTGCTTCTGGAAATGGGGAAGTAAGCTGAGTGACATCCTGAGGTAACATGCATTATGGCAGACTTAGACAGCATTCAGCGACGAAGCGAGCATAAAACGGGATGAACAAAATTGCTGGGTATATGTATTCAAGACCAAGAACCGTGGGCTTGATAGCTCAACCGGAACTGGTGATGGATGTAAGGCAGTGCTCTTGTCTTGGTGGATTCACCGTGAGCAGTCCTTCTACATGAGTAAATGAGCAAACTTTACTCTTCAGTGAACCTTGATTGTAATCTAGCCTGTTCCATGCCTCTTGCTCGTGTCTATACATACCTACCGCTCATTCAGCATCGCGGTCATCTAGCTAGTCCATCGCGCTCTTATACTTACCTGTATGCATTATGATTAAAGCCTCCTTTAACACCTTAACCCCTTCACTGCCCTCGCATGCACACGTAACTCTGCTTCTTTTCCAAGATTCCCAATGTTATGGCATAAGGGCCGTGACCGCCAGCTTATGTAGTAGAATTCAATGTCTACTTCTTCAGCCTTTCTCGCGGTGAAATGATTGACAGCAATGGTTCTACAGCGGCAACTCGATAGCGTTTGCGCCAGGTCTGAGCAACTGTAGTCACACTGACAGGACTTGCTGGTCGCCGATATGCGTAATTCAAGAGATTGACAGCAAAGCTGGCCGGGTGTCCCAAGCCGAGGGGCATAAGTGTGCTCTTGATTGTAGCTAACTGATTGGTGGTCTCGCATCAATCCAAAGCAGGGACTGGACCTGGTACTGGTGATGAAACTTCCAAAGCTTTATACGAAGGAGACTGTACCCAATTGTGCAGTCCACTCATGGGCGACGGTGATATCCTCATCTGGAGTCAAAAATGCTGGAGCTAATCATACCTCCACGAGATACACCGAGAACACCCTTTACCATCAGCGGTATGGGAAATGCTGGCTATACCCTACAGTCTCTATGTTACCTATCCTCAGTTTTTTGTTGCAAACTTTACATCTACAGTCGATCGCATGTCTCTTATTTCTTCCCACTATGGTGATTCTGGCAATGTCGATACATCCCGTCGCAAGGAATTGCCCTGACGATTGACCTATTGACTGATGAATTGGCGACAATTAGTTTTCTCATCACTGACAATTTGGCCGGTGGTCTCTTCGATCACAGCTCCTTAAGGCATCAACCGAGGATCGAGAGTTGAGGAGGAGGCGCATGTTGGGCAGCATAGAACTTGTCTTGTATTACGTCCTAATTCTGGCAGAACCCCAGAGAACATTTTGCGACAGACAAACTCTCTAAATCACCAATGTAGTTATTGAAACTGTTATAATCGGTGTTAAATTCCCTCTCGGTCGTGTTTGCCCGCCCCCCTGAGGAAGCTTTGTCGACAGCGTTACTGTATTGTGACTTTGGCCTTGATATATATGGGTTTGCGCCGCCTTATGCGATGGTTTTGTCATTTCTAACTGAGCTGAATATTACAATTAGATTAACAATCGATGTTGAAGCTCTTTTGTCAGTGACCCTGTTATTGTGCTTGTTAAAAATTATCCTAAACTTAGGCTATATTATAAAAGTCTTTATATTATTAGGGTGCTAACATAAACCTGGCAAAAATTATCCTAGACTTAGGCTATATTACCTAAGTCTTTATATCATTTAGGATTGGGGTCTTGTGTTTTTTCTCCTCCCCTTGGCATGGCCTGTAGACTACATTAAAGATAGCCAATAGGGGAGTTTTATAGGCCATATCTAGGCAAGTAACAGCAAAAGATAAAGCCATTAATTTTTGTCTTTTTTCCCTGTCTGTTTGACTCCATGATTATGGAGCACAAAATAATGTACAATATAATTATATACCTATTTATTCATGCTCTTAATGTGTAGCTTGAACCGCCAACTTGTAGCTCGTTTTGGCTGAATGTCGCGACGTTTCCTTTATCGTTGCCCTGTGGCTCAAGTGGCTTATGCTGTAGTGGCGCACGGAAGCTGGTGGCTGTGGCTCAGGGAAAGTGACGTCAGGGTGTCAGTAAAACACCTAACCCATACGTCATGCTTACCCAAATTGGCACTGGGATGCATCTATGGGTAAAAACAAACATCACAACTGGTCTTGGAGCTCGAGCTTATCATCATCATCCACATCAATTCCAGCGCCAGCGCCAGCGCCAGTAGCAGGGTTCACTATGGATAATCCTGCAAAATGGCGTCTGGTGTGCAGGCCGAAGACGAAAAAGCCCATGTGAAAAGATACATCGCACGCGTCGTCGACTCCTCCCCCTTAGAAAATGTCACCGCGGCTGACATCGCGTCACGCAACCTTCAACGACTCCCCTCACCCGACCGTCGCCAGGTCCTCGATGGCCTCGTGAAAGAGGCTCCGAAGCTCAAAGGCATCCAAAACGAAGTACGAGAACATCAAGCCCACCTCCACCGCGCAACGCGACGCGACGCGCAATTGACCTACCTCGACAAGGCTTGGGGTGGTCGGAACAACTGGGCGAACCCGACCTACATGCCGCGCATCACGGAAAAAGTCTCGATCAGTACGACGGCTCCTCTTACAACAATTACCAAGCTGGCGTTCAAGCATCAGATTGCGTTACCTGGTCTTTGGCAGCCCGGCGGCGAATTGCACGATGCGGCGTTCGCGTACGGTGAGCACATACTCACCAAGGATAAGGCTGCTGCGGCTTTGCGTGCCTTCAAGTTGCGGATCGAAAAATTAGGCGGTTCTGGCCTGGACGCCCGTGGCAATGAGACCGAATTGTCAGCGCCGGAGTCGGAGTCAGAGGAGGATCGTGCTGCCAAACGCCTGAAGCACAGCGCCATCGAACGCTCTCCTTCTGTGGAGATTGGCCGCCGCGCGCGCATACCAGCCTTTGACCATCACGATGAATTTTTTTCGCCTGAACAAATGGTTTCTCAAGATCATGATGATTACTACGTTGCTCTTCCTGGTATGTACTATTTGCCGACCTCCTTCACAATCACTTCTAACAAGTTACAGATGACGCCTCCTCTCCCCACCCGCGCCTCTCAATCTCGTCAATCTCGCCAATCCGCCGCGATCAATCCTGTGCCTCACCCATTGTTGATGATGATGTCGCTGCAGCTGCCCCGGCCGACAAGGGAGAACCCAGCCAAACGACTTCACAACGTGCCCAACAACAACTCCGAGATCCCACTGCACAGCTGACAGACGACGTGCTGAACTTACTGCTGCAACACATCACTCGCACCAGCAAAACCCCAGGCGCAAAAGTCCTCGACCCTTTGTACATCCAAGTCAACAGCCAAGAGTCCCACCAACCTCCCGCCGGTTTCACCAGAGTCTGCGAGTCGAACATGGTCATCTATATCCCCCTCCACCACCAGAGCCAAGGTGGGCATTGGAGCCTTGCTGTTTTGCGCCCGAAACAAGCTTACATCGAGCACTATGATAGTCTCCATAGTCGACAACGCGAAAGTCGGATCCAGGGCTCTTTTGAGAGCATGCTTGACGTTCAATATGTCCAGCTTTCTCGTATGGTAAGTTGACACTCGTTGATCTTGTTCCTGTACGCTGACCAATCTTTTCGGTAGTCATGTCCTCAACAACAGGATTCAGTCAATTGCGGTGTGTTTGTTGTCTGCTTTCTCGGCTTTCTACTCAACAAGCTTCGCTTTCCAACATCGCTAGACCCAGCACCTACAAGACAGAAGCTCCTAAACATGGTTGTCGATCCACAACATGAGCCAAGTACTTCTACTTGGAATGTGACTCTCCGGAAAGGACAACGTCAGCCAGCTCCTTCTACTGCGCAAAAGCCCATGGATCTCGGGGTTCAGGTTCTGGAAACAGGTTCCGGACCAAGCGATGTTCTCGGTGCCAGTGAACATGCTCCACCACAAACCCTCCGGTCGATTCTCCAAGTCCGAGAACGCATCGCCCGGCTTGAGATTGACATCGACACCCTGTCAGCTCGTCTTGACCCCCTCATCCAGAGGAACGCCATCTTCAATACTGTCCCGAGAGCTCTCGCAGCGATGGAAGAAGCATTGAACAAGGCGCCGCAATTCGGCACCCCTGGCTCTTTCTGGAAGTCTGAAGAGGAAGGTGGCCGTGCAAACAACTTACTTGCCGCATATCGTGCAGTGGAGACCTTGGCTGGCTGTGGTACACAGAGCGGTGCCGATGGCATTGCAACTCTACAAGCACAGCTTGATACTGCGAGGGTAGAGCTGAGTGAGGCTCGACGGATCTTCAAGGAGTTGGCGAATGCTAGTCTGGCTGCGTCTTTGTCGCTGGTGCAGGAGTCGAGGAGGGGTGAGTAGAGACTAGAGACTGTTGATGAGGCTGTCAATCAACTTAGAAACGAGTCCCCTAAGGTCACGCTAGATTATATAATTTTCCATCACTTAGGTCCTGAGTTATCTAACTCTGCCATTCTACACGTGTCTGCCGATGATGACGAGAGAGCTGCTGGTTGTTCTGGTAAGCGGCACAGTGAGCTGTGGTGATGTAAGGTCGATTGTTGAAAGATCCTTCTTCTGTTTGCCTTGTGGTAATCTTCTTAGCAATATCTCCTTGCTTGACATTCATTGAGCTTTTGTTATAACCGGGACTACGAGTGAACACATGACAAACACTTCCAGATTGATAAAAGCCTTCAATATTAAAGGATAAATGTAAGGTATTTTACATCAATTCGCGGTAAAGTCAATGACGAAGATAGAGATGCTGATAAAAGCAAACGTTAAGCCACTCACAGCGCAATGACAGCGGTCATACACGGCTTTGGTCAACAATCTGTAAGTTCGATACGCAATTACGCCATGAAGTCTATATTGGCTCTTGGCCCGACCTAATACTGAATGGCTGGGTGTAAGATGAATGATGATATTATATGTGTCATGGACTCATTAGCCACCAGGTGTCTGGATGCGTTTTACTGCCAAGTAGTGACTTCCTTGGGTATTAATGAGATATATGAAGAAAGTGAGAACAAACCATGATGCGAGTTTACACCCTGGGACGGTCTGTATATTTTACAGATGACCCTTCAAGTATGACCTGTCTTTGTAGGATATAACTTCAAGATGCTGCAACCTATCGGGCTCACTATGACCATCGACATTGCAAGACCATGGTTGAGGCGAGTGTATCTAACACGATATCAGAGCAATCTCGCCAGACTGCTGGCTTCAGAGCAGTACTCGGAGTTTAAAGATTTTGATGGGCTTAGTGTACTGTATCCCAACAGGAGGGAGTCAACTCTCAGCACAGTAATATAGCGATTCGAATGTCCAGGGCCTCGAAGCTTTCGGACCGAGCACAGGGTTGGAATCTTAGAAGACGCACCGGTTGCTTGAAAGCGGGCGAAAGCTTCATGAGAAGAGGCTGATTGCTAAGCGGCTGGATAAGTGTTCTATGAAGAATCCTCGGGAATTGGACCGAGATTGAAGACAGCATTGAGATATTCAGTCTAAGTAGGAATCTGCTTGTTTCAAAGGTTCGCAGTAGGAGACGGCTTTATGTACTGCGGCAATGAGAACAGAATGAATACAGTTCACCTTTTGGATCTGGGGGGTTAGATGGACCATGGCGATGAAGACGTATGATTTCCACTTCTCGGTTTCCAACATGAATACAAAGTGGTGCAGATTGGCGCCCAGCACCTCAGCATGCTTTGCTCTGAAGCGCCGCCTTGTAACATGTTGATCCTCCTCTTGAAGGTGCCATTTCTTGGCCGCCCAGATCATGTGAGTTCTTACCTCCAGCTTCCTGGACAACCTTACCGTTCCCTCCCCTATTTGTGCACCCCTCAGCAACTTCCTGACTAACGGGTCCTATTTCGCTTACTTCTGTGCGGTGGCGTGTTCTTCCAGGATGTTACTGTCCGCCAACCGGAATCAATGGGCGAGTCCGAGGTTCTTCATAGCCTGTATGATTGCTTTGAATACCGTCAGTACCATCTGTAGCCAAGGGATATTGAGATGGTCAACACTGTTGAGATATGAGTGTCCTTCAGATAAATCGGCATCAGTGAATCTTGCATGGCCTCAGGATGCCTCAGTCAAGGTAATCGCAGTCTCTTACAGGTTTGGCGCACTGATCATGCCAATATCTGCATCCTACACCCAGGCTTAGCCAGGGGCTTTGATCGAGCCGAGACCAACCTGCGTCAAAACAGGCATTGACCTCTCTCGGTTTTATGGTGAACTGAGCTTATAATCCCATCTTGGCTAATGCAGGTTTTCCTAGACGAACTTACCTTAGCTATCGATAAAATGATGTAACGCACTTGTCGGCACTGTTCAGAAGAAATGAGAACTTTGACCTGGCACCCCGCCGTCTTCTTTGTGTTCAGTTGCGTTGCCATATCTAAGTACCGGAGGATTGACCCGTTCCCCTTCTCCAGACGGCATAGAATGTACATCTTATATATGGAGCTTCCCCACTGGCTGCTAATACAACCACATCTCTCATTTGTATTCAGGGGGCTGTAGCAAGGGATTATTATTGATGTATTATAGCTATTGACCTTCATGGTAGTAACACCACCTGCTATCCACGGCGAAGACCTGGCCATGACAGAGCGTTAGCTGCCTTTGAGGCATCTATGCTCATGCTCTGAGGTCCTTCGCCACTCCATCATATACACAGATGCAAGTGAAAACGAATCAAGTTTAACCACTATTTTCATCGAGCCATTTATGTTAATCAACATCGTTATGTTCATCAGGTCTCTTGTTTTCATCAGCCCCTTTATATTCATCACAGACACCACGAACTAAGCCTGTCTTTGCTGTAGATCCTCAGGTCCAATCTCGTGGTCAACAGAGGTCGCTTGTACCCGCGCATGCCTTTCGATGTCGATATCAGCTGCGAGCAATCGAAGCCATGAATGGACTGCACCGCAATAGACATATTTAATCTCCACTAGTCAATCACGATTCGTCCGTTCACTGGTGTCAATTATTCCGGGAACATAACAAGGTCGATTTTCTTGTTTCTCCCCATGCCTCAAAGAGATACATTGCTTTCCTGGGATAAGATCTCTAAGTACTTGTCGTCAAGAACAGCCACAAGCATATCCGAACACCCAGCGCTTAGTGCATCAAGATATTCTCATGTCTTTGCGTTGAAAAGATTGTATTTCTTTACTGGAACAAAGCAGAGTAGTCCCTGCTGCATTTCTATCTTGGTCTCGTGAAATGGAAGTAGTTTGGCCCCTTGTTGCTGTACTTGCAATACCCCTTAAAGCGTGTCTTGATCTACTGGGATGCTCTCAGGATGCGTCCGGTGAGGTCCTTGCTACACTTCTCATAGTTCTCCTCTTCTTTTAACTCGGCAAGAACACAGGAAGTATCGCATTAGCCAAGGCGACCTATAAGAGTCATGAGCTGGCTGCCTGAGATGCCAGCCTCTCTTCGACCAAGAGACATGCTGACCTACGTTGACAGATCGGACTTGCCCCATCCTTAAGATTCTTGGTCGTGAGTACTTGGAGTCCTTATCCTCTATGCGTCAATAAGCTCAACGAACTGAACAAGCATGTATCTGCTACCCATGATACTTGAGTGTCGATACGAGGCCTCTCCAGTCACTCTAGTAAAGCCGAATAGTGAGAGGTACAACGACAGCTTTCAACAATTACTCGATCTCTGCCATGTTATTGTGACTGACATGATGGTTCTGGACATTTGGCGCTTCCATAAAGTGCTCAGTGTTGTGGACTTTGTCCTCGTTAACCTTTGTCTCCCTAGATATCCTTATCACTTTAGGGCCAGCGTGCTTCAATAGTGATCTGACCTTGGCCGTGTCGCGATCAGGGGTGCTGCCTTGCTGGCCGCCATGTTGGGAGGTGCGTCGGTGTCTAGCTCATCTCCTCCTCTACATACGACTTAACCACGGAGCCCATCTTCATAGTAGCTGCGCTTCTAAATGTCAGTCTTGGGTGGTGTCGGAGGTCGGCACTCTCAACGTCACCCTCTGCAGTGATCGGGTGCTTGTCAGCCCCATTTTCCGTCTTGGGAGGACTAAATGACTGTTCACTTGCTTTCATCCCACTTTTTTCTGAACTCTGACGTTGAGACCCTGAAACTAACGCTTCGCCGCTAACTACTGGGAGTTCTGTTCCCGGCACACCAGTCTCAAGGTCCATATACACGACATCGGTCAATAGGGCTCCCATGAGTCCATTGATGGAGCTCCCTCTTCGACATAAGTCCTCAATGTAAACAGCAATGTTGCCAAGTCTATTGCTGACTTATTGAAAGATTGAGCCCCTCCATGTCGCTACCGTCCGGACGGCATAGTCAATCTTATCATTACGTATATGCTTACATGAGACTGGTTTCTGTGCATTCTGCATCATCACAGGAGAAATAACAAGGGTTTTGAGATATTCTAGACAGAATTTGTTCGAGATCGTTCGTGTTATGTTATGTACATCTTAGTATATCGCCATAATGGAGGTAACAGACGTGCTGAACACCGGTCACCAAATCTGAGATAGGCAGAGATCAGTCGGGGGCGAACTGTTTACTGAGTAGAAATCTGGCAGTTTCTTTACAGTCGAACCTGGAAAGAAGCAATAAAATTCAGAAGAAAGAATAACTATGTCAGTAAGTAAGTGTTGGCGATGAGGAACCGTCGAATACAAGACTGCATGTTCCAAGACTGCGTTTAATCGGTTGCCATGTCGTAAGTTTCAAATTTGCTATGAACTGAATAAAACACCAAAGTGATTAAAACTGCAGCACGCTGCAAAAGGAACAGCCATAGTGAGAGATGGAGTATAAAGTAAGGGGTAAGGGAAAACAATTCTTGATAATTCTAGGGCTCTTATGCGGTTTAATCTGCAAGCGTTATTGAGCAAGAGAAATATGTTATATACAGGCCTTGTAACTAAGGTATACAAATCCTCCATAAATTGCTACCTGCTGTTGAGTTTTCGCATCTTTATAGTGCTTATATGGTTGGAACTGTGCCCTTGACACGACTGACCAGCCCTCTTGACAAGGTCTTTGTAACTGCAGGATTTGATTGCTCGTTACGGCGGAAATGGCATTCATGGAAGGAAGAGGAAAAGAACACACCGGGATGTCCATTGCTAGTAAGAGGGGCTTTTCTATGGACAATGTCTGTATACATGCAATTTCATCAGTCTCTGCTCACAGGGCGCGTCGGCAATTGCAACAGCCAAAGATAGGACCTGATTCCGCGAAACATTGCTTCGCCGTATTCCGATGACCAGAGTAGGTATGGATCGAACAACATCCATTTCTGCTTTTCCATGCCCTCACCCCCCTTCATTCTCATCCCTTGGCACTCCGATCAGATCTCCCCACGGCATGAGCTGTATAGGCTCGTCTTTGTTTGCTGCAGAACAGTCTATGGCGAGCTTCCTTCGGGCTGAGCTCAGTGAACGGGATGTGGATCGGTGCCTGCGGGTAGTCGTCCGAATACTTCTCCTTGGCCATGTCCGTGAGTCGGAGCTTGACGAGTTTGTCGCCATTGATCATTCGACCATTGGAGTCCTGGAATGCCTGTGAAAGATAAATTAGCTCCTGGCCCCCAGTGTGAGGGGAGACTTGCCGTGGGGTCCAGGTCACAGACTGCCTCGACCGTCTCTGATGCAAGATTCTATCTCGCGCGCCAGATGGAGACAGATGAATGACCCTCGTTGTACTTGAGGTTGAAGCAGACCACGGTAGTGACAGCACCCTTGGTCCCGACGATGTAGTCTTTGGCGACCTTCTCAAGGCTCTCTCCGGTTTGAGAATAGCCGACTTCGTAGACAAGACCTGGCTTGCTGGCGCGATCGTCCTTGAACTGTCTGTCTGGGTAGCACTCTTGACCTTTCTTAGCCTTATCGTGCTCCCAAAGCTTCACCAGTCGGCTCTGACGATCTGTGATTCTAGACGCGTTGGGTACCGTGCGCAGGATGTCGTCGATCAGCTTCTGGAGCACGAGTCCAAACTCGGTGGCAAAGTCGTCGTAGATCTTGGATGGCATTCTGAGGGTTACGATACCAGCGTCAGCATCGTAGTCGTAGCGACGGAAGAGGTCATTGAGCTGCGGGCGGATGCTCTCCAAGACACTCGGTTCGAGTTTGAGCGACACGAAGTAGGGCCCAGCGACGTCAGATTCAAGTCGCTGATGGCACTCGAGAATGTTGTCGGGGGTGGGAGAGGTTGAATCAGCAGCCCGGGGAGTGACCTCTGCCTCAAGCGCAGCAGAGCTATCGCGTTCGTCGGCCATTGCTGCGGCGATGTTCGGTTGGTGAAGGTGTTTGGATGGGTAGTGTTGGTGGAGAAGGTCGTTTACCTTGAGACTTGGTATTGTCGTCAGCAGAAGTCGTTTGATGCCGCAACGAAAGGCGAAAGATGGTTCGGTGATGCAACTTTAACCTGCCTTTGCTTTGAGATAATGGCACAGGTGAGCGCACGATGATATCTTACCTGCGGCGAGGCAGAAAATGCACTGCCGCTTGTGTTTCGGTCTGGGGATGAAGGCGCCCAGGTCTACTGAAGGCTATGAATGAGTAGTATGTGAAGAAGAAATAGAGAATGAAAGAGTCTTCTCTGACTTGCTTCTGTTCTGTTGCTGAAGAGAGAAAAGAAGAGAGAGGCGAGAGAGCTGCGTGCTAGAAGAAGGTCGAAGTGGAGGGGGGTTAGGTAGGCGGGGAGTCGGTGAGAATCTTTGAGCAGGTGCCTAGCACTGCTCAACTGCAAAAGGAGTTAACTCGGTATTATAAACAGCCAGTGTGACACTGGTTCTATCAGTACCGCTGAACCGGAGCAGCCAAGCTTAACAACATGAACATATGTAAATTAGTACTAATAAGTGACTACATAAGGATACAGTGTGAATATTAGCATATGAATATCACCTCTTCAAACGACTGAACGTGGCCAGGTATTTATGCTTAATCAAAAAATCGTTCGTCCAAGTCGCGAAGCCACAAAGTGTCACTGTTCAAGCCCAATCTCCCTTGTTTCCTCATGTCACTAAAACTACTCTTCGCCTCCATTACAGGTACTGATGTTCCCACAGATAGACATTTGCAATCTGGTTTGACTGCTCCTCTCCGCCTGTCGTCATCCCCATACGAAACCCATCTCCTTTTCCTACTCAGTATCCACTATCCTTAATGACATATCGACAACTAATAACCGTTATGTCTTTTAACTCGATAGAGCTGACCCTGCAGTAAAAGTAGAACCGCAATTCTCTTTGTATCTGACCACGTTGGGTACCGTTATGCTGATATTGTGTTCTCTGGTTGTCGATTGCCACTAATAAATGTTATCATCAGTATGCAGAACTTCCATCCTCCGACAACAGAAAAAGGTTTGTAAAGCAGTAAATCAAGAGCCCAGAGTCCTGCCAAGCTTAGGTCTGTTTTGCAATATCTACTTGCTATATAATTATATATACTACTTAAAAAGTAAAAAAGGCTTTTTAATTAAATTAAATATATTTAAGTATAAATTATGATCAAAGTAATTAACTTAATAATATTAACTTAATAAAGCTTTATTATATAAAAAATTAAAAGATATTTAAATTATAATAAAATTAAAAGATATTTAAATAACTTTTAAAGCTAATATATAAACTTAAAAAAAATATATAATTAATTATAATTTTATTAAAATAATTTAATTAATAATAAATTTAATTAATAATAAATTTAATTAATAATAAATTTAATTAATAATAAATTTAATTAATAATAAATTTAATTAATAATAAATATTATTATATAATAGTTATAATTTATATAATAGTTATAATTATTATAATTATTATATTATAATTATTATATTTATATTATATATATTTTTAACCTTTTTTTAAATAATTAATTAAAAAAATAATTAAAAAAATAATATTTGTAAAATTAATAATAGCTTTATATTATATTATTTTTTTAATATTTATACTAAATATATAAATATATATTTATTTACTGTAAGTTAAATTATTATTATTTTATTTTTAATTTTTAAATATAAAAATAAATAATTATATATTTAAATATATATATTTAATTAATTAATTTAATTATTATTAATTTTAAGTAATTTAACTTTTATTAATTAACTTATATAAAATTAATTTAATTTTTTAAGACTTATAATTTTAAAGTTTTATTATTACTTTACATTTATTTAACTTTATTTATAATAATATTTTATTAATTTAAAAGTAATTTCTTTTTATTATAATATTTTTATTAATTATATTAAAAAGTTATTTATTATATATATTTTAATTATTTTTAAAGATAATAAAAAAGGCTATTAAATTTAATTAAAAAAATTTCTTTTTTTTTAAATTTGTTTTTTAAATTTCTTTTTAAGTTTTTTAATTTTAATAAATTATAATTAACTTAATGTATATTAATTCTATTAAAATAATTTATATAATAAATTAAATTAATTAATTTATAATTATAAATAGCTATTTTAATAAAATTAAATCAATTATTAAATAAAAGAGTTTTTTAAATTATAATAAATATTATATATATCTTTTTATATTTTATTTTAATTAACCTTTAAGTAAAAGTATAATAAACTTAATTTATTTTTTAAATAAATTATTAAAAAAATATTAATATAATTATTAAAAGGCAGTATTAATACTATTTAATTACAGTAATAATTATTATTTTTTATATTTATATATTAGCTTTAAAAGGTATTTAAGTATCTCTAAAGTCTATTATAATTTAAATATTTCTTGCCTTTTAGGTAGTAAAGCTTTATTAAGTTAATATTATTAAGTTAGCTGCCTTAATTATAGCCTAAACCTAAATATACTTAATTTAGCTAGAGAGCCTTATTTACTTTTTAGCTGGCTAAAATCTTCTTTCTATAACCTTACTTTAAAAGCATACTTTAATTATTTAATATACTTTAATAGTAAGTTATCTATCCTAACTTTTCTTTTAATTATAATTAATAATAATAATATAGCTATACTATTATAATACTTAAAAGAAGCTTATAGAAACCTAACCCTAATAAGCCTTATTTAATAGAAGATTATAATATAATCTTTATAATTAAGTAAACTTTTATAAAGGCTAATTAAAGTAATTATAATAAGCTTTATAACCTAATTACTAAAATTAAATTATAATAAAGAATTAAAGATAATAGTAATTATATTAAGCTAGCCCTCTTTAGCTATAAGATCCTCTAGTTTATATAGCTATATTTTAATAACTTTTAAATTAATATAAGCTTCTTTAATAATAAGATATAAAGCCTTTAGACTTTTAAATAGGCTTTTAATAAAAGGTAGCTATAATAAAGGCAGAAGATATTCCTTAAGGCCTTTTATTTATCTAGCTTATATAATAAATAGCTTTAAGATATTAAAAAGTAATTAATAGAAATACTACTTATGTTAAAGAAGATAGATAATATATAATAAATACTATATAGGCCAGGCCAGTTATAGTCTTAAACTATAAGAGTATAAAGATAAAGGGGATAGTATACTGTAAAATAGATAAAAGAGAGGTAATTATAGGGTTTAAGAGGAAAATATATTAAGTTTTATATAGATTTAGGTAGGTTACTAAAAGTTAATAACTATTAGTAAAGAAAGGTAAAAATAGATTATACTATATAATATATAATTAGTTTATAATTATAAAGACTAGCTAAATATTAATATATTATTAATATAAATAGGGGAAATTTAATTTTATATAATAAACTTAAAACCTTTATTTTAAATATAATATTTTATATATTTATTTAATATTTATTTATATATTTAAAAATAAATTAATAATTATATTTTTTATAAATAATTAATATAAATAAAAAGTCTTTTAAAGGCTTTATATTTATAAACTTAAAGATTATAATTTTATTAATTAAATCTTTAATAGATTTTATACTTAAAAATAAATAAAATAAATTATAAAACATATATCTTTTATTATTTTTATATTTATTATTTAAAAAGTTATTAATAATAAATTTAAAAAATAAATTATAATTAATTTAAAATTATTAAATAAAAAAACTCTTTTTTTTCCTTATTATTAGCCTAATAAGGCTATTAAGCTATTAACTTTTTATTAAAAGGCTTAAATAATAAGGCTTTTATAATAGGCCTATATCTTTAAAGTTAAAATTATATAAGGTTTATCTGCCTTAATAGTATAATTACTGCCTTAATTAAGTAGTATTAATACTACTTACCTCTTAGCAGCTATATTAGCCTTCTTCCTTTACTCTAGCTAAAAGACTAAAATATCTCTAATTAACCTATTTAATATACCAGGCTAAGTTTATTATACTTCTAAAATATATTCCCTAACCTAACTTTCTATACCTATTAATTATAGCTATTAATATAATACCTACTATATAAAATAGCTAATAGTTATATAATTAAGCCTACTATATAACTAGCTATAACCTTAATATAGCTATTAGGCCTACCTTATAACAAGCTAATAAAAAAGAACTAAAAGAAATTTATATAATAATAGCTATTATTAAAAAGAACTTCTTATTAAGGTATTAATTTAATCTTATTAAAATAGCTATTTTTAATTATAATTTAATTAAGTTAATTTATTATATAGGCTATTTTAACTTAATTAATTTAAATTAAGTTAATAATAAACTATTAGGTTTAAAAGACTTAAAAAGTATCTTAAAAGAAGGTTATTTCCTTTAATTAAATTAAATAGCCTTCCTTATTGCCTTTATAGGCTTAAATATATATAAAGACTGGCTTTTTAATATAGCTAAAAGGGTTATTATAGTAAAGAGAGTACTACTTTTAATATAATAGGCTAGTTATAGTTTAAAACTATAAGAGTAAAGCTAGGATAGTATATCTATAAATAGAGTTTTAGGATAAAGGCAAGGTAATAGCAGGGTTCTATAAAGGTTCTATTAAAATTAGAATTAAAAGAATTAAGTTAACTTTTATATAAGTTAGTTAATAAAAGCTAAATTAACCTAAAGTTAATAATAACTAAATTTACTAAATAATTATATATATTAAGGTATATAACTAATTAACTTTATATCTAAAAGTAAATAAAGTAATATTAATAAAAAAGTAATAATTTAAATTAAAAAAATAAAATTATAATTTTTATTAATTATTTATTATTAAAATAAAAGAATATTATTATTATATTAAAAAAACTATATATATTTTAATAATTAATATTTTTTTATTATTTTTTTAACTTAAAGTAATATTAAAATATTAAAGTAAATTTATAATTATAAATTATAAAAACTTAAAAAGGTTTATTATTACTTTAATAAACTTTTATATTTTGTTTATATATATTTAATACTATATAAATAGGCTTTTATATTTATATTAAAGTATATATTATATTTTTATTAATAATATTATAACATTTTTAAAGTTTATTATAAAATATATTTAATATATAAATATATTGTTTAAATTATTTATTTTAAAAAGGTTATTTATTTTAATAATAAAAAGGTAAATTAATTATTTAAATATTTAAATATTAAATTTTATATTAATATATTTACTTTTTTTATAATAATAAAAGAAATTATAGCTTTTATTAAATTAAAATTTATATAGTAATTTATTACTTTTAAATAAGTTATTAAATTTATTAAATATATTTAATATTTTATTTTTTATTATATTAAAGTTATAAAGCTTTTATAAAAGTATAAAATTATATTATTAATCAAATAAAAGAATATTAATAAAATTATTAATAAAAATAAAAATAAAATAAAATTATATATTAAGAATATATATTATAGTTTTCTATTAATAAAAAAATTACTTTTTAAATAATTTAAAACTAAATTATATTTAATTATAAATTAATTTATTTTAATTTTAAAGAATATTTTTTTAATTATATTTTAATATTTAAAAGATATTTAAAGCTATTTTTTTATATATTAAAAATAGATATATTTAAAAAAGAAATATATAAATTTTATTTAATATTATTATATTTATTTATTTTATTAATTAAATTTTATTTAAAATTAAAGTTTAATATAAATTTATAAAGCTAAAAATAATGATATAATAATTAAGTTTTTAGAAAAGAAACTAATTTATATTAAGTTTATATTTATAAAATATATAAAGTATATAAATCAAATATTAAAAAAATATTATGTCTTTTAATACTTAATAATATAAATAAGGCTTATTAAAGTAAAAAAATATTATTAATAGCTAATAGGTTATATTTTATTTAATATTAAAAAGATATATTTATATATTATAAAGGATTATAATTAAGTAAGTTAAGCTTATAGTAAGTTTATAACTTAAATTATAAATTTATTATATATCAATAAAATAGCTTATAGTAAGTTTTATTTAATATAGTATAAATTAATTTATAATTAATAGAATTTAATAAAGTTTATATAATATAAATATTATAATATAATAGCTATTAATATAATTATTATAAATTAAATAAACTGAATAATAATTACTTTTTTATAGTTATATTTAATATATTTTTAATATATTTATTTTAAAATAGTAAAACTATAATTTAATATAATACTATATAAAGAATATATTAAAGTAATAAATTAACTTAAGAAATTAAAAAAAGTATAAAGATTACTAAAAATATAAAAAAGGAATTTAAAAAAATTATATAAAAAATATATAAATATCTTTAAAAAGAACTTTTAATTAATAATATAAAATTAAAAAATATTAAAAAAAGATAATATTAATAAAATATAAATAGTTTATATTCAATATAAAAAGATATACCTTTAAAATAAAAATAATTAATTATAATTAAAAAAGTAAATAAATAGTATTAATAGTAATTATTTAATAAAGAATTTCTTAATAATTATTTTAATAAAAAAAGATATGATAATAATAATTATAAATAAATATATTAAAACTTATTAAAGTATATTATATATTATTTATATTTAAGCTATAAATATATTAATATAATAAATAAAAATGGCTTAGATTTATAAATATATTAAAAGTATTATATATAATAAACTTAATAAGTTATTTAAAACTCTAAATTTTAATTAAAAAAAATAGCTAAATACTTAAATTAATCATAAGGTAAAAATAAATTTTATTAATTTAAAAATAGTTATAAAACTATAATTAAAATAAATAAAAAAACTAAACTTTATATCTTAGTTAATTAAAAAAATATCTTTTTAATTATAATGATAATATAAAAAATTAAAAAAGTAATTATTTTAAAATACATATTAATAAAAAGAATTAAAAAGTAAAGTATTATTTTATTTTATTAAAAAAAGAAATAAATATATTTTTTAATATATTATAATTTAAATAAGAAATTATATATATTAACTAAAAATATAGCCAAAATATTTTTTTCAATAATCTTAAAAGTAATATAAAAATAATTTTAAAAAATAATAAAAGATTTTAAATCTTAATTAAAAAGGATAATATAAATAAATATAAAAGAAAATACTTATTATCTTTAAAGGAAATATAATATAAATATAAAAAAGATATAAAAAGTAAAATAAATATTTTAAATATTTTTATATAATAAAATTTATAAAAAAATAAAATATAAATTAAATTTAATTTAATTTAATTAAAAATTATATTAAAATAATATTAAATATATAATAAATTATTTAATAAAAAACTATAAATAAAGATTTCTAAATATAATAAATAGAATTATAAAATTAATTTTATAAATAATAACTTACTATTTTAAAAGCTTTCTTTATTTAATTAAAAGAAGCTATAAATTTAATAAAAATATATTAATAAATTATTAAAAGAGGATTATATTAAAGAATTTAGCTTAATATTAATATTATTAATATTTTTTATATTAAAAATAATAATAAAAATAAATTAGTTATTAATTATAAATTAATTAATATATATATTATTAAAGAATAAATCTTACTTTTATTTATTATAAAACTTAAAGATTAATTATAAAGTAAATAAAATTTTATTATTTTAAACCTTTAATAAATATATAATTTTATTCATATTAAAAAAGAAAAATTAGAAAATAGTATTTAAGATTAAATTTAAACTATTTAAATATATAATAATATTTTTTAATTTTATTAATATATTTATAATATTTTAATAATATATTAATAATATATTATAATAATACTTTAATATCTTTATAATATACTATTTAAGTAATATTTTAATTTTTTTATATAATATAAAATAGTATATAAAATATATCTATAAGGCCTTAAAGATACTATAAGATATTAAACTATTAATAAAATTAAAAAAAAGCTTATTTTATATTAAATAAATTAGGTTTTTAAAATATATTATTATATTAAAAAAAATTAAATTAAATAAAAAAACATTATAATAATAATAAAATAAAAGACTTTTAAAAAAAATGTTTTTTTCCTTTACTATTAGTTTAATAAAACAATTAAGCTTTTAACTTTATATATAAAAGCTTAAATAATCAGGCCTTTATAATAGGCCTATATCTTAAAGGTTAAAACTATATAAAGTTTATTTACCTTAATAATATAATTACTGCTTTAATTAAATAGTATTAATACTACCCTTTAATAATTATATTAGCCTTTTTTCTTTACCTTACCTAAAAGAATATTATATTAAGTTTATTATAATTCTAAAGTATGTTCTTTAACTTAATTTCTTTTATTGATTATCATTATTAATATAATATTATAAAATAGCTTATAGGCTAAATAGGCCTTTTATATAATGAATTATAGCCTTATTAATATAATTAAATTAATATTACTAAACGCTATAAGCTATAAATACTATAAGCTTTATATAATAGCTATAATTATTAAAAAGAACTTTTTATTAAAAACTTAATTTAATTTAATTTAATAGGTATTAACTTTAATTGAAGTGATTTATAATATCTTTTAAAGCCTTTATTTAGTCTATAATATATTTAATAAGCTTTTAATCTTTATCTTTTTTTTCCTTAATATTAATATTAAAAAGCTATATATAATAGCTAAAGATTATAAAATTAATTTATTATATTATGAATAACTTATTAATATATAATAAGTATTTTCTTATTATTTTATAATACCTTAAAAGGGATTATAAGATAATAATATATTTAATTAAAGGTTAAAGATTTTTTTTAAAGGATTATTAATATAAATATTAATTACTATAATAAAATAGCTATAATTAATAGCAATTACTTTAATAAGGTAATAATAAAGAAGGCATTTAACCTATTAAGGCTAAAAGAAATGTCTTTTTTATATTTATAGATTAAGGCAACTTATTTAATTAAATTATAAGGTTTATAATAATAGCTATATATCCTTAAGATTTATTATTAAGGTTATTATATTTTTTAATATAATATATAATACTTTATATTATATTATATTAAAAAATAAGTATTTTATTATATTATTTTCTTATTTAAGACCCTAATTAGCTATACCTTATATATTACTTTAAGAACATTTTAACTATTTAATAGAGTTATTATTATTAGAAAAAGGATTAATTAAAGTTTTTTATAATAATATTATAATTATTATAAATTAATTTATTAAATCTTTATATTGTTAATATTATAAAAAAGATATAAATATACAAAACCTTATATATATTACTTATAAATATATTATTTTATATATAAATTATTAATTAAAATTATATTAAATAAAAAACTTATATTTATATTAAGATTTTAAAATATATTATTAACTTTATTAAAATTAAACTATACGCTTATAATAGCTTTTAAGGATTAAGTAAATAAATAAATAAATAAATTAAATATTAAAATAATATTTATAATATTATATTAACTATGAATAAAATAATTAAATTAAAAAGGTATTATATATTTATTTAATATATAATATTACTTATAATAAAAATATAAAGTTTAAATTAATTTATATAAACTTTAAATTTATATTAAAAGTCTATTAAAATTTATAAAAGCCTAAAATAATTAATTTAATAATAATATTTAAAAGTAATAATTTAAAAAACCTATATAATAAACTTAAATAAAGCTTAAATTTATTAAAGAATAAATATAATAATATTATAACTATAAAAAGGTAAAAAGACTTACTTTTTTAAAAGAAAATATAATTTACCTATTTATAAAAAATATTATAATAAAGTAATTAAACTATAAATTAGAATTTAAATATATTAAAAATGGTTTTTATGATTAAATAAGGCCTCATACTTTAGGTTTTAAGAAGTATAATTACTATATATTATAATAAAAAAACCAGTATTTTTAATTAAAATAGTTTATATATAATAATTATAAATAGCCTTAAATTTTAATATAATATTAAAAAAATAAAAAAAATATTATAAAGGTAAATGAAATATATAAAAGTTATATAAAAAGAAATATAAATAAATAAGTTTTAAAAATAAAATTAAAATAAAATTAAAATAAAATTAAAATAAAATTAAAATAAAATTAAAAAAATTATATTATAATTAAATATAATATCTTAAAGATATTTTATTATATTATAAATATATTACTATTATTTATATATTATTTTATATATTAAATATTAGTTTTAAATATAATAAATTAAGTATATTATTAATATAATATATCTTAATATAAATTTTACTTTTTAAGGTCTTTTATATATTTATAATAGTTTTTATATTATATTTACTTTAAGTTACTTTTAAAGTTTAGGTTTTTATTACTATTTATAGTTTATATTATTATTTATTAATTTTAATTATTATGGTAATATAAATAATTAAATATTTAAGTCTATTTATAAAATATAATTTATTTTTAAAAAGAATATTTTAATTTTAATAATAGATTTTTATAAAAGTATTATTATTTTATTAGGTTTTAACTATAAGTTACTTAAATTTAATTAAATATATTATATATAACTTTTATTACTTAATTATAAATAATTTTATAATAGTTTATTATTTTTTATTAATTACTTTAAAATTATTTTTAAAAGCTTATTTAAAGTCATTTTAATCTTTAAAGATATTTTATTTTTAATTTAAATTACTATTTTTTACTAATATTACTTTATTTATAGTTCTTAAATATAAAGTTAATTAATTATATATTTAGGTATATATATTTAATTAATAGATATTAATTTAAGTTTAATTATTTAATTTATATAAAAGTTAATCTAATTCCTTTAAACCTTTAATTTAACCTTATTATTACTTTATATTTATTTAACTTTATATATAAATATATTTTATTAATTTAAAAGTAGCTCTTTCTTTACTATAATAACGCTTTTAGCTATATTAAGAAGCCACTTTTTATATATATTTAAGCCTATAAAGGCAGTAAGGAAGGCTATTTAATCTAATTATAGGAAATAACCTTCTTTTAGGTCTCTTTTTAAGTTCTTTAGGTTTAATAGTTTATAATTAACCTAAATTAGATTAATTAAGTTAAAAAGGCCTATATAATAAATTAACTTAATTAAGCTATAATTAAAAATAGCTATCTTAATAAGGCTAAATTAGCTTTTTAAGAAAAAGTTCTTTTTAATTATAGTTACTATTATATATATTTCTTTATATTCTTTTTTATTAGCTATCTTTATAGTAAATTTAATAGCTAAATTAAAATTATAGCTAATTATATAATAGATATAATTATATAACTATAGGCTATTTTATGTAGTAAGTAATATATTAATAGCTATAATTAATATTAGTAATTATAATTAATAAAAACAGTTAGGTTAAAGAATATACTTTATAATAAATATAATACAGTTTTAAAGGGTAATTAAAGATCTTTTAGGTAGGTTAAAGGAATAAGGCTAATATAGCTGCTAAAAGGCAGTATTAATACTGCTTAATTAAGGCAATAATTATACTACTAAGGCAGATAAACCTTATAAAACTTTAACCTTTAAGATATAGGCTTATTATAAAGGCCTTATTATTTAAGCCTTTATATATAAAGTTAATAGCTTAATAGCCTTATAAGGCTAATAATAAGGAAAAAAGAAAAAAAAAGATATTTTATATATTTTAATTTTAAAGGTTTTTTTTTATTATTAAAGCAATTCTTTATAATAAATTTGAACTATTTTTTAATAAGTTTTTAAATTAAAGAGGCTATAAATAAAAGCATTTTTATAGTATTATTTAGTTTATTTAAAAATAAGTAAAAGTATCTCTTTATTTAAGTTAAAAATAAAATAATATTAATTACTTACATTTTTAAAGGTTTTAATACTTTTTTAATATTTCCTTTCTTTACTATTTTTATATTAATATTAATAAATATAGTATTTTTTTATTTATTAATTTATATTTATAAAATATAAATAGTATTATAAAGCTATTAAATTTTAATTATTACTTTAATATTATTAAATCGTATTTTAATATAAAGAAATATTAAAATATTAATATTATTAAATATCTTAATAATATTTATTTACTACCTTAATTAAGTACTATTAATACTACCTATAGGTCCTTTGGTAGTTATATTAGCCTTCTTTTTTTATTTTACCTAAATAATCCTAAATTAACCTTTTTACCTTAATAAAGGTTAATATTAATAAAAATAGGCTAAATTTATTACACTTTTATAGTATATTTTCTAACTTGATTATTAATTATAATTATTAATATAAATTATAACTATTAATATAATATCTATATAAAATACCTCCAGTTTAAACCACTACTTCTTTACTAATATTACTTTATCTATTTTTAAATATAAGATTAATTAGTTATATACCTAGGCATATGTATTTAATTAGTAGATATTAATTTAGCTTTTGCTAATTAACTTATATAAAAGTTAACCTAATTCCTTTAAACCTTTAAACCTTGCTATTACCTTGCATTTATCTTAAAACTCTATATATAAATATACTATTTTTATTAATTTAAAAGTAGCTCCCTCTTTACTATAATAACTCTTTTAGTTATATTAAAAAGCCACTTTTTATATATATTTAAATTACCTATAAAGGCAATAAGAAAGGCTATTTAATTTAACTAAAAGAAATAACCTTTCTTTAGGTCTCTTTTTAAGTCCTTTAGATTTAATAGCTTATAATTAACCTAATTTATATTAATTTAATTAAAATAGCCTATATAATAAATTAATTTAATTAAATTATAATTAAAAATAATTATTTTAATAAAATTAAATTAATACCTTAATAAGAAGTTTTTCTTAATTATAGCTACTATTATATAAATCTCTTTTAATTTATCTTTATTAATTATATTTAAGGCAGGCCTAATAGCTATATTAAGGTTATAGCTAGTTATATAGTAATTATAATTATATAGCTATAGGCTATTTTATATAGTAGGTATTATATTAATAGCTATAATTAATATTAATAATTATAATTAATAGGTATAAAGAAAGTCAGGTTAGGAAATATACTTATAAGTTTGCGCTTAATCTCTTAGTTAACTAGGGTTTAACTGACCTTTAAGTGAAAATGTAATAAACTTAGCCTGTCTTTTAGGTAGGGTAAAGGAAGAAGGCTAATATAGCTACTAAAAAGTAAGTAATATTAATACTGCTTAGTTAAGGCAGTAATCACGCCATTAAGGCAGATAAACCTTATAAAACTTTAACCTTTAAGATATAGGCTTACTATAGGGGCCTTATTATTTAAGCCTTTATATATAAAGTTAAAAGCTTAATAGCCTTATAAGGCTAATAGTAAGGGAAAAGAAAATCTTTTTTTTTCTATTAGTTTTACCTTTAAGACCTATTTATTTATTATCCTTTTATATAACCTTAATATATTTCAACTTAAATCTATAATATTTATTTTATTTTTAATAATATATTAAAATCTAAAGCTACTTATTAATACTATATATAAGCTATTTTAATTAAAAGTATTAATTTTTTTATTATACTTTATAGTTATTATATACCTTAAAAACTAAAGTATTAGGTTTTATTTAGCTACAAATACTATTCTTAATATACTTATTATAATTAAAAGTATAATAATAAAAGTATTATAAATTTAAAAGGTTTATTAAAATAGTCTTTTTATTTACTTTAAATATTTATTAATTTTATATAATAGATTATTTTATAATTAAAAAGTGCTATCTTAAATATAAAGAAAAGGTTACTAAAAATAAGTTATTATAATTGTAATAATAAATTAATAAGTATTTAAGTTACTTAATATATCTTTATTATTAAAAAAGGTAATTAAATAAGTATAATTTTAAGATATTTTATTAAAATATTAAGACTTTAAATAAATTAGAGTTAATTAAAAATATAAAGTCTTTTATTATAGTAAAGACTTAACTAATTAAGGCTATAAATATTATTAAATAAAATATAGTCTTTTTCTTTTAATTTAATTAATAGAAGTTCTTTAGAAGTTATTAAATATTAATAAAATATTTTAGTAGTTTCTATATACTTTTATTTTTTGAGAAGTTTTTTTATTTTATTAAGTATTTTCTTTAATTAATTATTTTATATATATCTTTAATAGCTTTTACTTTATAGACTTTAGGTTTTAAGATTTCTTATGATTTATTATCTATTTTAATTTATATTATATTTACTATTAATTTGAATAATAAAATATAAAAAATTAAATAAAATCTAACTTTTAATAATAAATCTAATTTATAGTTATTTTTTAAGACTTTTTATAGTATTTTATAGAATTTAATAAATTTATAATCTAACTTATATATTAATTAATTTATTTTAATATTTTCTATAGTTAGGTAAATTATATTTCCCTTTAAAAAGGTTAGTCTTTTTAACTATTTTAAATTATAATAGTTTTTTATATATTTTCTAATAAATTTAAGTTTTATTCATAGATACTTATATAGATCTATTAGGTCTTTACTTTTAATAATAATAGCTAGATTAATTAATTTTTCTTATTATATATTATAATATATATTTAATATAAATCTAAAATTAATAAATAATAATATAAGCTTTATACTTTTATTATATATAATATTATATATAAATTAAGCTATTAGTAGTTTTTTAATTTAATTATTTTATTTATAATTAATATAATGTTATAAATACTATTTAAGTATTTAATTTATTTATTTAATGTATTTATTAACTTATAGTCAAAATGCTATTATAAATTAATAGTTTAATTTAAATTTATTTATAAATAACTACTAAAATATTACCATAAATATATTTCCTTTATTTAAAAGGATTTCTTTAGGTAATTTATATATATTAATAATATATCGATAGAAAATATAAAAAACTTCTTTTATATTTATAGATTCTTTATATAATAAGTAATATAAGAATTTTATAAATTAATTAACTATAATTATAATACTATTATAAAAGATTTTAATTAAAGGTTCTTTTAATAAAGATAACTTTATAATAAAGTCTATTATAATTAATTCCTAAAGTTATTATATTATTAATAAGGGTTATAGTTATCTATAAGGTTTATATTATTATAACTTTATTTTAGTATATAAGTTATATTATTTAATAATTTTCTTAATTTCTTTTTTTTTTAATTTTATACCCTATTTTTATAGTCTTTTAAGTATTTTTATTACTTTTTAATATCTATATAGTAAATATAAATAAAATTTATAAAGGAAATTATATTTCTTATTTATAGTTTCTATATTTATTATTTTTATTATTATTTTAATAAATTATATAAATTAATATTTATTTTTAAAATTCTTTTTTAAAAGTTATTATTTAATTTTGATAGTTTTTATATTAATATTATATTATTAATTAATAATATCTATATATTTATTATTAATGCCTTTATAGTATATTATAGTAAAGTTAAATTTATATAGGTATTTAATATAATATAATTATTATTAATTTAGCTTTTATATTATTATAAAGTAAGCTATATTTTTATAATTAATAAATACTTTTATTAAATATTTATTTCTTTTAAGGTAATATTTAAATTCTTTAAAGTAGTTAATAATTATTAGGAATTTTATATTATAAATAAAGTAATTAAGTTTTATTTTATATATTTTATAAAAATAAAAAGTAATAAAATATAATATAATTTTATTTTATTTTATTGTATTTATTTTCTTAATGTAAAGTTAAAAATATTAATTTTAAGTTCAATTTATTATTTTAAATGAAATTTAATTAAAATAGGTTTATTTATTATAGCTATTTTAAGCTATTTAAAAGTATTTTGAGATTTATTATTTTATTTAAAGGTTTTACTTTTCTTTATAATTTTAGTAAATAATAAAATAATTTTAGTAAAACTTTTAATAAATTATTAATAATAATTAATAAATCTTAAAAAGAATTATATTTCTTTAATTAAAATAAATACCTTTTACTTAATAATTATAATAATTTTATGTTTATTTATTTTAATTTTATTATATAAGGTTTTAAAACCTAAATATATTATTTAGTTTTAATAAAAATAACTTTTTATAGGTTTAATAAATATATTAATATCTTATAATACTTTTAAAAACTTATAGATATATTTTATATATTTTCTTTTTATATTAAAGAAAATAAAAATATTATTTAAATAGTAAGCTATAAAGATATTAAGGTATTCTTAAAGTATATTTATTATTATATATTAAAATACTATAGATATATTTATTAATTTAAAAGGTATAATTAGGTATTTAAATAATTTATATTTTATTTTAAAGGCTATTTTTTATTTATTACTTTTTTTAATTTAAATAAAGTTATATGTAGATTTAAAATTAAATATTATAAACTATTTCTTATTAAATAGGCAGTTTTTAAGTTTAATAATAAATAATAATAATATTCTATCTTTTTTTATAATTTTATTTAATTATTAATAATCTGTTATAAGTTATAGTTTATTTAAGTATAATTTTAATATAAATATAACTAAATATTTAATTAAAGATTTTAATATTTTAATATATCTTTTGTATAATATAAGTTTTATTTATTTATTAAGTATATTAAGCTTTAATTTAATAAAGTTATAAATTAAAAAGAATTTTAAATTCTTACTATATTTTAATATAATTTTAATATTATAATTTATATATTAAACTCATTTTATTTTTAATTTCTCTTAAAATAATTTCTTATAAATATAGTACTTTATAAATATATTTTTAAGTTATTTATTAAATTCTATTTTAATAATTTATTTTATTTTTTAAAGATTATAATTTAATTATTTAAACTATTTTTTAAAAGTTATTATTATTTATTTAATATATTTATTTTTGCCTTTATAGAATTTATATTATATTTCTTTTAAAATAGGTAATTCTCTATTATTTTAGTTTTTATTGCTTTTTTTAGTTAAAGTTAAAGATTTTATATTATTATTATTTAAATTAATTTCATTATTTAAAGGGTAATCTTTATAGTTTATTTAGCTAGTTTTTTAATTAATTTATAAATTATAATATATTAACTATAAGTATTTAAGTATTAAATTATATTTTTAAGTAAAAATAATATTAAAGTTAATACTTTTATTTCTTTTATTAATAAATACCTTAAGGTAATTAATTTTTTAAGTAATATTTCTATTTTTATAAATATAAATACTTTCTTTTTTACTTTATATTATATAGGGTTTTTTTTATTTTTTTTAAAAGCCTTAATTTATTAATTATTTTAAGGAAAATAAAGTTTATATTAATTTTATTATTTATAAATATATTTAATTATTTACTTTTAATTTTAACTTTGAAGTTTAAGTATATTTATTATTATTTATTAACTATAGTTTATAAAGTTTTTATAAAAAGTTTATTTTTTATTACTTTTTTATTTATTTAGTATTTTATTATAAATAATAAGTTCTTTTTTTTTATAGGTGATTATAGCTATATTTACTTTTATAGTAATTAATATTATTAAAGTAATTATATTATATAATTAGTTTATATGAACATTTTATTTCTGCCTTTTGTATTAATTATTTTACTTTATTATTATATTATTATATTTTATTTATTTAAATAATTTTAAAGGTATAAAAAAAGATTTTTTAGCCTATTTATTTTTATAATAGCTTTATAGATATTCTTATTTAGGTTTTTTATTTTTATATTTTTATTTTAAATATATTTTCTCTATTTTATAATTTATTTAAAGTTTCTAATATAATTTAAGCCTTATTTTTATATTTTAATATATATTATAAATTTAACTATTTAAATGCTTTTATATTTTTTAATAATTTAGTATTTTAAAGTATTAATAATTAAATAAGGTTTTTATTTTTTATATTTTCTAATTTATTTCAAAAAGTAATTATTTACGTTCTTATATTATTTATATTATAAGTAGTAATATTATATATATAATATTTAGGATATCTATTAGTAATTTAAATAATTTAAAAATCTTTTTAAGTCCCTTTTAATTTAAATCTTTTCTCTCAATATTATTAGCTTTTTCACTTTATTTTTTATATATAATTAAATATAAATAGTCTTATTTTATTTTATAATTACTTTTTTTTCAATTAATTTTATATATTTAAGTACTTTATTATATTAAACTTAATCCCTAAATTTATTAAATTATAGTATATATTTTATATTTTAAATAGTTTAATTTACTTTTTTTTTAATCTTTTTAACTTTAAGAATCTTAAGTAATTCTTAATATTAATTTATAGTTTAAATTATTATAATAATAATTAGGTTATTTTATTATAATATTAATAGAGATATTATTTACTATTAAATAAAGATTATATTAAATAATATCTCTTTCTATTTTAAGGGATACTTTTACTTTATTAAATACTTATAATGATATTTTATTTATACTTTTATTAAAGATTGAGTTAATATTAAATTTATTATTCAAGTTAAAGTTAATTTCTTTTCCCTTTTTAATTATAATAATACTTTTTTTTTAATAAATTATATTTTTATTTTAGGTATTAGGTTTTATTTATTTTAGTTTATTTTAATTTATTTTAATTTAATTTTTATATTTTTCTTATATCTTTTATTATTATTTTTTTATTACTTTTTAAACTTTAGGTTTTATAATTTCTTTATATATTTAGCTTTTTTATTTATTTTTATTTTTAATAAAATTAATCTTTTTTAATATATTTAAAATTTAATATTTTATAATAAGTTATTATTTTAATAAAAGTTTTAAAAAGTATTTATTATATATCTCTTTTTTATTAAAAAATAAATTATATATATTACTTTTTATTTTTAGGTTTTAAATAGGTAATATTAAGGTTTTATTATATTTATTTATTTAAATTATATTTATAATTTAGATAGCTATTTTTAGTTTATTACTATTTTTATCCTTTTTAATAATATTTATCTTTTTACTTTTTAATATTTAACGTATTAATTTATATTTTTAATTATTTTTAATAGGATTTTTATATTTTAGGTCTTTATAGCCTTTTTTATTATAGTTTTAATAAATAAATTTAAAGTTATTTTTAACTATAGTTTTAGTAATTATTAATTTAATTTTAATTTTATATAAAATATTAACTTATTAAATTTTTTTTAATTTATATAATATTAAGGTTTATTATTATTTTATTTTTTATTTTATAAGTTATAAATTCTTTATATAAATTATTAATTATTAATTTTTATAGCTATATTAAGATATTTAATAAATAACTTAAAGTAGTCTTTATTTTAAAGTTCTTTTTATATTAATTCTTCAAGTATATTAAAGAAAAATACTATTAATATATTTTAATCTTAAGGTAATTTATTTATAAATTTTAAAAACTTTACTTTTAAGGGAAAGGTTAATTTTATTTATTTAAGTTATTTAATTTCTTTTTTTAATTTTTGTTTTATTAATAATTCTAAAAGCTATTTTAAATATTTTTTCTATTTTATATTATTTATTATCTTTAAAAATTAAGGCAGTTTTTAATTATAGGCTAATAAATAGGTTATTTATATAATTATTTATAATAAATTAAAACTATTTAATAGTACTTTTAATAAGTCTTTTAGCTATATATATTATTTTAATAATATTATTATAAAATTAATTTAAGTAATAAATAATAAAGGCTTTACTTTAAGTAAGGAATATAAATAGCTTATTAGAAGTATTATTAAAAAATTTAAATAAATTAAACTTAAAGATTTCTTTTAAATTTCTTTTATTATTAACTATTAATATTAAATTATATCCTACTAAATAATAATATTACTTTAATTTTATTGTTATTATAAGGCAGTAAATTCTTTTAGTATTTAATATATTTTATTTAATTTATTAATAATATTCTTAAGTTATTTATAAAGTTATTTAACTTCTTTATTATTAAAACCTTAAAATAAATTATTTATATTTTCTATATTTTAATTAATTAATAGGTAATTAATTTAATTTATATTAATATAGGTAATAAATTATTATTATTAAGTGTTAGTAATAATATTTTATTAATAAATAGAATTAATATTTATAGATATTATATTTATATTACTTAATATAACATAATATAATCTAAATAAAAGGTATTAATATATAATAGTTAAATTTAATTATATTAAATTAAACTATATTTAGGTTTATTATTAATAGATTATATAAAGTATAATATTAAGTAGTTATTAAGGTATTATATTTCTTAATAGTAGATTTAATGTATATTAAATTTAATTAATATAAAAAAGTTTTACTAATAGCTAATAAATTAGATTTTATTTAATATTAAATAATTATATATATATATTATAGTGGCTTATAGTTAAGTAAATTAGACTTATAGTAAGTTTATAAGTCCATTATAAATTAATAGGTTAGCTTATAATTAGTCTTATATATTATAATATAAGTTAATATCTAATTAGTAAAGTTAATAGGGTATATATAATATAAGTATTATATCTTATTAAATTGTAATACTAAGCCACTCTTTATATAAGGCTAAGCCTATTAATATAATTAGAAAAGCTGCCTCTTTTATATTAAGAGGTAAGCCTTTCTTAATAGCCCTTTTTAACTTCTTTAATTTAAATAGCTTTCTAGCCAGTTAAATTAAATAAACTTAATAACCTAAGCTAGCCTAATATATATAATTAATTAAATTAATTAAAATATAGTTAAAAATAGCTATTTTAATTAAATTAAATAGGCTTTTTAATAAGAAGTTCTTTATAATAGCTATAGCTATTATATAGATCTTATAGTAATTTCTATCCCTAGTTTAACTTACTGCTTCTTTACTGATATCACTTTATCTGCTCTTAGATATAAGGTCAATTAGTTATATACCCTAGTATATATAATTAATTAATAGATTTATTAACAACTTTAGGTTAATTTAACTTTTACTGACTAATTTATATAAATAGAGTTAACCTAATTCTTTTAAACCTTCAGTCTAACTTTACTATTACCCTACCTTTATCCTTATATTAAAAGTAGTATCTTCTTTACCGTAAGAACCCTTTTAGCTATATTAAAAAGCCACTTTTTATATATATTTAAGTTACCTATAAAGGCAGTAAGGAATATAGCCTAATTTAATTTAAGGAAATAACCTTCCTTTAAGACCCTCTTTAGGCCTTTTAGACCTAATAGTTTATAATTAACCTAAATTAAATTAATTAAATTAAAATAGCCTATATAATAGATTAATTTAATTAGGTTAGAATTAAAAATAGCTATCTTAATAAGGTTAAATTAATACCTTAATCAGAAGTTTTTCCTAATAGTAGCTACTATTATATAAATCTCTTTTAATTCTTTCTTATTAGCTTTTTATAAGGTAAGGCTAATAGCTATATTAAGGTTATAGCTAGTTATATAGTAGGCCTAATTATATAGCTATAGGCTATTTTATATAGGTATTATATTAATAGCTATAATTAATATTAGTAGCTATAACTAATAGAAAAAGTCAGGTTAGGGAATATACTTAAATATAATAAACTTAGCCTAATATATTAAATAGGTTAATTAAAGACTTAATCTTTTAGCTAGAGTAAAGGAAAAAGGCTAATATAGCTGCTAAAAGACCTACAGGCAGTATTAATACTGCTTAATTAAGGCAGTAATTATACTATTAAGGCAGATAAACCTTATAAAATTCTAACCTTTAAGATATAGGCCTACTATAGGGGCCTTATTATTTAAGCCTTTATATATAAAGTTAGAAGCTTAATAGCCTTATTAGGCTAATAGTAAGGGAAAAAGAATAAAATAAATAAATAAAAAAAAGGAATTTTTACCTTTAGCCTAACTTAATACTAATTTAATTACTATAATAAAGTTATAGTTAATTATATAATAGTTTTAATTAAGTTCTAGACTCTTATATATAATAAGTATTATATTAATAGTTATAATTAATATTAATAATTATAACTAATAAAAAAAGAGTTAGGTTAAAGAATATACTTTATAATAGACTTAGCCTATCTTTTAGTTAAAATAAAAAAAGAAAGTTAATATAACTATTAAGAGATAAACCTATAGGTAGTATTAATATTATATAATTAAGGCAGTAATTATATTATTAAAACAGATAAACCTTATATAATTTTAACCTTTAAGATATAGGCTTACTATAAGGGCCTTATTATTAAAGCCTTTATATATAAAGTTAAAAGTTTAATAGCCTTATTAAGCTAATAATAAGGGAAAAAGAATATTTAAAAAAAAGTTTTTATAAAAATAATTTAAAATATAGAATATATTATTTAATTATTAAATTATAATAATTTTTATTTAAATTTATTTATTAAAATAATAAAATTCATATATTTTAATATATTTCTTTTATTATTATAAAACTTATTTAAAATAAAATAAAAGTTTAAGTTAATAATATTAATTTATTAATAATTAATAATTAAAAAAACCAATTATTTTTTAATTTATTATAATTATAAATATTGAAATTTATTTTTATTATTATTATTAAATTTATTTTTATAAATAAATTAAAAATTAATATATTTTTCAAATTAATAAAAAATATATAAAAATAATATATTATTTTATTAATTACTTTTAAAATTATTAAAGTATTTCTTTTTTTATTATAATTAAAAGTTTAATAATATATTATATTTTTAATTAAAAAAGTTATTAAAATTATTATTATTCTTTTCTTACTATTAGCGTAATAAGGCTATTAAGCTTTTAACTTTATATATAAAGCCTTAAATAATAAAGCCCTTATAGTAAATCTATATTTTAACGGTTAAAATTATATAAAGTTTATTTACTTTAATAATATAATTACTGCCTTAATCAAGTAGTATTAATACTGCCTTTTAGTAGCTATATTAGCCTTCTTTCTTTACCCTAGCTAGAAGATAGGCTAAGTCTATTATACTTCTAAAGTATATTCCCAAACTTAACTTTCCCTATACCTATTAGTTACAGTTGTTAATATTAATTATAGCTATTAATATAATACTATATAAGAGCCTAGAACTAAATTAGGGCGATTATATAATTAACTATAAGTTTATTATAGTAATTAAATTAATATTAAATTAGGCTAAAGATAAAGATTACTATAAGATCTATATAATAGTTATAGCTATTAAAAAGAACTTTTTATTAAAAAACTATTTTAGCCTAATTAAAATAGCTATTTTTAATTATATTTTAATTAATATAATTAATTATATAGATTTAAATATTCTAAATTATATAATATCTTTAAATTAATTAATTAAAAAGCTATTATAATTAAAAGACTTAAAAAAGGCTATAAAGTAAAGTAAGACTTTAATAATTAATTAAACTATATTTTTAACTTCCTTTTTAGGGCTAAACTTAACTAACTATAAAAAGTAACTATAAAATGTAATTATTAATGCTAAATATATACTTAGCTTTTTCCTAATTATATAGAGGTTAAATATATTTATAAATAGAATACTAAAATAAATATAAAGTAATAATAGGGTTTTATAAAGAAATTATATTAACTTTTATATAAGTTAATTAATAAAAGTTAAATTAACCTAAAATTAATAATGACTAAATCTATTAATTAAATATATATACTTAGGTATAGAATTAATTAACTTTATATTCAAAAATAAATAAAGTAATATTAATAAAAAACCAGTAATTTTAACTAAAGTTATCTTTTTAATAATTTAAATATAAAAGGCCTTTTTATAAAAATTATAAAACTATGAATAATTTACTTAATAAAAGGAATTAAACTTTATAAGCTTTATAACTTTAAGAAATATTTAATTAATTAAAGAAATTAATTTATAAGGTTTTTAAAGGTTAAATAATATTAGCTTTTTATTTTATATTTTAATTTAAAGTCTATTTTTTAAAAGCTTTTATTTTAATTTAATAAAGGCCAGTTATATAGATAATTAATTATATAATTAATTATATAAATATAAGTTTCTTCTATATTTATATTTAATATTATAAAGAATTTTCTTATAAATATTAATTTTATTTTTAAATTATTAAATAATAATAAAATATTAAATAAAATATATAAAATTAATTATTATTATTAGTAATTATAACTTTTATATTATTTTTTATATTAATAAATTTATAATAAAAGTTTATAGTATTAATAAATTTATTATTATTATTTATAAAAATTATAATTTTAATTATATATTTAAGCTATATAAATTATTATTATTTTTTAATTTAATTTTTATAATAAAGGCCTATTATTACTTTAATAGATATAAACTTAATTTATTATATTATTAATAGCTTATTAATACATAATAAGTATTTCTTTATTATATTATAAAACCCTAAATAAAGTTATAAAATAATAATATATTTTATTAAAAGCTTAAAGACTTTTATTAAAAAGTTATTAATATAAATATTAATTACTATAAGAAAATAGCTATAATTAATAATAATTATATATTAATATATTTTATAATTAAATTATTAATTTTATAATTATTAATTTTATAATTATTAAAATTTAAAATTTTAAAATTAAAATTTTAATAATAATAATTTTAATAAAATAATAATAAAAAAAGTATTTAATTTATTAAAATTAATAAAAAAATATTTTTTATATTTATAAATTAAAGCTATTGATTTAATTAAATTATAAAATTAATAATAATAATTATATAATTTTAAAATTTATTATTAATATTATTATATTTTTTAATATAATATATAAAAGTTTATATTATATTATATAAAAAGATTTATATTTTATTATATTTCTTTTATTTAAAATTTTATTTAATTATATTTTAAATATTATTATAAAAATATTTTAATTTTTTAATAAAATAATTATTATTAATAATAATAATTAATAGAAATATTAAATAATAATTCTTTTTTTATTAAATTAAATTTAATATAATAAAAGAATTAATTTAAAATCTTTTAAAGAAATAAAATAATAATTATAATAATAAAAAAACTTATAAATAATATAAATATTATTTAATTAAAATAATAATTATATGATTAAAATAAATAAATTTTATATAATTTTAATTTATAATATATATATTAAATATAAAGGCTTTATTATTTAATTTTTTTAAAAAAAATTAATAATCTAAAACTTTTATTAAATTATTAAAATATGTTTTTTATAATATTTTATAATTTAAAAAATATAATTAAATACTTTAATAATTTTAAAATTAAAATTAATAAAACTTTAAAATAATTAATTAAAAAATCAATTAATTTTATTATAATTTAAATATAATATTATATAGCTTTAACCTAATAATAATTAATAAATAGAATTTAAGTATTTTAATAAGCTATAAAAGTATTAATAGTAAAGTCTTTAATTAAATTGAAATCTTAATAAATTTAATTAATAAAGTTACTTTTAGGCTATAGTATCTTAAGTAACTTTAATTATAATAAATATATTATTTAATTAATTAAAAAGCTTTAAAAAGCCTAATTAAGCCTATAAGTTCTTTATAATTTTAACCTTTTCTTTTTTATTTATTATTTCAAGATATTTATATTAATAATTAAAAAATTATTAATAAATTAAATAAGCCTTTATTAGTAGTAAATTCTTTATTTTAATTACATTAAATTAATAATACTAACTTTAGTTATAATTAAGATAGTAAATATATTTAATATATAATTAATAGTTATTAATTAATTACATCTATAGCCTATTTCAACTAGCTATAATTACCTTTAAAATATCTATAATAGATATATTATAGCCTTAATAAAAACTGTATTCTTTAAGGCTAAAATAAAGATTAAAAGTAACGCTAGTTAATTATTAGCAATTAGTTATAATTAATAAATAAATAATTAGTTATTTAGTTTAATTATCTTTAAGTATAAGCTCCTTTACTATATAACTAAAAGCTTTTATTATAAAAAGTAATTTGATAGAAAAGTATAAAGGCTAAATACCTTAAATTTAATAAATCTATACCTTAATATATTAAAGATTAAATATAGCCTTTAGATCTGTAGTATTATTATACTTATAAATATAATTACTATTAATTTATAAATAGGCTTTTACATTATAAATAGTATTTAAAGTTTATGTATAATAGAATTACCTAAAAAATTCTATTAAAATTAATTATATAAAATAAAAAATTCTATATATAAGAGAGAGTTTATATCTAAAAGTTAAAGCCTTTAATATGTAAAAAGAAGCTATAGTTAATAAAATAGAATTTACCTAATTAAATATAATCCTTTTTTCTATAAAATAATAATTAATATTAAGGCAATAAATAGTAATTTTAATAGTAATTTTAATAAAATTAAATATAGTATAATTTATTAATATTGTAATTAAAATTTAATAAAAATATTAAATTATAATAATTTTATTTTTAATTTAAATTACTATTTTTTTATTAATATTCTTTTATTTATAGTTTTTAAATATAAATTTAATTAATTTATATAAATAAAATTAATTTAATTTCTTTAAACTTTTAATTTTAAAACCTTATTATTACTTTATATTTATTTTAAAACTTTATATATAAATATATTATTTTCTCACTTTTATAATTTTAAATTATAACTAGCTTATTATATTAAAAATAATACCTTTTTTATTATAATAACCCTTTTAGTTATATTAAAAAGTTACTTTTTATATATATTTAAGCCTATAAAGGCAATAAAAAAGGCTATTTAATTTAACTAAAAGAAATAACCTTTTTTTAAGTCGTTTTTTTAAGTTTTTTAAATTTAATAATTTATAATAAATTTAATTTAAATTAATTATATTAAAATAAGGCTAATAAATTATATAATTAATTAATTTAATTAATATATAATTAAAGATTATTATTTTAATTAAGTTAAATTAATATTTTAATAATAAGTCTTTTTCAATAGTAATTACTATTATATAGATTTTCTTTTAATTTATTTCTATTAGTTATACTTAAGGCGGGCCTAATAGCTATATTAAAGTTATAGCTAGTTATATAATAATTATAATTATATAGCTATAGGCTATTTTATATAATAGGCATTATATTAAAAGTTATAATTAATATTAATAATTAGAATTAATAATTAAGTTAGGAAATATACTTTATAATAAATTTAACTTACTATATAAAAAGGTTAATTCAAGATTTTTTAAATAATGTAAAAGAAAAAGGCTAATATAACTACTAAAAGGTAAGTAATATTAATATTATTTAATTAAAGTAATAATTATATTATTAAAATAAATAAACTTTATATAATTTTAATCTTTGAGCTTTGAAATAAAAAGTTAAAAGCTTAATAGTCTTATTAGGCTAGTAGTAAAAAAAATCTATTTTTAATTTTAATTATTTTATCTTTATTAATATTATTTTATTTATTTTTAAATATAAAGTTAATTAATTATATATTTAAATATATATATTTAATTAATAAATATAATTATTATTAAGTTTAAGTTAATTTACCTTTTATTAATTAATTTATAGAAAGTAAAATTAATTTAATTCTTTTAAACTTTTAGTTTGATTTAATTATATTAATAAAGTTATAATTAATTATATAATAGACTTAATTACTTTATGACTTATTATATAATATTATATTAATAATTTTAATTAATAAAAAAAGTTAAATTAAAGAATATATTTTATAATAATTTTAATATAATATTATTTTAAGTTTTTAAATAAAATAAAAAAAAGTTAATATAACTATTAAAAGGTAATTAATATTAATATTATTTAATTAAAGTAATAATTATATTATTATAGTAAATAAACTTTATATAATAATTAGGTCTAACTATATTAAACTAAGCTATATTTAGGTTTATTATTAATAGATTATATAAGGTATAATACTAAGCAGTTATTAAGTATTATATCTCTTAATAGTAGATTTAATATATATTAGGCTTAATTAATATAAAAAAGTTTTATTAATAGCTAATAAATTAGATTTTATTTAATGCTAAATAATTATATATATATATTATAGTAGCTTATAGTTAAGTAAATTAGACTTATAGTAAGTTTATAAATCTATTATAAATTAATAAGTTAGCTCATAATTAATCTTATATAGTATAGTATAAGTTAATATTTAATTAATAAAGTTAATAAGGTATATATAATATAAGCACTATATTTTATTAAATTATAATATAATCTTCTCCCTTTTATTAATTTTACCTTTAAAACCTATTTATTTATTATTTTTTTATATAACCCTAATATATTTAAACTTAAACCTATAATATTTATACTATTTTTAATAATATTTTAAAATCTAAAGCCACTTATAACTGCTATATATAGGCTATTTTAATTAAAAGTACTAGTTTATATTTTTAGTTAGTTTTAATACAGTTTCTATATTTAGGTTCTTTATAGCCCTTTTTACTATAATTTTAAGAAGTAGTTTTAAATTTATCTTTAGTTATAGTTTTAATAGTTATTAATCTAGGTTTAATTCTATATAAAGTATTAATTTATTAAGTCTATATAAAGTATTAATTTATTAAGTTTTTCTTTAGTTTATATAATATTAAGGTTTATTATTATTTTATCTTTTATTTTATAAGTTATAAGTTTTTTATATAAATTATTAATTATTAATTATTATAGCTATATTAATATATTTTAACCTTAAGGTAATTTATTTATAAGTTTTAAGAAGTTTATTTTTAAGGTAAAAGTTAATTCTATTTATTTAAGTAATTTAATTTTTTTTATTTATCTTTTTTTATTAATACTTCTAAAGGCTATTTTAAGTACTTTTTTTATTTTATATTATTTATTATTTTTAAAAATTAAGGCAGTTTTTAATTATAAATAAATAAATAAATTATTTATATAATTATTTATAATAAATTAAAACTATTTAATCGTAATTTTAATAAATCTTTTAGCTATATATATTACTTTAATAATATTATTATAAAATTAATTTAAGTAATAAATAATAAAGGTTTTACTTTAAGTAAAGAATATAAATAACTTATTAAAAATATTATTAAAAAACTTAAGTAAGTTAGGCTTAAGGAATTTATTTAAATTTATTTTATTATTAATTATTAATATTAAATTAAATATTTTCTATTAAATATTAATATTATTTTAATTTTAGTATTATTATAAAATAGTAAATTCTTTTAGTATTTAATATATTTTATTTAATTTATTAATAATATTCTTAAATTACTTATAAAGTTATTTAACTTTTTTATTATTAAAACTTTAAAATAAATTATTTATATTTTTTATATTTTAATTAATTAATAAGTAATTAATTTAATTTATATTAATATAGGCAGTAAATTATTATCTTTAAAGATTAATAATAATACCTTATTAATAAAAAAAATTAATATTTATAAATATTATATTTATATTATTTAATATAATATAATATAATTTAAATAAAAGCTATTAATATATAATAGTTAGGTTTAATTATATTAAATTAAGCTATATTTAGGTTTATTATTAGTAGATTATATAAAATATAATACTTAATAATTATTAAGTATTAAATCTCTTAATAATAGATTTAATATATATTAGGCTTAATTAATATAAAGAAGTTTTATTAATAGCTAATAAGCTAAGCTCTATTTAATATTAAGTAATTATATATATATATTATAATAGCTTATAGTTAAGTAAGTTAGACTTATAGTAAGTTTATATATAAGTCTATTATAAGTTAGTAAATTAGCTTATAATTAGTTTTATATAATATAATATAAGTTAATATCTAATTAATAAAGTTAGTAAGGTATATATAATATAAGCACTATATTTTATTAAATTATAATACTTTATATAATTTTAACTTTTGAAATATAAATTTATTATAATGACTTTATTAATTAATCCTTTATATATATAGTTAAAAGCTTAATAGCCTTATAAGGCTAATAATAATAAAAATCTTTTTTTTATTAAACTTAATAATTTTATTAAATTTTATATAATATAAAATATTAATATTAAAGATTTATTTTTTATTTTATTTATATATTAATATAAATATTATTAATAAAAATCTACCTTTAAAGTTTAATATCTTATAGTTATAATATATTAATAATATACCTTTTATATTTACTATTATTATTTTATTAATTAAGATATATAATTAATACAGCACGGGCCTGCACAAAATCCTAACTACTAAACCCACCCCATCATTACTCACGCAGTGCTAACATGAGTACCTTGACCCCAGGTAACGCATCTCACTCTAACAAACACCTCCCTCAATGCCAAGGCACGTACACTCCCGCCCCCCCCACACAATCTCCATGTTCCGCCAGACGTGTCTGCACAGCCCTCATCGGAACCCCAGCCTCGGGACCCTAAGCTAGCCCCGCCGATATGTAAAGGCTCCCAAGACGCGACAACGTGCCAACCTCGATCACCCAATTTAACGTGAAGTGGTGACGCGTCCAGACTGGCTTGCCCCCAACCTGCACACTAGACTCCCACCACGCTTCTACTCAAGCATCAAGTCAACTTGCGCACCATCTAGCAAGCTTCTGGCGCCTGCCGCCAAGATACTCTGAGCATCTAACTCAACATCTTCTATCGCCCTCCTTTTTATCTGATCGTCGCCACTGCAGGAGCCGTAGTTGGGCATGATGTCAACCCGCTCCGACGACAGCGACAACGACAACAACTTGGTGTCGCTTTTTGATACCTTTTACGACGCGCCTGGAAGCCCATCACCAGAGCAAGAGCAAGCCATGATGCCCGTTCAAAGCCGGTAGCGACACAGCAACGCCAATTGCCCCGTTAGCAGTCTTGAGACGCCTGGGACTCTTGCAGCCGACTTTGCGTCTTTTTTGACCGATATGGCAGCTCTTGCAAACGGTATTAAAAACAATGCTAAGGCTCCTGCGATTAGCATTAAGGCTTCTGCTTCGGCCGGTTTCCCCCATAACAACCCTCGTCAATGCCACCATAAATCCAGGCCTGACTACGAGCTGACTTTGGCCGCTTTGACTTGGAGTGGCTAGAAGCGACTTCTCGAAAGAGCTAAAGCCGCTGTTGAAGAAGCTCAGGCTGCATACCAGACCTCTACCAACGTCGTCACCTACATCCCCGGTAAAGACAGGGCGCTCAAGATACTTCCAGATGCAAGCGACAATCGCATTTGCGGAACTGGCAACGATATCAGCACTTCGTCCGTCGACAAAGGTGGACCTGCCGCCAAACGCAGACTCTCCAGCTCTACCGCCACACTCATCTTCGAAATGCAGAGAAACACAACACCAACACCCTCTCCCAAGACATCGATCCATCTGTCCAGATCCACGATGCGTTGCTAGACGAAAAACAAACCGGGAAAGTCCTGCTTGCCGCAAAGGGTCGCGTTCAGGCTGTTTGGCACATATGGGAAGCCAAGATAAAGGGAGATGAGATTGCCGAGCTGGATAAGAAGGATAATGAACTACATGCTGGGTATGGAAAGCTGGAAGACGGGGCGGCCATGGTTGCTGTTCGTCTGGCCACGAAGCGATCTGACGCTAGAGAGTAGAAAATCATGGCTGATGAGGAAGACTACCAGGGCGTTTTCAACAAGTATCTAGACAAAGAGTGAGTTATTTGCCTGCTGCCCAACTCTGCATAGTTCTGCCCGCCTATTGGAGCTTCTGGAGTATTTCATGTGCCCCTCATCGACACGAGATGAAACATTATGCTGCACAAAGGGTGTTCGACCCCTTTGCCCTCTCGGTGGTGTAAGTTCGGCTTCAATCCAGTTATAATATGTCAAGGACAGGCTTGTATCTAGTCATGATTAAGATAGATTAAATATCATCGTATCTGCTAATATTCTGTATGTCCCAATAGGCCAGAGACGATAATGGCCACTGTCTATAGCAAGACCACGTTTAGTTTGGGCATGATAGTCTGCTGTCGTTGCACGGTAATGACCTCAGGTTGATGATGGGCTGATCATGTCAAGAACTTAATAGACGTCGATCAGAGTCTCTTAATGTCGGCAAGATAGGCGACATTAAACAAGCAGGGTAAACCATCATCAGCAAAGAATTGACATGCCCATAACAAGGACATAATTATCCCAGCCCCTCCATAACCCTATCCCATTTCCGTCACTACTACCCCGCGAGAACTGTAGGATCACCATCCAGCCAGGTGATATTTGCTTTCCAAGTCTTCATCTTCCATAAATATCCAACCTCCACCATGTCGCAAGCATAGAAAGCACCCGATGTGAACTTGGAGGAACTTGGGTCTGCACCTTATCCAGGACGGACATGATGGGCCAATGCCGAACATGTTGCCGTAGCTGTGCTGCTACTCGCGAAACTAACACGCACGTTGGAGAGAAAATGGGTTGTATCGAGCTTGGAGACACGGTCAAAGACTGCCGCCTTGAATTCTGCGATGCCGTGGGCTGTTGAGCCAGGCATCTCGGCGTCAATGTCCTCGGTAATCGCTGACAGAAGGAGGGCCTCGTCGCCATGGTCGAAAGCGAGAACGGCGCGGTAGAGTGCGCCACCTATAGCCTCACGCTCAGTGAGGCCACCCATGAGCTGAGCTGGGAGTGCAAAGGCCATGATGACAACGTAAGAGAACTTGTAAAAGGTAAACGAGCCTGAGAGAGAAACGAGACGGTGGTTTTCTATGTGATTATATGTTGGGGCTTTTATGTTTTATTAGCCCTTTTTTATTTCTTAGTAGAACAACTTCTACAGAATTAATACTGTAGAGATCATGAAGAGTCATTTGATACCACCAGATTTATTGGGTATGTCAATCTGCACCTGGTCATGCAGCAACTCCGTTGACTCCTATATCTGTTAGAGATGCAGCATGTATCAGGCAAGAGTCATAGCAGCAGTCAAGTCAAGACCAATGTAGTTTGTGTAATGTCCGATCCGATAAAACTGATCGATAATAAATGCCTGGAGGCCTAGCCTGAGGATATCTCATGCCGCTGGTAAAGTCATTATGGTATCTGCAGCTCATTAGCTTGAAGCCCAGCTAACTGTAATTATGGCCCGTGCACTTTTCACCCATCTTTCACCTCAGCCATTTCATCTTAGCCAGTATAAGATCTGGTAAAACCTCATTCTTGGACTTACTTCTATGTATCAGTTGGTTGTTATCCTTCCACACAAAAAAGCTAAGTTCGCTTGATTCAAGCAGCTAAATTGGATGAATAATAACGGTTAGTAGCTTGGTTATTATGTTTGACTGAGAATTAATCTTTCCAGAACCAGCAAACCTAAGAACTTGGAAAAAGGCCAGTTTTAGCCCTATCTTAGTGTATATTCATCCTGGTTTACATTATGAACAGAAATCCTTCCGAAAAAACAAGTGGTCATTAAAAAGCCGAGAATTGAAACGTAAAGAGACTAAAACACTACTTTGAGATTCTACTTCTTCTTCTCCATTTTTAACGGCTTACCCATCTGTGTTGTCAGAGGCGTCAGAGGCTACTGAGATAGCGGCTCTTTCGGGGAGGTATGGGAGTTTAGAGAGAGCCACCAGCGAGAAGAGGAGGAAGCGAAACAAATAGTTAAGCGCAACACTGATGCCAACAGTAAGGCTGCGATGCCAGTTCAGATGGATGAAGCTTTAAGGTAAAGGTGCTTAACAAGCTTACTACAACTTAGCTGACTAGACACTTTTCTCAAAATGTAACCGGCCTCAGCCTCTGGAAAGCTGGTTATTTATTGCATAAGCTTCTCAATGCAATATGTATCAGGCATCCAGAACTACTCAACAAACAACTTTCACATTTCCAACATCAGCGGCACATCAAACTCTTCCTGTGCCTGGAATCCGTTTAGGTGTCTATAGCTCATATTCGAAAATATCTGTCACAGTATCATCCGCTGGGCTGTTTTCTCACCATCATTGACTTTATGTTGATGACATCCTTGGACAGTCGCTTCTTTAACTTTCTTATCAGAATTATTAGCTTTGGCTTTGGCACACCCAGCTTCAACCAATTCCTGTTTGAATCATCCTCACATCATTTATCACCGTCTACTTCTACTTTAACTATCGTACTCCTCGCATCATGGATAGACATCGCAGTTACACCCTTCATCAACAACCAGACCGGCACTCCACAGCCAAGGAAGCCCGTACCTCGGAGCTCATTCTTACGCATTTGGTCCTAGATAAGGGCATTAGTAATCACAATAGGACGAGTATATACCGTCAAGGAGAATATTCGCGATGCTGTGACTAAACTTGACAAAGCCCGAGGAGGATCAGCTGTATCTTGAGAGGTAGTTTAGGCAGACTTTATTCATGAATAGATGTAGGAAGACACAGCTAAGCGAGCAATATGGCGGAATTATGCTTATGCAGTCTTCACCAAAGTCAACTTTTATGAGATAGCCTTGATAGGAATGTATATACGTTGCATGTTGGTCTGGTTGATGGCATATATGTATCCAGGAAAGCTTCCAACACTATATCGAATTTGGACAAGGGAAATATCTTAAGAACGTGGCTAGCGACTGAGCTGCTGCCCCGTTTTCTTGTACAGGGCCGTCTCTTTCTATCATGCGTTGAACTCACTCCATAGCCGCTTGGGCTCTGGTTGCACAAGGGAGTAGAATGTACATCCTCGGCCGTGGGTATTAGCTGCGACACTGGACCAGTCGGAGGTTGAGATGATCAATGAGATTACAGACCAGAAGCAACGAGCATAAGCTAAACCAGGGGGAAGCAAATAAGCCAAGTGAAGGGCAATTATGGCCGCCCTGCCAGCCACAAGAAACCGTGCATAAGATAATGCCCTAGGCCAGAGACCCCGATACTGAGGGGGACAGGATAATAGAGTTTACAGTTTAGCACATTTCCCTCTGAGATGTGGCACTGCGCTTAGCAGACATTCTGTTTTGCTTAAGCTCGTTCTGATACTTGATGAAAATAGCTGATGAAGATAGCTGATGAAGATAGCTGATGAAGATAGCTGATGAAGATAGCTGATGAAGATAGCTGATGAAGATAGCTGATGAAGATAGCTGATGAAGATAGCTGATGAAGATAGCTGATTAGAATAGTCCTGATGACAACAGCTGATAAGGACAGGTGATCTAAATAATATAAATGAACGAGATCTTCACGTTGCCGATAAAGGGCACAGAAAGAACAGCAAATTGAATTTCTGTGCCTGCCCGTCCCTTCGGCTGGTACTTTGTGGTCCAGTACCCAACATCGAAAATTGATAATTCTTCTCAGGTCGCCTTGCAAGTAACCCGCCGGGTGCTGCTTATTGTGTCAAATGAAGCTGGCACCATAAAGAGTCTGTAGAACATACCAGAGCCAACACTTGGACCTTCAGCGGCTTAAGCCTGTTGGCCGCGCTTGCGATATCTCAGTACCTGTTCCTTTGTCTCCTACCAATTTAACATCGACTTGTCTTGTCATAAGATAATCGACATCAGCACTAAAGGCCACAAGTATAAGCGCAATACCGGCAAAAGAGACGCTAGTAAGGAATGTAATACGCAAGGCAGATGCGAAAGCAGCCTTAATACCCTTCACTGCAATAGCGAGAATATCTGGAGATATACCTCGAAGTGCAGGGTTACTGGGATTGCCACTCAGAAGGGCCTGCAGAATGCCAGGAATCGCCTTCGGATTTACACCTGCCATAGCGAGGGGTTTAGCTGCCTTGGAGCGGAGGTTGGAGCTGAAGCGTGAAGAGAGGACCGATGAGTAGACTACAAGTCCTACAGCCCCTCCCATAAAACGACAAGTAATTGCGACTCCCGTAGCAGTGCCGATATAATTATGTGGTACATCCAGCTAGATCATAGTAACTGCTGCAACCGTAACAGACATCACACAGAAACCAATCAATGCCACCAGTACTGTAGACGCAACATAAGAACCTGGGGTAACGACAGCCTGGGCCCCCAAACAAGCCGTGAGAAGCACGAGGTTTCCAATGAGTACCCAACGTGCATATCCAAATTGGGTCATCAAGTACCCTACAATGGGACCAGCGAGACAACCAGCGGCACCAAATGCAGATGTATACCATCCGACTGCCATGGTGTGGCGAGTGTAGAGCATGGCAACTTGTTGAGGCCAAAGCGTGGATGTCGAGTAGTACGCCATACCAAAGAAACCAGCGGCTTGAATAAGGGCGGCACTGCCTCGAAGAGAGGTAAAGAACTCCTTAGGGAAAAAGCTTTCCTTGATTTTGGTATATCTTTCCCAGACAAGCAAGGCCACTAATAAAAGACCCCCCAGGATCATCAATATGATAAATGTAGCGGATTTCCAAGGAAACTCTGTGTCTCCAGTCAATAAACTGATACCAAGTATGGCAGTGCCGGCAACAAAAAGGAAATTCCCGAACCAGTCGAGACCAAGGAACAGCTGTAGCTCAGTTTTGCCTTACACTCGGTGATACTGATGAACCGGATTATAGAAAAGTATCGTGAGGGCGCAGGCAGCAAGATCGAGGGCAAAGGTCAGCCAGAAGGTACCACGCCACGATCCATCCTTGACGATGCTAAAGGCAATTACAGGCCCGAACACAGAGGCAGGGAACGCCGACGCCTGAAAAACACCCATGGCCAAGAACCTCGACCTTCTGGGCACCATCTCGGCGACGCACGTCAACGCCAACTCCTGTATCGCATTGCCCACGCCGATAAAGGCACTGCCAATGATGACAGTCCTGACCTCTTGTGCAGTCGCAGCCACCACGCACCCAATGGCGCCAATTATGTTGCCCACTATGAGGAAATTGCGGCGGCCATAGAGATCACTTAGACGTCCGAAGGAGGGACAAAGAACGGCAGTGCAGAAGAGCTGAGCGTATGCCATCCAGGTGTAGCTTGTGCTAGGGCCAATGTCCGCGTTGATTTCCGACATGATCGTGGAGGTCATGGATGTTGAAAAGAGGGTCGACATGTAGCCGAGTTGGAACGATGCCATGGCTAGCCACAGCTGCCAGGTCATCTTGAAGGCGCCATCTCAGGGTTCATGGTCAGAGAGACCACGAGACATGGCTTTTTCAACTTGCTCAATGGTCGTCCCATTGTGTAGTGGCTTGGAGATGTCTCTCTTCATTTTTCTTTATTGCTCTTGAAAGATGCTTATCAAAAGGGGAAATTATACAGAAATCTAAACAAGGAGGCTTGTCATTGGTGTGAAGTATCCAAATCGTCAGGGAATTCTGACTCCTTTATACACGAACTTTCCCCGCTCTCAAGACATTTTATCAACAGTACTCTTGCCTTAATAACACACATCCCTTTCAAGATAAAAACTAATGGCCAGTGCGGTCTGAAACTGGAGAAGAGGGGTTACTGGCAGCCGAGTACAATACTTTTAACATCACGCCTAGCTTAGGGCTACTGCAGGCTTCACACCATCTTCCATAGTCATTATGCTACTAAAGGTTAGACATTGGACCAGACGTACAAAGGTATAAGGATGTACTCCAGGTTTCCCGCCTCCCTTTCGGTTTAATTTACGACAGCCTCCTGCTGAGCCGACAGTAACGGGTTTGGTGGCATGTTGCTGTGCGAGATAATTCTGACAATTCCTCCCACACTTCGCGGACCTTCTGTCCACCGGAAGTAACCGAGGATTTTAAGCCCATAGTGTATAGATTAAGCCAGCCTTGCCAGATATACGAAAACTCTTATAATTAAATATATTTAAGTAAATAATATAGTAAATATTATTATAGCTACTTATATAGATAATAAAGAACTGTTATAAGTCTTAGGCATAAAATGGAATATAAGATATATAAAAACACCTAAGTATAATCTTTTATTGCCACTCTTTTTCTAAGAACATTATAATATGTATTTTAGCCGAGGGTAAAACAAGGCTGGATTAGAGTTATTAGACCTCGGGACAATTAGAACCTAACAGCCTGGGGAAAGCTGCCATTACCCACTTTCCCCAGATATATTATCTGCAGCTAAGACTTATAGCTAAAGTCTATTATTTATCTATGGCATCTCAAACCTCTTCCACAGCCGGAAGCTCCGGGATCACGGTGTTCTGACCATGGGATAAACATGGCGTACCCAGTAAAGCTTAATGATATACTTATTTATCGAAGTGATATTGCCATTATCGCTTACTGGACTTCAGTACTATATATGTAGACATAGCATATAATAATTGCAACTACCTGGAAGGACATAATACCAAGCTCTTTAGTATAGAAATTGCAATATCGTTGGCTTTAGCGGCCTATTACCCTGGCCCGGGTTTAAACACAAGGCTTTCGCAATACCGACACTTGGGTTGAGGTATTAGTGCGAGCTAAGTGACTGAGTTACAAAAAACCCCAAGAATTGGACAACACCTGCGGGACACCCATGGTAATAACCCGGCCGGTCTGGATAATGCTAGAATGAGTTATTCGGCCGCCAGTGCTGTCGACTCGCTCGGCTTAACGGAAGCTTCAGGAGCACAGAAAAAGGAGTTCCGAATTCCGGAGTTACAAAGCCTCAATCCCTGGTATCATTTTAGGTAGGAGACCATATAAGTAGTGAGCCGCAAGACACACACAAGGACGGTGACGAAGTTGAGTCCGTTTGATGAACTTCTATCTGATGTTCTGGACAGCAAGGAATGCTGTGTTGATTCCTTACCGGGCCTTTGCCTCTGTTACACTAGGGTTGGTGGGTTTTGACTTGGACTATTATACTGCAGTGGAATCATGATTGGGGCTATTCGAGACCCATGACCAAGATGCTCTTCCCAGCTCGGAATTCCCTCGGGTAAATCTAGCAGAAACCTAATTTTTCTCGCAAGCATGAAGCAAGCAAAGGCCAAATACTTGGGAAATGCACATGATGGCGCCCATAATACCAGGGAACAGTTTACAATTACGTTTGTCCGGTTAACTTCCATAAGTACACCCCAAACTTCTTCTATCTAATCTATAGTCCGTTATTCATATGTCGTGGGGTCGAGCCAGAAAAGTATAGAGCCAATTTCCATCAATTTACATAAGATCTGCCGTTCATATAGATTTAGGTGGTCGTGAAGATCTGGCAGAGGTGCAATATATCGCAACGGAACGTCTTCACATCATCCAGAAAGATTGATTATATCTTAAGATGAGTCTAAGATTTAGTTACCTCTTCTGTCAGTGCTAGATGTATCCCCAAACGTTCGTCATAACCGGATCATAATGACCGATATCGACGAGAGCTTTTAGGAACAGGTTAGTCCTCATCTGATCAAAAGGGGCCTCCCCACAAAAGAACTTAGCTTTGTTATCGTTTACATTCTGTTCTCCATGTCATCTAAGAGATATTTACGGCCTCTCCTCCAAGAATAATCCCTACCTTGATAGGATTAACATCACGTCTAACTACCTTCAGCGGCGTGTCGCAATATCATCGAGCCGAGTTCAAGGCCAAGTTTTGGTTCATTTTTGCACCGAGACGGCGGTAATAAGGACAAAGACGGAAAAAGCGTTGACCATACAGATTAGAATTGTTCTTCATTAAGTATAAGTGAAGTTGAACAGCCACCAATGCCGCGGCACTGGATCTCTATGCCTGGTGTCGCATTGATGATGACCCTCTAGAAGATATCCTTCATTGTAGGCCTGATATAATGGTTTGTGAGTTCTGTGGGATACTCGTTTCGTGAGTGCAGAGCCTCTCGATAGGTATGACTAGGCGGTTCATTATGAGCAAACTGCCACTACAGGACAATAGCATCTTGCTCTGTCACGACGCATCACTTACACCACTTTACTCTTGTATGCACAGATTCATTTGTATGCAGACCACCGACTTAGTCTTCCTGCAAGGATTCCCATCTTATATACCTCCATGCAATAAATCACCGGCAATGAAGAGCAATATCTTCTAGCCTAGCAGTAACGTCATAATGGTCAGAGCGAGGGCTGAAATGGTCATTGAACTGAGTCGTTATTACAACGGCAGTGACCCTCCTGACGATGCAATTGCTATACTGCCTCTTGGTCCAGAGGAATATTCGTGGTGGCTTGAAATGGAATAAGTCGACTTCAGATCGACAGTCTAAGCTTACCACACTGCATCTACCATTCAAGAGGTCAGACTGGTAGGTTCGTCACTATATCGGCAATTTTTCTTGTGCTTCTAATGGCTATATGACCCCTGTCCATTGCTGAATTCTCGTGGCACAGCAATTGCTAATGATATAGCTTGCATTATCCCAGTAAAGATAATCATCAGTGAAATCTACTGCATTATGAAATATTCTGGCATACCACATAAAGGTGATAAATTCTGATTGGCGCCTGATGCTAGTAAAGGCAGCGGGGGTCATATTCAAATTCTGCTTATCCCTTTTCCCAGAGAGTTGATTCATGTATGGCGGTGAGGAACTCCAAGTAAGGACATGTAAGGCCCCCATTTACATAGGGATGAACTTTCTAGGTTATGTAGCTAGTAGTGGTAGGCGTCTCCTACCGATTGCTTTCTCCTATCCGACCTAAGGTATCAGGCGCTTTGTTACATACAAGCGTAGAGACTTTGACCTGGCTACGAGGTGTTCAAGACTACAGCGGTTGCAGTATAGTGGTTGATGTCCTTCACCAAGATACTGAAACGCATCTGATGGGGGCTATTTCTATTTATCCCATTCAAGCTCTGAGAGTACCTTGACACCGTTGGATATGCTCACGTATCATGGGGACAGAGTGCTCAGTCATCTCTGGCTTGAAGCGGAAAATCAGACAGGACAGACGTTTTGGAAGGCAAGGCTATCTGAAGAGTCGTATTGGCGGCATTGTCTATGATGTTCACCTCCGAGTTGCTTGAACCGGTTTATGGTTTCGGCTTGATAACGAGTGCATGGAGCATGATAAATAAGAACATCTCGAGCTTGGTGTTGGTATAGATAGCAAAAAATCTGTTCTGTCTAAGGTAGAATGAAGTGACGAAATCGTCTCCATTCTTTTACTGGTAGCAATAAGCTTTTCTTGTGAATTTATCTGTTTTGCAAGTGAAAATCGGGTTATCTCATCTGGATCTCCATCTGCAAGACCTATATCAAGCTATCGGACTTAGAACTATTTATTCTTCCTTTTCGTTTGCCTCCCTCTGCATATATTAAATATTCAGGTAATCCCCGAGCTTGTGATGTTACTTTACTACTATCTATAGCCACCAACCTTCTCAGCGTCCACTGAACAGATCTTCATGATAATTGAGTGACGTGGAGGTACATCTGAAGTTAAATAAATCTCATCATATGCTTGATAACAGCTTTATGAAGCTTCTGACTCTATGTATTAGTTTATCCAAGATCATTCCAATCATCAACCTGGAAATACGTTAGGAGAAGTTAGCATTCATCCTCAGACCTACTTTCTCTGTCTCCGCCAATGGCTAAGTTAAATTCAAGGAAATCGTATTCTTTCTCAGATGATCCCAACTGTTCTGGACTCGGAGGTCCGGATTTCTTCTGATCGTGAATTAGTCACAGGAAATCAGGGTCCTCGCTTTCAACATTCCGCAGAAAAAAGCCTTGAATCTAGTCAACTTGTGCATAATGAAAAGAACAGATCGCTGGCACCGGGTTAATTTCTCCGCCAATTGGAATACCAACATATAGGTAGATCCTTATTTGGTTGCAATTAGACTTAATTCCCCTATCTCTCGACCTTTACCAAAGACTGGTACCCCTGATGCTTCCATCTGGAACTTACCGTATCAGTGTCTCAGATGGCAAGGAATTCTTACATATTAGCGTCAAAACACCCTTAAACGAATATTACTGGTCCTACATCCATAATGTCAATTCGCGACAGAATTCAAAGATGTCCTCCTCAGAACTCCACGAAAGTCTCTACGTTTGCTATCGAGATACAGTGCATGGCAGCAACGCAGAAGGTAAGTAATTACAATGGCGTAATATCCGAGAATGAGGAGGTTTGCATGGAAATGCATCTTGACTCACGTTCTGTGGACGTGAAGGAGCTCCTGGTCATTTTTGGCCAAATGCTTAATATCCATATTAACCTTTTCTCATCTATTCCAAGCAGCCGATTGATGGTGATATATAGCTCGGATCTATTGAGCTGTTAGCTATTCTACACCAGAGTGGTGTGAGCACTTGTATTCATGACCAAAGTTGAAATGGGGAAACTGAGCTTAACCAGTAATAATTCCTGGGCACCACGAACAAGCACGGATTGCGTACTCTGAGTTGTCACTGAGTTCCTTGTAGGTGAATCGACATTAGGACTATTATGCGTCGTGATTCTTCCTCCAAGAATAGATACGATATATTACTATCCTCCTTTATCCGGTATGGGGCTAAAGAGCTTGTGAAATATTTACCATTCAAAGTAGACTCAAATGTCGATCACTATACGAGTGTGTATGCCATGCCAGCCAACGGAGGGCCATGCAATTCCATGTTTGCATTGTCTTGCAGAGATATCTTTAGACATCTCGCTGTTAGATCCAAGAGACAGCTGTTTTAGCTGGCACCACCGGATAGTGATCAGGTACGCGAAATAAAAGACAGTAACTACCAACAGACAATACCCAGTCCCCATCATATCCAGATACGGAGAAATGCATCAATACAAACCCGCAACTGAGTTACAAGATCTATCGAGAATGTAGGATCGAGATCTCAGGGCTTCTGCAGTCTCGAGAATACCTATACTTATATTGAATGTCGCCGCAATAGTAAGGTTAGTAAAACAGAAAGATGTCAAGGGAAGACGATATAGTTCCTCTTTGGCCAAAAGCCATCCACCAGATTCCTGGTTTGTTGTAGATTCGAACTGCTCGATGATCTCGCTTGCAATGTGTTTCTTTCTGGTGTTGATCTCTACAAGCGGAAATTCATGGATTTTGATCTCAAAGGGACACCTCATAGATCAATTGTATCTTTATTCTCCTATACTACCTTTAACGTTGACCAATCCTCAAGGGCTTAGCTTGCCATTAAGTTTAGCAAAGACGAAGACTGAGTTCTAGCCACTCTTCTCTTTATATACACCGGCTGCAAGAAACTTCCACACCGATAGTTAGACCACCCATTTATCTGCTGAGGCCGCTTCTGAGATCCTCAGGAATGAATGTTCCAGCAAGTGCCGCAGATGGCCTCAAAAACACTATCACTATCCCGGAAAGGTTTGAGGTGGATTTGGGGTTTGCTAATGAATCGATTCCATCAACGGGTGGAGTCCAACTTCAAAGAGCACCGATCAAGGCTGAATGTTAACGGTCCCAGATACACATCTCAAGTGATGCTAAGCGTTCCCTTGTCCTTTATTATTAAGCTATTGTTTCGGATCGTGAGGCCTTGGCTGATCGCGTGAGAGGCGCTAACTTTGTCCCACCAGTTCGGTTAGAGCCCTGCAGCACCTCCTCGACCTTTCAGTCGGAGCCAGATACTGGAGATCGAGCTCCTTGGGGAGGATTCATGTGTGGTGTCCAGTTGAATCGGGAACCTAGGATGTATTTGAGCGTCCTCTACTCCTTTAAAATGTTTGAAAATGATAGCTAGTAGTTAGCACAACTGTTTAGGCTTCTTTTCTTTTAGCCGGGTCTTGGTAACAATGAAGCGAGATATTCTTGAATCCATGTGCCTCCAGAAGAGTTACTTTGTCTGCAGTGATATCCTGGCTGATCCGGAGAAGCTCTGAGGTAACATAACTTAAAAAGCAGCTTGGGAAGGGGATTGAGGCTCCCGAGGTTTGAGAGTGCTCTACGGATCCAGGGCAGCACGACACTGGTTGATACACAGCTGGGGTCTAGTCAGACGATCCTTCGTCTCCACTTGCTTAAGAGTCGGCCGCCAGAGAGTTACTGCACTCGCTTTGAGTCAGGGTCGTGAGACTGCAGCTAATTTGAAGCTAGAGGAGCCACTTAGTGACAAATACAGGGGCATAGGGTCGATAGCTTCGGCACTGCTTACTAAGTTGGAATACGATTACGATGTCGGGGACCTGCTTAGTGATTTAACCCGACCATCCATTGTGTATCTGTGTGATCTAGTTATTCAGATCCCTACTGATTGGAGGCTGTGTAGAACCTTCTGGGCCTTGCTTCAGCGGTGAAATATACATACGCTTACCAGCAAGTGCCCTTGACTGGGATTTACTTAGGCTATTTTTAGAATGATGGACTACTTTCGTTCGTTGAGACGTGCACCCTTGTGTATGTAGCGCTGTGTCTTTGCTGAGATAATGAGTCCGTATTCTAGCCACAGTTACATCTTCTGGTATCAAGTTAGCCAGCCGCCCCTGAGGCAACCAAAGGATCTTATACACACCAAGACATATTCTAAACTAACTAACGTTTTCTGTATAAAAGATCTAATTTCATCGCTCATATACTGTTCTTTATCCGGGCAACTAAACCTATCCCATACATTAAGGGCTTCTACTAAATATGCGTTTCACACTCTCTCTTGTCCTACCTACCCTTTTAGGGTCTTCCCTTGCCGCTGACTGCTTTCGAGATAATGGTCAAGATATTCTCTCCTCAGATATTGAGTTTGCCATCGACGATGTAGACTCAGGTAATATCGAGAACGTTGTCTTCCCCCTTGAGGTCAAAGCGAGCTCATTCTTCCGCATCACCCATGGCGGTGCCGTCATCAGTATTAGCAACCGTTTCCTCTTCGACAACACCCATGTCAGCCAAGCTGATATTGTTTCTGCTGCGCGAAACATCCGCGATGAATGCGGAAGATTTGGGTAAGCCTCTCTTTACTAGACGTTCTAAACTACAATAACTAAAGAACAATCAATAGAGGCAAACAGCAGATACACGGCGACTCTGGCTTGGCGATTGACATATCTATATTTCAGAGTAGTTAATACGGTTCATAAACCCAAACTTTGTCAACAATGCAGGGAAGTCTAGCACTCAAATAGAGAATATGCAGCTAAGTCTGGTTTAGACTTAAGCACGTTTCATATTGAGCTTGTATATCAACAGGTCTTATCAAGAGTTTAAGAGGGCGCCTATATATATATGATATTATTTTTGAAGAACGGACATTTATCTAATGGATACAAATAGGGCAGGCAACTGGACGTTAGTAAGATGATAATTTAAGTACCTGATGTCAGTATAGAGGCAAGACTCGACGTCCATGTTGAATGTCTGTGATAAGGTTGAGGAGTCAAAAGATACTTCAGCTTCCAGGCCACAGAGGCAAAGAACACCAAGAAAATACTATTATGTCTCGGCTAGATTAAGCTCTCAGCCAAGAAAATACGCACGGGCAAGACGTTGAGCGTCAATCAGCTACTGCAAGTTAGCTTGATGTCGGCATGACACTCATTGAACAACATTGAGACAAAACATGAGGTACTAAATCTGGGCAAGGTGAAAGACGTGTAAGATTCTATCATGATTTAACCAGTTGGCGTTTTCACAATTACATATTGATTGAGGAAGGTCAAAATGGATTTGATGAAGCCCAAGAGGAGAATCCCACCAGACTTTGCTGACTGGGCCCCTTACCAGGTCCAAAGCAAGAATGTTTGTATTTCCCAGATTCTGTTCTTATGCTAGCCTTGTCTTGTCCATAACATTCCGCCGGCATCCCGATTCTTATCAAACTACCCCTAGCCACTTTGATGACCCATAGACAAGGGTGAGACGATCACATCTATTCATCCACCGAGAAGTAGTTGGCCGAAGAATACAGCTAGCTCGGAGCGGATTACTCATGCTTCTACGTGTCACTCTCGTTCGTGAATTGAACCTTTTGCCATTTCTCTATGGAAATGAATTTACCCAACAGTGGATCAAGTCATTCGTCGAGGCTGGACGACTTCGACACCAGAATGCTGATGTCAGATTTTAGATCGCTTCATATAATTATAGATATGCTGCTAGGTACTTCAGTTATATCAAACCTTGATCATCAGACCCAGAATTAAGAACCAGGCGCTGGCAGGGATTCTCTGCTAGCTTGACTCCGATCGGCTCATCGTGTTCAGCGTCACAAAGAGGCAATGATAACTTGACTCATCAGCTGGGCAGTTAGATAGGCCCCTGGGGTATACATTCAAACACACCATTGAACCCTTATGGTCCTACTTCGTTGCAAATGATAAAGGACGGAATTTCCTGCACCTCATTCAGTAATATCCATACTTTTCTCCTTCTAAATTACCACTTATTAGCCCATCCTTCAGCTCTCTGCTTCTGCTATTCTACCAAGCAAAAATGCGCTTCACAACAGCTTTTGCTCTAGTGAATCTCTTTTCTTCATCCCATGCCCTCGGTTGTTTCAGCGACCGTAAAGCAAATATCGCAATCGATGCTGTACAGGCTCTGATTAATAATGTCGGGTCCAATAACTTTGACCCGCCCTTGGACTTTCTCATCGAGGTGAAAGCTCAACATCTTATTGGAGGCGAGACACAGGGTGTCAAGTTTTGCATTGAAAATAATTTCCTCTTCGACAACACTCATGTCGCGCAGGGAGATATCATATCTGCCCTAGAGGCCATCCGTGATGACTGTGACAGGTTTGGGCAAGTCTCGTCTCCCAAGCGTCTCTGCAATTGCTGCATCATCTGATCTACAAGATACTTCCGCTGGAGACTAACATATCAATAGGGGAAAGCGCCAGGCCCACGGGGATACAGGTCTTCCTGTCGATATTACCCTCACCACTTCCTCAGGATCGCCGTGTCCATAATTGTGGACAATATCGAGAGATATAGTCAAGCCAGTAATGAGTTTAGAGTGTTTAAAATTAAGAACAATATTATTCTATACTGAGGGGCGCTAAATAAAAGTAGGAGCGCCATATAGAGATTGGAAAAGATGGCTGGTGATTTATCAAGGTTCTTCCCAGTGTGGTATCTCATCTAGCTCAAGTATGACAATTAACTGCAAATTTTCTTACATGTAACAAGGGCCCTCTTATCCATTACGAGTAAGCACATGGATGCTGACCCAGAACGCATTGTTCCATTCATTATCTCAGTAAGCAGCTCCGACTCTGTATTGCAGATGTTGGACCCGCAGGCTCAGTAATATACCCCGATCATTTCTTGGCTGTTTAACATGATGTCACTATGAATGATATTTGCTCGCGGTTAAGCGTCTGGCACAGCGAAATATCACAGATATTAACATTACTACATGGGTAAAATGTAACGACATCTGGGACATCCTTCAGCTCCAGAGTTCTGCTCGCGGAGTTTCTCCCAACCGCAGGGTCTCTGCCAAGTGCTGCCGATCACTTAGTACTCTCAGTGCCAACTGTTGGTAAACTTATTTCTCTGTATTGAAGGTAGAGCATTGCATACGACAGAATATCGAGAGGAAAATGCTAAGGTTGTAGAAGTGTTATTAAAGGAATTGCTGTGGAGATAAATTGCCTTCTCGTTCAGTTGGCTAGCCCACAGAGTGGGAACCCGAACTCGTCAAAGTTCTGGACAGTCCGCCCTGCCTGATGATATTAAGGGTATTGTATTGAGTGTCCACCAAATGGTTAGCGCCAAGTATCAGAGCGGAGGCTTGGAGAGTGACTTGCACGGCTGCATGATCAGAAAACAGAGACCACAACGCGGAACAGCGGGATGCTTCTTGAATATGGATTCAGCTCGTGTCATTGTTGCCAATCATCGCCATTGAGTTTCATATACTGTTATTCCCGTCAGACAGGCGGCCATGTCAAGGGACCACATGCTGAAAAGCCGGAAGCTCGAATATGTGATGCCTAATCTCGGCAAGCTTGACGGGCGCCCCTGCAGCCATCAAGTTTAGGAACCCCTACCTCAGTTATCCAACAAGGACCAGCAGAGTTTTGAAGTCGTTCGCAGAATCCGTTGTAGCAAAATGAACCCTAGAGGAGAGTTTCGGAGTTGTGGGTGAGAGGCTCAGATGAGGCTTGGCAGGTCGTTGAGCTAATGTTGACCAAGGACTTGGTATGTAATAAGTAGCACGCCAATTGCTCCATCTTTTGCTGCCCCAGTGCCCTTTCCAAACCGCTGCTAGTAATTGGACTGAGTGTCAATGATATTATAAAAACAAACCACTGTCACGGATAAGGCGAACTGAGAAATGTCTATTGCCTTGAGTTCTTGAACCTCGGTAATGATAGCGTAGACCGAACGGGTCTCTTCTAGTTAAGTAGTAGAAATAACAAAGGTATTATATCGCGGGTTCTGGCGCTGAACTAAATGATCACTTGCGTCAAGGTATCATTGTGCTTCCCTCAGGTGAGGCACAGATCGAGTCGCCAGTAGCCACGGTCACCATGATAGTAACCGCAACCTAAGGCTGATTGTTAGACTGGCATGTTGTGTGTTCTTCTGAAGATGCCATTCAGGCTTCGCCAGACCAAGTATAGACAGGAACTGGGTTATTCGAATAGAAGATAAACACGTACCAGACAGACACATACCCTAGAGCCAGATGCATACAGGCCAGAATGGCAGTTAACTACAAGAGTCTTTTTTTCTTAAACGCGACATGTCAGAGTGGGTCTTCTAGAGTTAAATAATTGGCCCTTCTGTAATCTTCTTATCGAAATCATTAGAGGGCCATGGCGTTCATGCCGCACTACCTTACTCAATTTTGATAATTTAACTGCAAGTGTTCCGAGCATATTTCACTGGCCTAATTTAATTAAGAGGGTTATGGAGCCTGTATAGCTATAGTGCAAATTAACCAGGACTAGCCTTGTCTTCTCTTAAATAACTTAAAGAATTGCCATAAAAAATAGTTACTTGAAAGTAAAAGCGACGCAAGAAGCTAGAACCTCTTTGGAACTTGGATGTAATAAGGGTTAATTAAGCGAGCCCAAATGGCTGGGGAAGTGTGGATGCATTGATTGGGGAGGCCTGGTCTAAATTCAGATAAGATGCAAGCTTATCTATCTGTAGAGTAGTAGCAGTAGGCACAGAGAAAAATAGTAAAAAAAGTTTTGCAGCCAGTATTTCATTCATAATAGAGGTATTACCTGTCTCTATATATAGCATTCAGCAGCCTTATTTTAGGGAATGCATAAAGTAAAAAAGACAACATATCGGTTATCTGCTAACTTTACTCAATACGCCAGTAAACCTTAACATACAGCCCGAATAATTGCAGATAGACACTTATTTCAAGACAGACATCTTGTCTTTTAGGCCTGTTCTAAAGCCAGGGAATTTAGTTTATAAAATCGAGGGATCAATCACCAAAACAGCGCTTATGCAAATAACGCAGCAAGATTAGCTCTAGTAATCTAGATAAGAAATATCTATATCTTATAACGGGATAAACTTAAAAGAATTATAACAGCTTTCTCTTGCCTTATTTAGAGACTTATATAAGTTAATTAGGCCTTTTAGCACTTAATAAAAGGCTATAAAAATAAATATAATCTATAAGGTTAACCTTTAGGCTATAAATATAAATAATAAATAAAAATATAATATTTTTTACCTTAATATAAGCTTTTATTTAAAAGCTTTTATAATAATTATTATATTTTACTATAAGCCTTAAGGTATTATAAAATAAAGAAATTAAAAAATATATAAAAAGATATAATTTTAAATTTACATTTTTATATATATATTATACTATAATTTTATAAATAATATATTAATTATTTTAATAAATTAAATTATTATTAATAAAAGTTATGTAAATTAAAAGGCCTAAATATATATAAATATATATTTTTTTATAATTTTTAATTTTATTAAATAATATATTATTAATTAAAATAGCTTTAAAGACTTTCAGAAAATTAAATTTTTATTAATTAAAAGATTTTATTTTAAAATAAATAACTTTTATAATATAATAATTATTAAATTTATCCTTTTTAACTATAAGGTATTTTATTTAATTATTATTATTTATTAACTTTAAAATTTTACTATTAAAAAAGTAAATAAATTATATAAGTTTATATAATATATTAAAAAAGGTAATATTAATAATAATAAAATAATAAAATTAAAAAAGAATATTAATTAAATAATAGAGCTTATAACTTTATAAATTACTTTAATAAAAAAGTAAAATATAATTTAATAATTAAAAAGTTAATAATGAAAGTTATTAAATAACTTTAAAAAGAATTATATATATAGCAAAAAGGTTAAATTATTAAAGGTTTTATTAATTAAATTATTTAAGTTAATTAAAAAAGTTAAAATATTAATATTTTTATTAAAATAAATTATATTTAAATTAATAATAAAAAGCTTTAATAACTAAAAGAATATAAGTTAATTAAGTTTATAAAATTAATATATAATAATTTATTTTAAATATAATACTTAATAAAAGGCAAAAAGGCAGTTTAGCCTTCTTTATAAAATTAATAAATATAAAAAATATTAAAAAAGTATTTTAAGAAATATATCTTAATTTAAATACTATTAATAAAGTTTAAGCTATAAAAAGTCCTAAAGCTAATATCTCTCTATATATAGGTAAATACTTTCTAATTATTACTATTTAACAGTAAATATAACAAAATACAGCATAACTGTTAATAACCCTTTAATAATCCAGAAGCTAGTTGCGCCACTGTGCAATTATACTTAAGTAATAACTTTAGGAAAAACTAATAACTTGCCGATATATAGGATCAATCCAGATTAATGTATTTATACCCTTTATAGAGAAGTCATAAGTCAAGGAGTATACTTAAACCTATTGGTATTTGTTTTATTAAAGCCTAGACTGTAACGGTTAGGGTTTTAAATAGAGAAACTAGTCTATATTAAGTTTATATTTATAAGGTATATAAGGCATTAAATTAAATATATTAATAAAGTATTATATTTTTTAATAGTTAATAGTATAAATAAGGTTTATTAAGGTAAAGATACTTTATTAATAGCTAGTAAATTAAGTTCTATTTAATATTAAGTAAATATATATATATTACTAGTATTTATATAGAAATAATATAATATAAGGTTATTATTAGTCCTAAAGTAATATTAAAGTAATTTTATCTTTAATTTCTTTTAGAATAATTATTTATAGATATAATACTTTATAAATATATTTTTAAGTTATTTATTAAATTCTATTTTAATAATCTATTTTATCTCTTAAAGATTATAATTTAGTTATTTAAACTATTTTTTAAAAGTTACTATTATTTATTTAATATATTTATTTTTACTTTTATCAAATTTATATTATATTCTTTTTAAAATAGGTAATTCTTTATTACTTTAGTCTTTACTGCTCTTTTTAGTTAAAGTTTAAGATCTTATATTATTATTATTTAAATTAATTTTATTATCTAAAAGGTAATCTTTATAGTTTATTTAGCTAGTTCTTTAGTTAATTTATAGGTTATAATATATTAACTATAGATATTTAAGTATTAAGTTATATTTTTAGGTAAAAATAATATTAAAGTTAATACCTTAATTTCTTTTATTAATAAATACCTTAAGGTAATTAATTTTTTATATAATATTTCTATTTTTATAGTTATAAATACTTTCTTTTTTATTTTATATTATATAGGATTTCTTTTTATCTCTTTATAATAGCTATAATTTATTAATTATTTTAAGGAAAATAAAGTTTATATTAGTTTTACTATTTATAAATATATTTAATTACTTACTTTTAATTCTAACTTTTAAGTTTAAGTATATTTATTATTATTTATTAATTATAGTTTATAGAGCTTTTATAGGAAGTTTATTTTCCATTACTTTTTTATTTATTTAGTACTTTATTATAAATAGTAAGTTTCTTTTTCTTATAGGTAATTATAGCTATATTTACTTTTATAGCAATTATATTATTAAAGTAATTATATTATGTAGCTAGTTTATATTAATACTTTATTTTTACTTTTTATATTAATTATTCTATTTTATTATTATATTATAGTATTTTATTTATTTTATTTATTTTATTTATTTTATTTATTTTATTTATTTTATTTATTTTATTTATTTTATTTATTTTATTTATTTTATTTATTTTATTTATTTTATTTATTTTATTTATTTT
>JAJALE010000881.1:0-305777 GCA_022627125.1 Fusarium chuoi | reverse complement strand
CTCTCTCTCTCTCTCTCTCTCTCTCTCTCTCTCGTCTCTTCTCTCCTCTTCAGTCCTATCCGTCAATCGATCAATTGGAATCCCCGTCGCAATCCCTTCGCGACGTTGCCACTCACCTGACTCTAATTCGTCCTCTGGTCAACTCTCCCAGAGAAGCTTTGATATCTATCTGCCTATTCTGTCCACTTTTCAGTGCAATCCAGGCAGATCTGTCCGCTTCACAGGGCATTTCAGGGTTCAATCTCGGCTAGGACGTTTGTTGGTCAAGCGTAAGCGCCTCATTCTGTCACACGGCATCCAGGCTCGTCTATCAATCTCGACCCTTTGGTCAACATACCACATTTACACCTATCAATCACCCATCATGGGCCATACTTCTGACTCGGAACCTGCAAAACGAAAGCGTGATGTCGATGATGCCGGTGGCCAAGGTCGCGCTCAGCACGCACCTACATCTCTTCAGCAAGGTATGTCTAGTATGACAACAGCCGCCAAAGGCTGCACCATATTGTGTCGCCTCAAATCCTGAGACGTTTCGTTTGTAGCACCACATACGAGACTGTCTTGTTTGCCTCGACCTCGTCGTCGTTGCACACTTGCATGTGTCTTCGTGTCTCCTACATTCTTCAATGCATGTCGTTGCCTAATGGCACGCGCAAACGAGACGGCACTTGAAAAGCCGATGCTCTTGGTTTGACTCCTCGCCGGAAGTAGCGTTCAGCTCGACTCCTCCAGGGACGCACATGCTTGTTGCTTTTGTATCCGGCTTTTCTGTCTTGGTGCGATGGCACAGCTTGTTCGCTTGGAGGATATGCTAACCCAACCTCAAAGGCATTCCCGGTTACATCCACTATCTCCCGAGATCAAGTGCTTCGCATTTGAGTCTCGTACAGGGTGACGCAGACACATTTGCCTATATCATCGGTCTGATTGGCGATTATGAGAGTAAGGATGCCAAGAGAATCGTTGAAACCATTAATGGAATACCATTTACTGACGTACATCAGACGTGTTGGACAGGCATGAGAGTCTTGCAGCAAGTCTTGGGGCTAAACTCACCGGTCCAAGACTGTTGAGGGGCATTGAGAAGTTTTTTGATGGGCCAATCAAGACGACACCACTTCAGCCCTTCTCCAACCCTATAAGTTGGTTGGATGTTGTCAGTTTTGCGCGATCAAACCCAAAGGATTTCACCCTTGTTCAAAAGGCGGATGGCACCCGATGCTGCCAATTTGTTCTCAAAGGCTCACAGGTGGAGATTATGGAGGACGATTGGCGGTTGGTATGGTCTGGCGCTTTGGATCGGTTCCCCCTGGATCACCCCCTCGAAGAGGATGAGACTGCAGAACTGGCGACATTGGATATTCTCGAACAAAGAACATCAATTCTGTACAAGAAGGCTGACGAAGTGGCGGCAAGAGCTCGTATACTTAACCATCGGCTGGGGCAGAGGAAGCAGGATATTCGTCGACGCAGGAGCACACAGGACACACCGCCGTCACGATATCAGCCCACTAACAGCACCGGCAGTATCAGTTCACTGCGAACGGCCAACTTCAGCGCCGGCTATGATTTACATGCCGATTTGCTGCAGCAGTTTCTCGCAGCTTCAGCTTCACCACCACCATCTCGGTCAACTTCAGTTACAGGAATTCCTATAACCACTTTGAGTCAGCCATCTCCTTCGCACAGCGTAACCCACTCTCAAGCGCACGGCCCGAGATACAGTGGCCATGCAGCAGAGGCAACAGTGCAGCCTGTGATGGACAGCCGCGAGGCGGCTTTCCGGTCTCTCATTACACAAAGGACTGACCAGCTGGGTAAGGGGGATGTTATCAACCCACCGTGCGATCGCTGTCGGCGACTAAGGGTTGAATGCGTCAAACATTTGACAGCATGCTCAGGATGTACCAAAAAGCATGCAAAATGCAGTTGGAAAACAGTCACAGATGATGAGTTCCGACAACTCAAGCGAGACATGGGTCTCAGGGATGAAATGGATGTTGATGGGCAGTCAGATAGTGGACGAGTTCCTGACACATTGGACCCCAAAGACGGGTATTCAAGTCGACTTGGAGAGAGGCAAGAAGCAGGCAGGACATCTGGGGATAGAACACCTGGAACATACGGTACTGATGAAGGTTCGAGGCCTCCTAGTCGGGACAACGGGCATCTTCCTAGTACAATGGAGCCGTCGACTGCATCGATGCACCGATTCGATCTGAGTGCAGAACGACATCGCCTCCCTTTTGGAATGGGGCAGTCAGCTAGGTCAGATCACAGCAACCATTCGGTCGAAACACTGGCACCTGGATCAAACGCCACGGGATTGGCGAGTTCGCTGGCAACACCTTCGAACAGTACGTATAGGGGTAGTGATGGTTCGTTGAATCCTTCAGCCAGCTGATACTGCATCAGTCAGAATAGCCCCGCTGGCGTTTTACGCTTGAAAGTCCCGACTTGTGAGGGTCAACACCTGGAGATGGCTTGACAAGGAAGAAGAGTGTGCGAGAAGAAGTCAACGTTTTATGAATTTGATGAATATAAAGACATTTAAAATCTGCTTCAGGCATTTCATCACATTGAAAGAACTGCCGTTATTTGTGTTTCGTCATTTTTATCTTGGCTTTAATCGGCTTTCACACATGGTAGCTTCCGACCCACATGTAGCTAAGGTAAGGTACCTAATAAGGCACTGAAGTTGAGGTGCTGTCGAAAAGAATACGTACCTTGAAGACCCGCCAGCGCCACTTCCATTGCGGATCGAGGCGCATCTCATCCAGTGGCAGCCGTAGAAAAAAAGTTTTGGCAGGAGGCGATTAGATAAGGCACTAATGATCTCTTCTACCGCTAATGAGGTGCCACTGCTGCTAATGCTTCGCTGATTCATGAAAAAGATTCTCTATCTTTCCCAATCACCAGAGGCGATTCCTCTTCTTCAGCAAGTACTTGGCGACCGAGCCCTTGTCTTATCGCTCGCTGATGATCGTACTACGCCTGCTTTCTTAATTATACGGTATCGACAGGCTTCACTGCAGGTCGCTCTTATCGACCGACGGTCCCGCGCAAAATCGAAATTTAACGGCGAATCGACTGAAGGGACGAGTAAAAGCAACAGAACAACCAACATTGAAGGGAATCAAGGCTCTCCTCTTACTTCACAACCGAAAATTGCACCTCACCATGTCACACCATCAGCCTGCGTCGCACGCCATGTCCAGCAGCGACGAGAAACCATTCCATCATTCCCACTCACCAATCGATCACTCGGCACTCATCCAGTCACGGGAGACTGGCGATGTAATTCCTGATGACACTCCTATCCAAGGGAATGTCAAGGCATTGCCCTTTGCCAAATCATGGGTTCACATGTTTGCTGGCGGGTATGTAATCTTCCATATGGTCTCCAACTGGCTTGCGACAACTTATCGTAAGACTGATTTGCGGGGAACCACGAGACTGACTTGATTGTGTTCATAGTGTTGGAGGTATGACTGCCGCTGCAGTTACAGCCCCCCTCGATGTGCTAAAGACCCGGTTGCAATCCGATTTCTACCAAGCCCAGATCCGAGCTCAACGCGAAGCTCAAGCTCAAGTCATTGGCCGACTAAACCCCGCCCGGGCCGCTCTATATCACCTGAATGATACACTCCAGATTCTCGGCTCAGTATACCGGAATGAGGGTTGGCGAGCACTCTTCAAGGGCCTTGGCCCTACCTCAGTTGGAGTTGTACCAGCTCGATCTATCAACTTCTATGTCTACGGCAATGGCAAACGCTTAATATCTGAGCATTTCAACAATGGTGTAGAAGCGCCTTGGGTTCACCTATCGGCGGGTGTAGCAGCCGGCGTCATTACCTCAACGGCTACAAACCCTATCTGGATGATCAAGACTCGGCTACAGCTGGACAAGAATGTTGCAGCTGGCGGTGCGCAAATGCGCAAATATCGCAACAGCTACGACTGTATACGTCAAATCATCCGGGACGAGGGTATTCGAAGTCTCTACCGTGGCATGAGTGCTAGTTACCTCGGCGTGGTAGAGTCAACGATGCAATGGATGCTATATGAGCAAATGAAGGCGTCTTTAGCTCGCAGACATAACACGATCGTTCGCAGTGGTCGTGAATTGACTTGGTGGGATAAGACTGTCGACTGGACTGGAAAGGGTTTCGCTGCTGGAAGCGCTAAGTTGGTCGCCGCTGTTATCGCCTATCCCCATGAGGTACGTCATCGGTTTGAGACCCCGGAATCTTTACAGGATACTGACGAGGATGAAATAGGTTGCGCGAACACGACTTCGACAAGCGCCTATGGAGAATGGACTGCCTAAGTATACCGGTCTTGTTCAATGCTTCAAGCTTGTCTGGCTTGAAGAGGGTGTCATGGGTCTATACGGGGGTCTGACACCTCACTTGATGCGAACAGTACCTAGCGCTGCCATCATGTTTGCCATGTATGAAGGCATCCTTCGACTGTTCCACACACCTGCGTAAGCCGTTCTATGAATGAGAAACGCACTGATTTTGCACAACGCGATCAAAAACTAGGGCGCTACCTAGAACTGATCCGCTCATCGATATCCTGTAACACTATCCGACGCGAGTCGCTATGAAGCTTTGGAAGCTTCACAAACACTACTCGCTCTTGTATCAATGTACAACACCCAAGGTCTTCAAACGAAGCTGGGACATGAAGAATCACGAGAAACTAACAAAAGGGGAGATGGCGTGGCTTAGGCATATTGATTTTTCGGCGTTTGGCGAGTGGATGGACCAGTAGAGAGGAAAATGCAAACACCTACACTCATGCTTAGGCTCATGCTCATGCTCATGCTCACACAAAGGCCATGTACGAAATTATGTATAATAGGAGAGGCGCCTCTATTTTTAGGATATCATCACACATCGGCGATATGGTCATAAACATATCCCCATTCTGGAGAAGGGAAGTCTCTCTCCGTGAGATGATGATTAGAAGTCAATATGAATGAACATGAAACCGCTTTGCTGACTTTGATATTGTGTTCTAAGCAATGCGCTTTAGCTTCATGGTCTGGATCTCATGAGTCGGATCACTCCTGTAATTCAAAGTAGATGATATGGATACAAGACAACCCATCAGCACATCAACGCCCCAAGCTAAAGAAGGGAGTCCCAGAGCTTTGAATGTAGGATGGAATGCGAGTTGAAGGAATAGCTTTGGACTGAAAACATAATGACTGGACCAGAGTTTGCTTTTCCCCCATGAAACAAAAAGAGGATAGTATGTACGTGAAGAGGAACGCCCATTCCACCCTCTCCTGTCGTTTCGTCCCTTTTCGTTTCCTTGAATTTTCTCATGTAGTCACGGGGAGGGCATGTTGTCGAGAAGGGCTTCTCGCTGGTTGAGAGCCGGATTCCGCTTACGGAGCTTTCGAGGTTGGCGTGGAGCTGAAGTTGGGGATGGAGAGCGAGAGCGAGAAGAAGACATGGCTTTAAAGGGCCAGATCAGACGGAGGCGTCACCAGGCGTTGCGATCCCAGTTAGGGTCTGCGATTCTGTGTCAACCTAGACATCATGATGGCAAAGATGGACATGGCGGCAAACTCACCCTGGACAAAGGCGGCCAGGACCTTGCTCCCTGTCTGCAAGAGGGGGTGACCGACGACGATCTTGAGGAACTTCTCGAGGCCTGCACGACGACCTTCGATAACATCGTCGCTGAAGCGGTTGGTGAAGACCTTTCCGGGCAGAGGAGGGATAGTGACACGGGCGCTCTCGCGCTCGAGAATGTCGCGGAAGTACTCGAAGTCGGAGTATCGACGACGGACGCTGCTCTGACGGAGCTTGAAGGCGGGAATGTTTGTGCGGCAGAGGATCTCGTAGTCTGTGTACATGTGACGGCCCATGCCATGTGTTCTTGGGTTGCGGACCTATAATGGCGCTTTTTAGCATATCCTGCGTGTATTGCTTGTCCGTCTGACGATGCATGGTCGCGGATATGGCGCATGAGGGACAAGGGAGCGCACCTCAATCTCTAAAAAGTTCTCGGGAGGACCGTAGATCTCGTCAAAGCTCTGCTGTCGCGTATCGGGCATGGATTGCAAGATTGGTCGGTGGAATTGTGAGCCGGGCGCATCGAGGCCGGAGTTGTCCTGATCGGACGCCATGGTTGGTGATGCTGTAGGGAGTTTAGTCGTTAAGGTATAGGTATTAAGAGCTAGAGATGTACGTCGCAGTCGACTATCGGCGCAATGAAGAGGCTGAGGCTGGCGGTGACGTCGTGTAGAGTAGAGAGAGTCTGATGCTCACTCAATTTCAGGCTGTCGCATGAGATGAATGAGTTCGGAGGTAGAAGTGGAAGAGAGTGGAAAGAAAGTGGAGGTGGGGGAACTACCAGGTACCTTAGGATAGGGCGGGGTACTTGAGCAATTGGTGGAGGGCCAGGGTAAACATAAGTACCTTTTTGTTGTTTCCTTGGTCAGAGATATAACCGCCGTTCAAGAATATGTACGTTAACGGGTATCAAAGCCTGTTTCGGGTCACTCGGGCTCCGTTTTGTTGATTGATGATTTGCTTGTGTAACCATGAGCGTTACGACATTGCATCGTACAAGTCAAGAAAGAAACGGAGATATCCAACCAATAGATAAACATGAGACCTAAATATATTTAGTGGCTAATGTATTTCCGAGACAACATTGGTTCACTTGACCTGTGAGTATTGGATATTGCGGAAGAATTGATCATATTGTTTTATATTCAAGTAGTAGGGCTCTGAGTGGCTCGTTAAGGGCGTCAGATAGCACTCGAGCAACAGTCTAGAATGCTTCATTATGGAATATCGATCCAAGCTGCGTTAACGCGGGACATCTTAACTTCTAATACAAGTATTTGCCCCTCATGAGCATGGTCAACGGTCTATCTGTCTGTCTTGCGAAATGACATGACATGGTACGGCCGTAGTTGAAGATGTGCGTTTCCGATCATCTCCTGGCAGCCCATTCACCCAATTCTCGACCAATCTACTACCCCAGACATTCTCGATTCGGCATCCCCAAAACTCTCGTGCAAGACTGAGCTGCATCAAACAAGTATAAGCCCATATGATTAACGAAACGCCATACGCCAGATGTGCCTCACCTTGGGGCCTCAACCTACAACGCCTACCGCGACATGTAGTTTTACACATGATCCGTGTACACGGGAACAGAGTGCTCCCTTGACGGGCTGGTCTGTTTCTGTTTCTCTTCTTCTTCTTCTTCTTCGTCGTCGTCGTCTCCGAACGGGTACAATCTGCCCATCAACCGAGTTCCTCACTTCTTGTCAGCGAACTTTTGGTGAATAGCGCGGATCTGATCTTCGACGTTAACGTTCTGCATATGACCCAGCTGTGCTTGGCTCTTGGCATCCATGGCGCCATCGTAGCTGTGTATGGCAGCCTTCTTTCTGCGCGCTAGCTCATCCTCAGAAATAGCCTGTCCAGTGACAGGATCGAAAACGTCGCTGCGCTGGCTGGCAAGTCGCTTGAGGTTGTTGGCGACATCGACATGCATCGTGTTGGAGGATGCGTAGCGTGTGTCCGCCTTGGCCTTCTGTTCCTTCCAACGAGGATCAAGAAGTTCAACTGAAAACAGGTTAGTATTCTGACTGAGTAAAATGTTAGGATGGAGCACTCACTTCGCATGTGAGCTTCGAGCTCATTCATGGGAATCTGCTGTTTACAGTTAGGGCACAGCGCTGTCTGCGCGCCCTGTCTGTTGGCAGCCTTCTGTGCGGCACGAGGTACGTAGTTCTCCTTGATCTTCATCGGAGGAGCACCACCACGTGCTTCAGCAGTAGCCTGTTGTTTTCGTGCTTGTTGCTCCGCGCGTTCCTGGATACGGCGTTCCTCTTCTTCTTCTTGGGCTGATCGCTGCGGTTGCTGTGGTTGCGCTTGTGGAACGGGAGAGTATGGCTGCACAGGAGGGGGCATTTGAGTGGGTTGGTAGGCTGGCTGTTGAGGGGCGATGGGATAGGGGGCGGGTTGATTGGGGTATGCGTTGTAGGTCGTGTCTTCGTCGGGCATCGCTTCCTCAATTCTGAGGCTGGCACTGATAGACGCATTGTTGCGGTCCTCGAGCGAAGCGTACTGAAGATCGGACAGGTTGGTGGGAGGTGGGAGGTTGGCGTGCTCATCGGCCTCATCGAAAGTAATTGTCTCGACAACAACGAAATCGCCCCAGTCGATCATCGCAAACTCTTCCTTGGCCTTGACCTCTTCCTCCTCCTTCTTCTGTTTTTCCGATTCGACGTATTTGGCATATTCAGCTCGTTGCTTGGCGCGGTTCAACACAAGGAACTTGTCGTTTATGTTGGCTTCGAGCTCCTTTATGCGCTCTTCTTGAAGCTTGCCGCCTTCTCCACCGAGACCGCTTGCACGTAATAACGTTGTGTATTGGTCGATAATATGCTGGAAAAAGTTGTGAAGAGTGTGGTTAGGGATGAGGAAGCCGAATTGTGGGTTACCAGCTTCGCGCTGAGCCAACTGTGTCATAAACTGTCGTCCATTCTTGGCTACAAATAGAGCCGATAGTTGAATCACATCCAGATCCTTTCGGTTGATGCGAGGCGTTCGCGCGGAGAATAGGTAATCGGCAGGCTTCGGGGGTCCCTGAGGCTTGGGAGCCTCGGCCGCAGGCTCACCCACGCGACCAGCAGCAATCGCTGTACCACGTCCGCTCTTGACCTCATCTAGTCGCCATTGGTAGAAGGGATGGTAGGCATCGGAAGGGTTGAGAAAGCTGAATTTCGGGTTTGATCGTTCCTTTTCGCGAATGCGATCTTCGAAGACGGCGCCGTTTCGCGCTACATAACCCGCTGTCTTTTCAAGAACATTTCGAATCTCGCGAGGAGGGAGGACTACTCCAGCGGGAGGTTTGATATCGTCGAGAGCAGTTGCGGCGGCATCGCCGTTGGTTGTTACGGCTGCCATTGTGAGGAGGACGCGCTGAGAAAGAGGAAAAAGGCTGATGGAGCTGCTAGTGGAAGGCAGGCGACTTTGGAAATTTCGAGGTGTTCTGGCGACGCGAAGCTTTGGTCGGCGAATTGTTGTTCCGGGTGGTTTTAGGTGTCTACCCGCAACACCTCGGTTTTATTAACGACAACTTGATTTTGGCCTGCATGTAAGTCTTGTTTCATGAGAATTAACGAAGTACTTTGATCATTCGAGTAGCTGGATTCTGTGAAATTCACTGTCTGTTCTCAAATTGAAATGATGCTTCCAGGGCATTGTACATAACTGTCTCTATCAATCCATTGCGGCAACTTCTTCCTTTGAGCAGACACTATACTTCTCTCAGTCGTTAAGCCTGATCAACAAATGCGTTATCCGGTATAAGCTGTTTGGTACTATACTTGAACAGTCAGTTAATGTACATGAGCTTCTGTGGCTTAGTTGATGGTCGAGATGCCCATACTATTGGCCAATCTCTATCGTGTTAATTGGTTATGTTCTGAGTTACCTACTTGGTACACCTTGACATACGGTGTCAAAATAAACCCACTAAAAGGCATCCTGAATTTATCCTAAGCTTATACCAGGTTAACAAGTCTTTTTATCACTTAGAGGTTAAGGTGCTGGGTTTTCTTCCCTCCCCTAGGCACGATTCCAGAGTGTAGTAGACACTCGTTTCTGCAAGAAGGGTCTGAGGTTCTGCTTCTATCCGTGACAGGTTTCTCCCGTGATTAGATCCTCTAACGGCTAGCTACCTTGGAGGGCTACCGCTTTAGGCCATGGTTGAGATTGGATATGAGCCATCAACTTGAGATGCCCGGGCAATCTCTGGCTTATCGTGTTCCTTCGGATTACTTCCACAACTCCACGCACAACATCTGAATCTAGATATGTACCCCGCAATACCCTAAATGACGTTTATCGTCTGCCACGGAGCTTTCGCCGTTTTCCCCGACCTACAACCCCAGGCTGGCATAGTATCTTTCAACACACCACCGGTATTCGGCATTCAAAACCGCGATCCAGAGTCCAGACCTGTCAAGTCTATCAGGGGGTCTTATCAATAGCCTCATTGGAGACAAAGTCTGGTTAAATACCAGGGAGTTTCTGCCAGTGGGAAAAAGTAAAAACACCTGCAAAACTGGAGTGGGCTCTCGGTACAACGCTTCTCCGTCGTCGACACAGCTGTCGAATAAGCCCCTCCTCTCCTTCATGAGATGAGATGCCGAGCCAATTCCTCAGCGCAGCTTTGAATCTCATACAAGTCATTTTCGATGGAGTTGACAGAATGGAGAAACTCTGCCCTCGAGGCGGCTTCTCAGTCTCTGTTTGACGAGAGCTCCACCCGGTCCGAAGATGCCAGTGTCCTATTAGTCCTACTCTCATTCTTTTCACCATGCGAGAAAATCCCCATGGAACTATTTACACGGGGGTCAACACCTCGAAAACGATGGACAATCGAGGGAGAAGTTGAGCTTGTTGATGCGACCAAAGTTGGCCTGGCCTCGTGGTTGATCGACATACTAGCAGATGACCAACGACTTATACGAGCCTTTCGTGAACTATGTCAATTGGCAGCTGTTCTCGAATATCCAGATGAGACATACCACTTGAATGAAGATATGTCAGCGAGAGTCCACCGAAGCCTTGCCCCAGACGCGCTCCCGTTCTGGCGACAACAGGCTTTGATTGTGGCATATAGAGCCATTCCCTGGAAGTACATCGAGTTCCCGTGAGTCTGAAATCGATATCCAGCGAGCTTGAACCGCTGACACTACACAAGAGAACCCGTGGTTAAATCATTCTTACCGCATCTGCATCATGTTGCTGAGGCGTTCCACGACTGTTTCGATGAGCTGCCTACAGCCACCAGAACTGACTTTATGCTCACACTCATTGAAGCTTTCCGGTTTCCAGACATGGCATGGAAGTATTTCGCAGTTGGTCAGGCAGAGTTGGCTGCTGGGCGCTTGAAAGATACACACCTCCGGCTCTGCATTGGCCAAACCAAAGCAGTCCTGGGACGTCTCAGTGGAAACATGGATGAGGCCACGGAAAGTCTTCAGGACTTCGGAGTCAACGACCCGGCGGCCGCTGTGAACAAGCGCATAAGCTGTGAGGTAGGAGTCGCTATTATCCAACGTTCCCTAAACTCAATCCAAGTGGCGGATCTGTCGACTGCGCAGAAGCTATTGGAGGATTGGAACCCGCTCGGCGATGAACCTTCGCCTCTGGAAGAGATCCTCAGTTTCCGCAAACACTCACTGCTGGGAAGAGTCAAGCGACTGCAGGGCAATTTCGATGAATCTCTAAAGTTGCTGGAGATAGCACACGAAGTGTCGCAGAAACCGAGTCAGCTCGTCTTTGATGAGGATCTTCGGGATCTGACATGCGATTTAGCCGATGCTTTGAGAGAGCTTGACGAGCCTATGATAGGTGAAGGATATCTTCGCACTGAGATCATACGGCGTACCGAAAGGCCCGACCCTTTGACTGGCAAATCACTTCTTGAATTGGCTTTGTCAGAGGCTCTTTTTGCCCAGGAACGTTATGAAGAGGCAGAAAAGATATGCGGCGACATCGAGTCTCGGGCTAGTCTTCTGAAGTATGAAAGACTGCGAGTATACGTCATCTTGGCAAAGCTATCGCACATTAGATCGGATTTTGAGGTTGCATTATCTCGATGGAGTGAGGCGATGCAGGCACTTCAAGAGTTTTCCTTGGTGGATGGACAGGTACAGACTATTATATCGGCATCAATGGCTGATGTGTTGGATGCCCAAGGTCACAATTGGTTGACGCGAGAATCTCCTCGCAGGGCGTCACTCAATGAGTTGGCAAAACCTGAAGGCGTTCCGCATTGGATTGCTGGTTTTCGACAATGGGCAGATTATTTGCAATCTCGGGGTCGACAGGACTTGTAGTCTTATCTGGGGTTGCAACACCAAAGTCAATGATGTTATTATGAGTACCTACCCAAGGTATATACATATGTTGGAATGGAGATACCCTATATCAAGGTCGTTGGATGGGCTGGCCAAGGTACGGATACCCCCGCGGTAATAAACACGACACGATAAAATCGAAGGAAAAGTTTCATGGTCTAGAACGCGTGTTTCAAGTAGTGCATAGCAATTTGGAGATCAAGGGCAGAAAAGGGGTTAAGTTGTCTGTGTACCTGAATGTTTAGTATCGTTTTGTTTGGAGCTGGAGCCACATTCGAGGGAGCCGGCCCCTGTGTGGCTGCAGTGGCCACATCTATCAAGACTCTCGAGGTACTGTATTGTTCCTGATATAGAGATAAGGTGAAGAGGCATGAGGTCGGAAACAATACAATGCAGTTATGATTCACTGACAGAAGCCTCATGACAAGCCATTGTAGATCTCGAATGCCAAACACGTTTGCGGGAGCTGAAACCAGTCGAACTGCCCTCAGAGAGCTATCACCAATGGTTGATATCTACAGGTCTAATGGCGCCTGCTGAAGCTCTGTTCTGAGCCTAGCGCTGCGGGGACGCCAGGGGATCTTCACGGCCGGGGCCGGGTTTGATTCGCTGCAGGGGTAAAGGGATGTTAGGGAGAGCACCCACTGGGCTGACGCTGACATGGCCTCCACTGTTAGACGGGAGGTCAGAGACAGACAGACAGGAACGAACCGAAGAGGCCACTGTAGCTACAACTTTTTTCTCCAAGAGCCCCGGAGTGGAAAGAAACGGGTACGACGCTGGACGCGACTGCTCGTATCGTACTGCAACCATCAATTTACCTACGTATCACCATTTATAGGTGTAGTCTCAGCCCGCATAAGGTCATCGCTAGCTGAGGTGGTGCTAAAATATCCCCTGAAGCTTCATCATCCCTCTTTTGCCCACTTCCCTTTTTATTTTCTTACTCCTTGCAAACTATCGCCCAACATCCATTCTTCTTCCCCCAGGCTTCTTTACATCGCCTATCGTCCGTTGATATCCGTATCATAACGGCGGTCTGCGATTGAGTTTTGGGTCCCTTTTTCCTTTCCATTTCTATTCTTGTTCACTTTCTGTTTAGCCAAGAACCGGCTATCGATGAGGTATCTCTAGATTCTCCCGGTCTGTGTTATAGCTCTTCTTCGTCAACTCTCGTTACATCGAACGAACGATTTGGACATAGTGCCCTCTAGCGATCGAATCGACTCGAATTCTATATTGATTGATACCTGATTACCATGGCTCGTACGAGGGCCAAGAGTCCCCAACCGCCAGTCAAGGCCCCGACGCCTGTGACCGAGAAGCAGCAACCTTTTGCAGCTCCTCCTCCTCCTCCTCAGCCGCAGACCACTGCTGTCACCACCAAGTCCAAGAACAAGTCCAAGTCCAAGGATACCAAGAGCACTTCGTACCAGTCAGATGGTGTTGAGGACAACGATGTCTTCCTCCTCCCCCTCTCCGACTATTGGGTGGCCTTGGCCCTCATCCTCGTTGCTACCCTCGTTCGCGTGTACAAGATCTATCAGCCCACAAGCGTTGTCTTTGACGAGGTCCAGTGCGTCCCCCCAGCCAGCTGAAGCTCTGTTGCAGCTTCCACCCCGTCTATTCCGTCAATGCGCTAACTCACATATCAAGCTTCGGTGGCTTTGCTACAAAGTACATCAAGGGCAAGTTCTTCATGGACGTTCACCCTCCCCTGGCTAAGATGCTCATTGCCCTTACCGGGTGGCTTGCTGGATTTGATGGAAGCTTCGACTTTAAGGAGATTGGCAAGGACTACATTGAGCCTGGTGTTCCCTATGTCGCAATGCGAATGTTCCCTGCTATCTGCGGTATTCTCTTGGTTCCCTGCATGTTCTTTACTCTCAAGGCTGTTGGTTGCCGCACAATGACTGCTACCATGGGAGCTGGCCTGATCATCTTTGGTTCGTATCTTTCCTGGTCCTTCAACTGACTCGGAGAGTCTGTTGCTAATTATCTGCAGAGAACGGTCTTCTTACCCAGGCTCGTCTCATCCTTCTCGATTCGCCTCTTGTCGCCGCGACCGCTTTCACCGTCCTCTCCTTTTCTTGCTTCACCAACCAGCACGAGCTTGGCCCTTCCAAGGCTTTCCAACTGAGCTGGTGGTTCTGGCTTGTTCTTACTGGTCTTGGCCTGGGTATCACCGTCAGTATCAAGTGGGTTGGACTCTTCACCATTGCTTGGGTTGGATCCCTCACTCTTCTTCAACTCTGGGTCCTTCTCGGTGACAACAAGAACGTGTCCATGGTAAGTATTTGTTTAATATACGCATACGAACATGGTTACTAACAGACGAACAGCGTCTTTTCACTAAGCACTTTATGGCTCGTGTCTTCTGTCTCATGATCATTCCTCTCACCTTCTACATGGCCATGTTCGCCATCCACTTCGTCTGCCTCAAGAACCCTGGTGACGGTGATGGCTTCATGAGCTCCGAGTTCCAGGCCACTCTCAACAACAAGCGTATGAAGGATGTTCCTGCCGATGTCATCATGGGCAGCCGTGTCACCATCCGCCATGTCAACACTCAGGGTGGTTACCTCCACTCTCATCCTCTCATGTACCCTACCGGCAGCAAGCAGCAGCAGATCACCCTGTACCCTCACAAGGACGACAACAACGTGTGGCTCCTTGAGAACCAGACTCAGCCTCTTGGAATTGATGGCCAGCCCATCAATGGCACCGCCGCCTGGGACGCCCTTCCTGAGCCTCAGTACATCACCGACGGTGCCGTTCTTCGTCTTTACCATGGTCCCACTCATCGCCGCCTTCACTCTCATGATGTCCGCCCACCTATCACTGAGGCCGACTGGCAAAATGAGGTTTCTGCCTACGGTTACGAAGGATTTGAGGGAGATGCCAATGATTTCTTCCGTGTTGAAATTGTGAAGAAGAAGACGTATGGATCTGTTGCAAAGGAACGTCTTCGTACTATCGAATCCAAGTTCCGTCTTGTTCACGTCATGACTGGCTGTGTTCTGTTCTCCCACAAGGTCAAGCTCCCCGACTGGGCCTCTGAGCAACAGGAAGTCACTTGCGCCCGAGGCGGAACTCTTCCCAACAGTCTGTGGTATATCGAGGGCAACTCTCACCCTCAATTGCAGGGCGATGTTGAGAAGGTCAACTACCGCAATCCCGGTTTCTTTGGCAAGTTCTGGGAGCTTCAGAAGGTCATGTGGCGAACAAACGCCGGTCTCACAGACTCTCACGCCTGGGATTCTCGCCCTGAGTCGTGGCCCATTCTTCGCCGTGGTATCAACTTCTGGGGTCGTCAGCACAAGCAGGTTTATCTCCTCGGAAACCCCATCATTTGGTGGTCTTCCAGCGTTGCCGTTGCCATCTGGGTCGTCTTCAAAGCTATTGCTGTTCTCCGCTGGCAGCGCAGCTGCAATGACTACTCCAACACCACCTTCAAGCGGTTCGACTACGAGATTGGTACTTCGGTTCTTGGCTGGGCTCTGCACTACTTCCCCTTCTACCTGATGCAACGTCAACTTTTCCTTCATCACTATTTCCCTGCTCTCTACTTTGCGGTCATTGCTTTGTGCCAGCTCTTTGACTACGCCACTGCCCGCATCCCCGGAGCTGGTGCTCGTGATACCGCTTTGATCAACCGTATTGCTACTGTCTCATTCCTTGTCCTGTCGGCTGCCGTCTTCATGCTCTACTCTCCCCTTGCCTATGGAAGCCCCTGGACCAAGGCCGATTGTAGGCGCATGAAGCTTTTCAACACCTGGGACTTTGACTGCAACACCTTTTACGATAGCGTGAGTTTCACCGTGAACATTGACAAGATATGAGCCATGACTGACATCGTTCACAGTATGACAAGTACAGCGAGGTCCCCTCCATCAGCTCATCTGTAGTCCCCACCTCCTCAGCAGCCAAGAACGTTGAGCCTAAGCAGGATGAGGCCCCTGTCTCCCAGAAACAGGAAGAGGCCGTCATCTCTGGAGCCCCCCCTGCTCCTGATCAGGCCCAGGTTGAGCACCGAGTCGTTGCTAAGGAGGAGAAGGTTGAGTACCGTGATCAGGATGGCAACCTCCTTGACCCTGAGGAGGTCAAAGCTCTTGAGGGCAAGGTTGAGTTCAAGACCAAGTACGAAACCAAGACACGCGTTGTTGATGAACAGGGCAATGAAGTCCAAGAGCCTGCTGAGGGCTGGGACCAGAACCTGGCTGGTGTGGCTCCTCCTCACCCCGACGTTGAGGGTGTCAACAGCGAGACCATTAAGAGCAAGGACGAAGGTGCCGCTGCTCCTCAAGATGTGGCTGCCAGCAAGGATGGTGAGAAGGAGGCTGAAGAGGCCAAGGCTAAACCTGCGAGTGAGAACCAGCAGGATGCTACCGTGAAGGAAGAGCTGTAGAGTGCCACAGGCCTCTGTCTCGCCCAGCAACATTTCCAGGTCACTAATAACCCTTCCTTTGCTCTACGACCGACCTCATTTAAATCTCGCCACAATTCATGTAACATCATGTACTCTATCACTTACGACTTATGGAGGGAGGGTGGGAAGATCCCTGGTGGTCTGATATTAGAACGCTGGAAAGGAGAAAGCAATGTCTTGTTCTGAAAGTGAGATATTATAGAAAACATCTAAAAAGAAGGAGGAGACGAGGTTACGCGGAACCAGAACCAGAACCAGAACGTCTAGCAATGACGTGCTCTCATTTGTTGGCTTATGTCGAGGGTAATACTGTGGCATCGGTACGATTGGCAGCGATGTACACATTTATCACATAATACATTTTCATGTTCAAGTTTGAGTCTTGTATAATTTGTAGTGATGAATGAATAATCCTAGTGTTCTTGGTACAGCTTGGTTACTGCAAGCCTCAAGAACCTACCTAGTCCATGAGGCCGAGAGTTTAACTTAGTTACCAGAGTGTTACAAAGGACAAGTCTGTTGTAGTTGGTATCATATCTATTACTACTACAACTAAAGGGCATCGTCAGAGGGCATGCTTGACGGCCTTGAGTAATCTATTGTGTAAGAATGCCAAGGCATGCCTGCGTATTGTGCGCTCTTGTTGCGCAATATCAGCAACCCAATCATGAACGCTCTGGATAACAAGAAAAAGCCAAGGACAAGTACGTCATTCCAAAAAGAAAGGCCCATTTCCCATGTCGTTGCGCCGCCCCGAATGAATGATGCGCATATTTCCATCAAACGCCAGCAATGAAAATTCCCATCCGAGAAGAACGCATGCAGTCCATAAACGACCAAATGATTGCTGGCTTCCAATCCTTCCATCCATCCAATTTCCGTGCCATATTCGTTCAAAAAGGAAATATTAGGGGCCGATCCACCATCCCCTGAGCTCATAATATTTGATCCCATCAGCCCATAGAGTAGTAGCACCTAAAAGGTGCAATCCAAAACAATGCATGCGATCCTGTAGCCCAAAATAGTATACATAGTCATACACAAAGTCCACAGTGGCGTCGATATCATCGACTCCAGTGGACTTTGAAGGATGTAAGGTTCTTATTCCGTAGTCGGAATCGTGATAGATAAACGCTTCGTTTCTTCCGAACCAGAGTTGCTCTTCACATCGAGACTCTGGACGGAGCTGCGCACGCTCCTGGCTCCATCAGTTTGCATGGGAGGTGTGTGTGGCTCCTCGATCGGGCCACTCTTGGTTGTATCGCTTCGTGTCCGTTCTATCGTCATCGGTGGTGTTTGGAAGCCAGGAACTTCGAGATGATCAGACCTCACACTGCCGTCATGGCTGTTACGCGGGCTCTTTTCTATATCGACAGAGAGAGGCGCCGGTATGCATGGAATAACACCACCACCAATGCGAGACCAGAACATCTGCTCCCTCAGTCGTACACTCTCCTCCCAGGCAGCCTTCTCGTGATCCTCATTGTCCGCTCGCCAATGACCATCCTTAACCATACGCAAGAAGCCCAAAAAGTCACAAGTCGACCGTACACGAGTCAGGCAGTACTTGCACAACGGGTGCCGTTGAGCGGAATCAGTCTCACTCGTTCTGAATCGATGGTTTCGTAAATACTGGGAGTCCTTACGTGAGTCACCGCAGAGTGCACATGGGTAAAATTGCGGCTTTGTCAGTGCCACAAGACTGCCAGTGGTCGGTACGGGCTCAACCACCAGAGATCCGTCAGCGATGGCGGCGATAACGGATCGACGAGCAAGCCATGACAAGCCTGGAGCCATATCCAGACGAAGAGTAGGCTCGATATCTTCAGCCAAAACTCGCTTGTAAAACTTTGTTTCCTTCAAGCTCGGCAGAGGGGTAGCTGATGCATTCGAAGCAGCGCTGACGGTAGAGGCCGGTGTGTTGGGAGACTGGGGTGCACTTCCGGCCCCCGCGATAGGTGTGCCAAGTGAGGTAGTTGAGGCATTGGAGGGATGGGCGCTCGATATCGAACCACCAAGTCCAAAGCCAGTGAGAGCATTCAGAGCACTAACTGAACCTGAAGAAACGCGGCTGCCAGGACGATTTCGAGAAGTCCGTGCGAGTATAAGAAAATCGTCATAAGACGACAAATCGGTTCGCAGAACGGGTTGGAGAAGATGCGAGAAGCTGGTCGGGTGGGCAGGTTCGACGGAAGCGGTCCAGAGTGAGGCAGCAGGCTCCTCAGTTGAAGATCGAAGATCGTCACGAGTATCAGGTTTCGTCAAGCCGGGAGAAGAGGGAGCAGTGGGGTTATTATGATCTCCTCGTTCCGAAGCCATATGTTCCATAACGTGCTTGAGCTCGACGAGTTGCTCCTGTTGAGATTTTAGAATGCTCTCAGTATCGGCAAGCTGAGACTTGAGCTGGTCATTCTTGCGTTGAAGAGCCTCATGATCAGCCTTGGCCTCTTCCTTGGCAGCAATCACCATTTTGTTTGCTTCCTCGAACAATGCCGCTGTAAGATTCTCGAGCTCCTGCTCAATCTTCTTCTTTTCCATTTCTGTGTCAATTCGCTTTTGACGTTCTGCGGCAACCTTGGCCTGCCAAACCTTCTTTTCGTCCTCAACGGTGTGCTTGCGAACCCATACGTCACCAGCCAACATTTCGCGTTGTGAGGCATTTTGAGTCTCGAGCATGCGAATTCGTTCCCGGGCGGCATCAAGTTCGTGGCGAGCGGCGGATAAAGAGTCGTCCAGGATGGTTTGGTGATTAATGGCGTTGATGAGCTTATTACTGAGGGTGGCGACTTCGTCATTCAGCTCGGGGTGATGACTAGGAGTCGCGACACCGCTGTCATCGGCAGGGCTAATTGCGCGGCTTCGAGGATCGGGTATTGTGCTCATCTCATCTCCAAAATCTGTCGGCGGGTTCGGTGAGACAATCGGTAGATGTGTCGAGGAGGAAGATTTGATCGGGGTGTGGTCGGGAGTGAGTGAAGGTGTTCGAGGGTGGTAGCTAGGGGTCGCTGCGATGGAGGAGAGAGATCGAAAATGACCTAATGACCGCCGAGAAGCTGGCGATTTTGTTGCGAGCGGTTGGCCCCAGCCGGCGGCGGCGGCGGACATTGGAATAAATCTACAACGCGTAAGCTCGAAGCCAAGAAGATGTGGTGGCCAAGTTTGGTGATAGAGTTCGGGCTGGAGAGTATGTGTGACGGAAAGAGAGAAGAAGGTGCAAGCGGGTGCGGAGAATGGAGGAATCCTGAGTCAAGAATTCAAGATGGCAATGATGGCAACGTACGAGTCCATTGTGATCGGGCGTATGTGTGTCAGTTGAATACGTCCTGTGCTCTCGGCCCGGGCAGAGAAAGACGTGACCTGACCTGGCGTGACAGGTCAAGATGAGACGACAAGTCCGTTGCGAGACCGACCAGACGTGGAAAAGTCAATCCCTCAGAGAGTTTGGAGAGGGAATGGAGAGAGAGATGGGCGGACCCTCCGGAGCCGACGAGTGACAAGCCAGTCCAATCCAGTGAGGGAAACGGCTGTGAGTGTCAAACGGGGAGACGACGGACGGGAGCTGCAGCTGCGGCTGGAGCTGGAGGGCGGCGAGATAATTGAGAGATCCGAGCGGAGCGAGTGACTGTGAGACCTCGGGGCCTGAGACAAGATGAGCCACGTTCCACAGGCTCTGAGGAGCCGACGGGTTGAGAAATGCTGTGGCTTGTTTAATTCGAATACTGTTGCCAGGCTCTGGCAGCAGGTACGAAGAGCGTAAAATGAGCAAAGAGAAAGACGAGAGGGAAAATGAGAGCGAGATCCTGGTAGTATGTACGAATACGTGGGTATTGTATGCTAAGGTACCGTCCGTAGTCCGTACTGAACCGAAGCGTACAGTAGGTAGCAGTGTAGCACGGGCGGCCGCGGTCCCTGGTTCTCCGCAAGCTTGTGAGATGGAGATCGGTCCTAATCCGACAAAGTCCCAGAAGTCGTGTCGTATCGTATCGGTCGCCGATCGTAATTGGGAGGTGGAGTCGTTTGGGAAAGTCGTTTGACGATGTAATGATGCAGATGAAGCAAAAAATAGAACAGACAATCCGAGATACCTGAGGTACTTCTATTCAGAAATAAGGTACCTTACCTTATCCAGGGAAAGGCAAGAAGGGTTCAGTTCAGATTGGTAGATGCGCATCATGAATCGCGCCTTCCTGCATGTTCCCCTTCCTTTTTCGCCTCACTCCGTCTTTGCAATCTCGACTCGCTGATGGAAGGAGCATCAGTCAGCGCAGATACGTCCAAGGCATGTACCTCTTTGATGCCGACCAGTCAGACAGCAGAGATCCAGCAGGGAAGAAGGACGTGATGGGGTCGAGGCCTTGGCTCCTCCAACCAAACTCTTAGGGGAACCGCCTGCGCCACGAACCGTCTGCTGACGCCACGCTATCACATCGCAGGCGCTTGCCGATGAGTTAATCCTTGTTGGGAATAGCCAATGCTCACGGTTGCTGCGGTGGTCGATTTGTCGATACTTGAGAGCGAAGTAGACCTTATCGAGAACACGAGCTAACGGGATGCGCGCTCAGTGCGAGCCCGTGCGCTAGCGATTTAAAGGCAGGGGCCGTTCCAGCGCCCTATCCGGGGGGGGGGGCTCGCTCTCTTTGGCAGCTGAGGCTATGTACAGTAGCAGACCTACAGAAGCTAGGCCGAGATTTTAGTGGAAAAGCTTCAGTGGGTTATCGCCAAGTTTTACGGTTCCAGTTCCAGTTCCAGTTCCAGTCCAGTCCAGTCCAGCCCAACCCAACCCAGAGCCAGGCCTGGGCCTCGTGTTTGACCAGGCTCTTGGGTCTGGTCTCGTTTGGAGTCTATTGCCATGGCTCAAAGTTACGAGCTGAAAAGGGGAAAGGAGTAGAAGGAGGAGAAAATTCTTCCTGAGTCGTGCGTGATTGATTGAGGGAGGATATATGAGACGAGACGAGTCTTCCTACACAGGGTCATTGGTGAGGTATCGTTTGATGAGACACGGCCAATTACTGCTGCAGGTAGAGTGTTTCCCTTTGCTTAGCTCCAAGTGGAGGAGAATTGATTTGGCAAAAGTGGGCAGTGATAACGGGTCCATTCGAGTGATTCAATCAAGTTTGGGCAAGGATGACGATGAATTGGACAGGCTTGGACTGGACAGGGGACAGGGTCCCTGGAGAGGATCCACCTTTCAAAGCCACGTCGAGGGAGGAGGGAGGAGGGAGCTAAACGGAATTGAAAGGGAGAGTGAAGCGAGACAACAAGCGCAAGCCATGACGAATACCAGATTTGATCCAGGGTAGGCTGTATCGAACTGGACAACAACAGGCATGAAGCCTGTTTATTGCAGATCAACTGGAATGCGGTTCTCTACATAGATCAGAGAAACATTCAACCAAGACGATCAGTTTACCCCTGACTAACTTAGTTGTAGCCCCTGCAGGTCCAACGTCTTGTGCATATGTTGGCGTGTTGGCCAAGTAACATTACATGTAGTGAGTGAGTGAGTGAGAAAGTTATATGCTGTGATACTGTGATAGCGTGATAGCACTGCAGTGTAACTTGAGGCTGAACTGATTGATGAGCTGGCACTTCCGTTAACCGCCTCAACCTAGATCTCAAGTTTCAACTAAATCATTGATTGACTGTCATGTTCCATTGTTTGTCTGTGCCCAGGTCCAAGTGCCTGCATCCATGTTAGTTGTTGGTTCCATATCTCTCCAAGATAAGGGTCAGGGTCCAATGTGACCTATGACATCAGAGCCAGCATCTCCCTTGAACCTCAAGTTTAATGGACCAACGCACCTTGCATCGTCATTCTTTTCGCCCTGGAAAATAGCAAGGACAATTAAATTAGTTCGTCGTTGGTTTCACTGCAATCAACAAGTCGCACAGACTCTGACGTACATTCCATCACTTAGGTTGCCCCTACCTATGGCTCATGAAATGATCATTATTTAGCCCTTTTTTTTTATATCACGACTACCAAATGACATATCCCCAACCAACAGCCGAGAAATGTCTTGATACAGCCGCGTAAAACCGGGACTTTCCCCTACAGTGCTGTCCTTTGACTAAAGAAGCTGGAGTCTGAGTTATTACGCAGCCAGATGGAATTCCGATAGAGCCTTGCTATCACACAACGCATCAAGCAGTCAAATTAGCCACTAGGTGTGCAAAGAATAATATACTTATCATCTTGAACTATATATTGCACGCTACCAGCTGTTCAATGAGCCCTCTTATCGGGTTACCTTTATTTTAGAACCAACCTCGAAGAAATAGATCATGAAAACTGAAGGAATTGGTATATGTCTGCCCACCTATCCATCATCGTCCTCTCTGCTCTGTGGTATATAGTCTTCACTAATGTCTTTAACTATCTGATATAAGCCCCTTTGACTTTGTGTTAGATATCTTGATCTTGTAAGTTCTTCAACCATGAATCAAAATTCAAACAGTGAGCCCCTTGCCCACGAAGCGTTGCTGTTATTTTCAGACTCAGACAGGGAGATATAAGCCTCTAAGCTTTATAACTAATACTTATCAGTAACTTCTTCCCTCGTGTCTTTATGTAGTGACTGTCACTATTCATGAAAATGAAGTATGAGGGGAATGTTGTAAGATCTCGTAATACTCATTACGGGTTAGGTGATCTGGCCAACTTAAGGACTAAACAAATGTCCCGAATAAGATGAAAAGCCTTTCTTGCCAATATAATGACCTAACTGTAATAAGGAATGCCTGCTCTGTATGATGATGTGAGGCTTACGGCAAGCTAACGCTAACTACGATCAACATCATCAGATCTCACGGTAGTTGCCTCTGTACCCCATTTCACAGAAACATGCACACATGAAACAGATGAGAATCAAGTGTCTTTCTGTTGCTCTACTCTAAAATCTGTTCCCAAGTTTCAACGTGTAAGCCTCATTTCTTAAATATCTAGCAGTAGATAGATAGCAAACACTTTACCAAAACAGGAGATGAAACCTCCACACAGATTATCTTAGCTACAGCCAGTGCTCTCATCCATGAGCTAGAATAACCAGGAGAGAAGCTTGTGAGGACTGGCTAGGGCGAACCAGCTCGGACTGCTGCTCTTTAAACACTCTTTAAACTGGGAACACTTGAAGCTTGGAGAAGAGCCACAGAGCAGTTAGCGGTCGAGATGTCTGGCACCAAAGCCGATCTTGTATTGGTTTGTATGTCTTCTTTAGTCTCTAGTAGTTGGGGCTTGTTCTGGTTGATTGTACCATGGTTACTCGAGCTCTGAAGCATTTGGTTGACCATGGCATTATCAAAGAAGTTGGTCAAGAGTAATATGTCGATACACCATTCTCCATGTGAACTTGGGATCCAACAATGAAGGGCTGCCTTACATGCAGCTCCGAAGGCATGATTCCAAAGTTCCAGGGTTTTTCTGGGTTCTTGTCCCAGACAAACTACCAAGTTCCCCTCGACGCCAACCATTCTCCTGCTCAATATTCCTTGAGGGCTGACAAGCCCCCCTTCAGTATTCTCCGAGATAATGTCAGCCTGGGAAAAGGTTTCAACAGTTTTATGGCCGGTTAGGCTAAGGCGTGACCCCCAATGGGCTGAAGTTAGCCCATCCATATGAAGAACGACTGGGCGAGGATACTATATTGCTCCTTGGCTGGTTGGCCTTGGTGATGGCCTTGGTCATGAGTATTAGGTTTAGTTTCAGAAAAGGTCTCCAGAAGATTGGTACGACAAGACCTTCTGGGAGTCACGGAAGAAGCTAAGTCATCTGGTGAACTTCCCAAGATTATCGAAGCTACTCCCTGCAACTTCTTCACTCCGTAGCCCGTTGAGTGTATAGGAGAAAATGCGTATTTCATGCGTCTGATTCTTCACAGCAGGCGTGATGCGAAGTGTGTTTCCATCCTGGCCCAGCTTCTAGATGCTGTCGGTAAGGGATACTCCCGACTACTTATCAATGAAACTACTCCGCGAGGTGTTGGTGCTCCTTGGCTACAGACGAGCCCCGACTGGACAATGATGGGCATGTTAGTGAATCGCGAGAGGACGGAAAGTGAGTGGCATCAACCTCTCAATGATGCGGGATTGAAAATCCCTGGGATCGGCCACAAAGGCACCAAAAGTGTGATGAAGCGATGTCGGTTTGAATAAATCTTTGAGATCGTGTTCCTTTAAAGCTTAGGGTGTTGCTCAGTTGAGATATGTGGCTGAAAAGAGCCACGGAAGATACATTACTTTTGTCTATGTAGTTCAGGTGTAAAGTCCTTACGAAAACATTCTATGTTCCGTCATCCTCTCTCTCCTTCACGTCGTTTACACAATCCTGCCAGCTAATCCACTTCATATACACACATTCAATAATCGCAATAATGACCATACCACTTCCAAGACCGATCCAAAGACCGTCGAGCTCGAGGTCAGGGCTTCCCAGCTCGAGCCATATGGCAAATGGCACGGCAGCAAGGTAGTTGACTGCTAGCACAACCCACGCAGCGACAGATTGTTTTGCAAGACCTCTCAGCACACCATTAGTGCCACAGATGATTGAGTCGATGACCTGGAAGCATGCCACAGCAACCATCGATCCCGTGGCCAACTCTCTGACAGTACTGTCGTCGGAGAACATATCTGCGAGTGGGTTTCGCAACACATACAAGAATGCGCCGTCGAGGATACCAACCACGGTGAAGACGCCGGTGTATAGAATTGCGGCACGTCGTGCTTCCTTGAGTGCGCCAGCACCAACCAGGTGACCGAAGCGAGTGGTGACTGCGACGCTGATCGAGAACGGTATGTGCCATGTAACAATGGAGAGCGTGTTGAGCACTGTTTGCGCAGCCAAGTGGCGGGTGCCGAGATAAGAGGTGCTGACCATGAGGATTTCAAAGGCGAGCCACTCGGCAAGATTCACAGCGGTGCTTGCAACAGAGAGCCTGACCATAGGGCCCCATTCGCGGAACGCAAATGCAGCGCGGCTATCCCAGCCGCCCCAGCATCGGTGAGATTTCTTCCCAATGAACACGACATACAATAGAAGAAGCGCGGGTCGAAGGTTATTAGCAAGAGCTTGACCGAACGCAGCACCATCAAGGCCCATGTCGAGCTTGACGGCGAAGTACCAACTCAGAAAGGCATTGACGGGAGCGCAAATGATAAGAATGACCATCCCGGGAGCAAATTCACCCTGCGCCTGAAGAAACCTCTTACCGGCTTCAAAGAATGCATAACCGGGAAGTCCGACGAGACTGACACGCAAGAAAGAGGCAGCTTTCAAGGCGAGGCTTCGTTGAGGGACGAGCAATGGCAAAATCCAATGCGAGCATAGCCAGATTGCCCCGACAGGAATCATGACGATTGACATAAACACGATCATCCGTTGGATGTGCATTCCAACACCGGTATAGCGACCAGACCCGTAGGCCTGCGCACACAATGTGTCGAGAGCCGTGGCCATGCCCTCAAAGATGGTGAATCCAATGATGTTGATCGTTGTCAAGCCCAGACTTGAAGCTGCCAATTCCTCGGCACCCAACCGACCAGCGACAATGGTAGTAATGACAGTAAAAGAATACTGAAGCAGATACGTCGCGATCAAAGGGAGAGAGTATTGACATAGTAGTTTCGCCTCAGCCAAGAGGCTGTGGACGTCGGTCAACGATTTTGCCGTGCCATTTTCGCTGACTTCTGATATCCTTGGAAGCAAAGGCGAAGTCTCATCGTGTAACACGCCATCGTGAGTGTGAGGGTGAGAGTCCTGGTGGCCCTCACGGCGCCGACGTTCGTTCGAAGGCATTGGCGCTCGTGTTGTGTGTGTTTGCTGTTAGTCTCGGCTCAATTGACGAAAGCTCAAGCTTCAATAGCGCCTTTGAGCCTTGTGAGATCCACCAACGGAGGGCGAATTGGGTAGAGGACGTTTATAAGAAGAATTCTTCAGTGCCAAAGGCAAAAAGAAAGACGTGATCCACCGATTTCGGACCCAGCAACGAAAAGACGAGGCTAAGCCAAAGGCAGAATGACAGGCCCACTTAGACGAACTCAATTGCTAAGAATTGCCTGATGCTGCTTTTGGACGACTCATGAACTTACACCAACCTTGTTGATGGACAATACCGTGACTCGTAAATGACATTCTAGTTTATGACGTTTGGAGATCAACCGAGGCCAGCCATATCACGTGGTGTCGATTGTAGGCTAGTAGACTCATCCGTCATTGTGATGTTGGACAGCATATCGAGCACCATCTCATGATTTCTCAACCGACTCGAGAGTCGGTTGAAATACCAAGGAGCATTAGACTTCAAGAGGTGATTTCCATCTCAGAGCTGGTATCAATGAGACGCAAAATCCCACCATGTTCGAGAAGAGAAATGTACTCAGCTTGGAAACCGTCAGTTCGCTTTAGGGAACAAAGTCTGAAGTACTTACTCGCAATTGGCCAACGTTCGGATAGTCTCCTAAGACCATCGACAATAGTCACCAAAGCATCTTTCATCTGAGGCTCATTGTCTTCCCGAATAAACCATGAGCATGCACTACAAGCGGTATAAAAACATCTTGCTTGTAGAGGACAATCTGACTGAATCTGAGCCAGCTTAGGGGTCAAAGTACTACCTAGTGCTCTCAGGCCTTGAACGCTAATACTCTGCAATTCTGTTTCGTGTGTCAAGCGTTCTCGACTTGTTATTCCAGGCGCGTCAGGACAACCATAAGATCCGTATAGGAGCGCTTGAGCACTAATGCAAATGGCGGAAGCACATGCCAGAGAGGATGCTGAAGAAGAAGAAACGTTGCTCAAGGATTGTTCTTCAATAGAAATTTGTAGTGAGTTCAGTGCTCTATTAAGGCTCTGGGCTTCCTGGACAACATGTAGGATATCGTGCGAAGATTTTGTTTTCAAATGTTTGTGTGTAATGACCTTGCCGAGCATATGAGCTGCTTGGCATGTCCTAGCAAAGGAGCCCAGGGTTGTGATAGAGCTGAAGCATGCTGTATACAGTGGCTCGCTTGGTACTGTCTTACCCAAAACCCAGTCTTCGTCGTTGACTGGCAGAAGCTCGTCAGGGCAAGGCTCCGGAGCTGAAAATGGTAGCCCACTTGTGTCCATGCTGATGAATCTGAACATAGTTTCAATAGGTGGGAGGCTCAAGAATGCGGATTTATGACTTACCTGTCAAGTACAAAGATAGTCCACCATGTCCGGCGCTGTTCTTCTCGCTTAGACCAGGAATCAGCAAACTTGAAGAGCTGCTGTGCATCTCTATCATGCCAACTCATTAGTATGCCCAGTCTCGCCGCTCGGCTGATCGTGAGGTAGCAGGCAGGATATATGGCCTGGCACGCTTCATAGAGAGCCAATAGCACCAAGGACTGAGCTAGGCGAAGTGAAACCAGGCCTGCACTTTCAGCGGCGGCACATAGAGTTTTTGCCAACATGTACAACGGGTGCTGAGATGGAGGGTGGCCATTGGGTCTGAGCGTGCATATTTTCATGCATAAAAGTAGTAGATCATGGCAAGCATCTTGACTGAAAGGATCGGGATGTGTGATCCGCTTTCTGCTAATCATGGGAAGCCACTCATGTACTGAAGCGAAGAAATTGTGGTAGAGGACTGGCAAGTCATCTGGTTCCAAGTGCTTGGCTATAATCTGCTGCAGATCGACTCTTGGCCCAGGTGCTAATGCGTTGCTGGTGGTTAGTGGTGTGAAGAGATCCGGATCCAAGAAGAAGGCCAAGGGAAACGGTTGATTGGGCTCTGATAGAGACGGCTGGCTTGTTCCATCTGGCGGGGGGGCAGTTGGAGGTGGAGGGAGTTCTATATATTCACATTTCTTGCCAAGGCGCCGACACTGTAAGCCGTCAGTTTTAGGCTATATGTGCCCCAATTCTGAGCCGTACTAAGGAGCAAGATGGCAGCTCTCTCATGCATTTCCTCTTCAGGCGGCTGAACAAGTTAGAGAAGCTTCAATTGATCTGAGGGCTTAAACTCACCGACAAGTTGCACATGAATGACGAGCCACCGGCATCTCGATCTGCGTAACGTTGACAACCTCGTCGATCTGCAGTGATTGTAAAGCAGCTTATAAATCAATCGGAACCTCTTGGGTTGCAGTGTGAGCGTCAGCGTGGGGGCGAGATGCTGTGAGAACAGGCTGAAGAGGAAATGCAGGAAGAGAAGAGAGAAGCTGAAAAGCTGAGAGCTGAGAACGGACGTGAGCGGGTAATAGGGAGGCAGGAGTGAGACAGAGGCGGATCTGGAGCGGACTTTAGTGGAACCGTTCCTGTATAAGACACCAACCAACCAACCAACCAACCAACCAACCAACCAACCAACCAATACCAACACCAACAGCGAGACAGGCCTGAAAATGAGAATAACGTGATGAGACTTATGGAGAATGGGATGATTAATAATGAATGTCCGACTATATCCTCTCAGAGATATATAATGGTAGAGATGTAATGGACTATTGCCATCTCAAGCAATATCCTCTCTCCCTATACTCAATATGACCACCAAAAAGCTCATAGTCATCATCGGTGCAACAGGCGGCCAAGGAGGCTCAGTCGTCAACTCCTTTCTCAATGATCCAGAATGGCGTGTTCGTGGTATCACTCGAAACCCTTCAAGCCAAAAATCAAAGAACCTCGAGGCCCGCGGTGTCCAAGTAGTCCAAGCCAACTTAGACGACAGGGCCTCACTAGCCAAGGTCTTCCAAGACGCGAATGTCATCTTTGCAGTCAGCGACTTTTGGGGCATCTACAACGATCCAAAGAATCGAAACAAACCAAGGCAGGGACAAGCTCTTAACGAGTGGACAAAGGGACAAGAAACCCAACAACTCAAGAATATCATCGACGAAGCTGCCAGAGTATCAAGTCTAGAACGTTTCATCATATCTTCACTTCCGGGCCCGACGAAATTATCAAGAGGAAAGTACACAAATGTCTGCCATCACGACTCCAAGGCAGATGCAGAAGAGTATGGTGAACAAAACCAGCCAGAGCTTTGGGCTAAGACGAGTGTATATCTCCCTGGATACTTTCTCAGCAACTTCTTGACTCATCCAATGGCTCAGCCAACCAAGGTTTGATTTCAACATCTGCCCAAATCCAATAATATTCAAACTGACGTTGTAGCAGAAACAGAACGGAAACATACAATTCGCAAACAGCATAGATCTTGATACCAAAGTTCCTCTGATATCACATGACCAAGATTCTGGTCCGTTCGTCAGAGCCCTAACTCAAAACCCTCCAGGGAAAAGCGTCGTTGGATATCGTGCTTGGATCACACTACGGGAATTCGTACGAATTTTCAGTAAAGTTACGGGGTACGAAACTGAATTATTACACATACCACCCGGAGAATTCAGCTTTGACTGTAAACAAGAGTTGAGAGCTGAATTGCAAGATAATTTTGCATTCGCGAATGAAATTGGGCTTCATGGCGGTGATGATTCTCCTGCTGTTCATCCTAACGAGGTAAGTTTCCCTTAATATTTGTAACAAGCTAATGATGGAATCTGATCTGTATACAGCTAAACCCGCCTCCTCAACTTGGAAGCGTTGAAGATTGGATCAGAGAACAAGACTGGCCTAAAGTTTGGGGATCTTGAGATATGGCCTGGAGGAGTGAGAATCTGGCTAGATGTACCATAACTGAGGCTACCTACTCATGCTAGTGGTCAAGGGTGAATTGATAGGGGTTAGATAGATACTATAATAAACTATTTGTAGTGGCAAATCTTGATAAGAAATTCGGACTAAGTTAGTTATCGAAAGCTAGGTAAATAAATGGCTTAAATGGTTATCGTGACTCTGCTCTGGATAGAATTGATAGCAGCTGTTGAATCTCCACTACCAATAGCGGCTACAGGTGGGGAACACAGCCCAAGCCAACCACTGCAAAACCCCTCAGCTCAGTCAATTCAACAAATCACAAACTGACTGTGTCCAGGGTTAACTTAACGTTACGTTAGTGAACTACCCATTGATAATATCCTTTGACCGCCAAGGCATGAGCACGTCTCGAAACAATCGAACCATAATCAACGTCCTCGCCAAGAAATTCGCTCTACAAAGACCAAGAATGGAGTCCCCTCAGAAGCAAAAGCTTGTGGTCGTTGCCTCAAACAACATCCCCAAAATCAAAGCAGCCCGCGATGGCTTCTCACAAATGCTTCCAGACTCTTATGACTTTCAAGGCATAAGCGTAGACTCCAACGTCTCAGACCAGCCATTCTCAGATGAAGAGACTCTGCGAGGTGCGACAAATCGAGCTCAGAACGCACAAGCAGCCAGATCAGAAGCTGATTTCTGGGTTGGCATCGAAGGCGGTGTTGAAACTCACGACGGCTCCATCTGCTCTTTTGCTTGGATTGTTATCGTTGGAAAAGATGGCAAGGTCGGCAAGGCACGGACTTCGGCGTATTTTCTACCAGACAAGACTTGTCAATTGCTGAAAGAGGGGGTCGAGTTGGGACACGCGGATGACATGGTATTTGGACAGACGGATTCAAAGAACAAGCAGGGCTCGGTTGGGCTATTGACAGGCGGTGTTGTTGATCGCGCTGCGTATTATACACAGGCTGTCATTCTGGCCCTGATACCATTCAGGAATGCTTCTTTGGACTTTTGATAGCTTTCATTTCATATTGAGCAATTTTATAATTTTATAATGCCATATATGGCGGACGCTACATTTCACTTCTGGAGTCCAGTCAAGAAGGGATTCACATTCTGGCAAAGGAAAACACTTTTATTAACCTGCCCATAAGGAGTGTAAATATATATATAAATGATTAAATGATTAGGTGTGCGTAATGCGTGTACTTTTCCACCCCTTCCATGCTATCTCTCCATTCTGTTATTACCCTTCGTTCCATCTCTTGACAAATTCTGTAAATGCATAGACAGTAATATATGTACAGCCATGACGCCACGCTGTATTGGGACAAATAACAAAACCCCAATCACTGATATATCCAGTAGTGACTAATATGAACTAATATATATATATATCCAAGAATTGGGGTAATGGCGGCCCTTACAGGTCGACTTATATCGCTGGGTTGACTGGCAGTTTAAGAAACAATCTCGAGCAGAAGTAGAAGCATGACATATGCTGTGCGTGTATGAGTAGGTAGTGCGTGTAAAGGTAGGTGAATAGGCAGTGAGGAATGGCTTAGCGGTCCGTCGCCTCGTTCCAGTCACCCATCTCGGGCATGCCGTAGGGATTCCACTCTTGTCCAGGATAACTAGTCGCACTCATCTGAGGAGGAACCTCTCCATCTGAGTCAGCATTGGGATCGTAGTGAATCTTCTCTTCTTGCGAATCAATTCGCAATGTGCGCTTCCGGGCATCCTCGGTATCCTCGAGCTCAGCGTGGAACGATGGGCCTCCCCTGCTCTTTGGCTCAGGAGGGCCGAGATCACTACCAGCTGATGGAGATTGCCTCGTAGAATTGGGGCTGACACTGCCTGGTGCACCAGATGGGGGACTGAGCGACACGCCCTGGGACTCCTCTGCTTTGGGTGAGAATTGTGAACTGGTACCTGGCGCAGCATGGTCTCCCATGAAATCGCCCCCAGCAAGCACAGGCATGGGAAGACTAGGGGCTCGGGACTTTGAGCTACCGTTCTGCTCTGTGCCTATTCTTGGAGAAACGTGTTGCGTTGATGGAGGGTTTCCACCAACTCTAGGGCTCCGGCTAGTTCTGCCACTATGAGGACTGTCGCTGTCAAACCTCTGCATATTAGAGGTTCCCTGATGACTTGCATTGGGATCATTTCGAGGAGCAGCATCTGGGTGCTCACGCTCTCCCTCCTGAGTGTGGTCGTGTTCAGGGTTGGCAGCAACCATAGCTTGCAGATTCAACAGTGAAGGACGAGGCGACGGGGCGTGAACTGGTGTAGGAGAGTGAACCTGAGTAGGCGTCGAAACATGGACAGGGGGCGATTCCTCCCCATGAACATTTTGTCCTGTCGCGAACCCATATTGCGGGCTTTGAGGCTGCGACGAGAACTGAGAGTGCTGAGGACTTCTATATGACGAGGGCGTATTTGGGCTTTGACCAATTGTTCCACCGTACCATTGGCCAGGATAAGAAGCCTGTCTTTGTTGAGATGGCGGGAAATGTCCAGCAGGGGAAGGCATCTGAGGCTGCCATTGACCCGGGGGCTGAGGGGGAGATGGGAATTGTCCCTGTTGCTGCGCGGGAGACTGGATTCGACCTTGCTGCTGTATGGGGGACGCGAATTGGCCTTGCATGGGTGGAGACGCGAACTGGCCTTGCGGTTGAGGAGGTGATTGGAAGTGACCCTGCTGTTGCACAGGAGACTGGAATTGACCGTGGGGCTGCGGGGGAGAATGGTATTGAGCCTGTGGCGACTGTGTCGGCGGGAACTGGCCCTGCATCTGAGGAGGAGACTGATACGGGTGACCAGGCTGTGGCTGGCTCATTCCCTGGGGACCTGAAGCGAATGCCCCCGAAGGGCTTCGGAACTCTTGCTGTGGCATGATTGGGCTGGTAAACATTGATGAGTAACGCTTGGTCTGCGCTTGTCCCATGCTCTGGTTGCTGAACTGAGATGACGGGCGAGCAGTGGGCACTTGTCCGAAAGGTTGGCCGCTGACCTGCGAGGATGGTCGAGGAGACTGGGTCTGTCCATGCGGAACTTGACCGGCAAATTGCTGCTGGGGACGCGGAGCTGGCTGGGCTTGTTGAGGCTGCTGTTGTCGCTGCACAGGCCGCATCTCATGGTTCTGATAAGCCTGCAGATCGGGAATGACCATTGACTGCCGATTCTCCTTGGAACCTCGTTTAAATGCCCCAAGGATCTTGCTTGCAGTCAGCTTGTCGTTCTCGCCCTTTCCTTGACTCGCTGCTGGCTTGTTTGAGACCTGTGCCGACATGCGATTCCTCAAACCCTTCCATTTCGATGCTCCCGGGCTTGCCTGGCGAGCTGGCTGATTGGCAATCTGGGGTTGCTGGAGAGCACCCGAGCCGTCCTTTGGAGGGACTGGCGGGCCTGAACCAGAGTGCTGCAACTGCAGAGGTGGACGGCCAGGAGAAGTGGCTTGTGGGTGTGAGCCTGGCATAGGCTGACCGGCAGATGGCTGGCGGAGATTGGGCTCGTACTGTTGACCTGGAGTAATCTGGTAGCCACCATGCTGAGGGTTCACCTGAGGGTGTGCCTGTTGCTGAGCATTCGCAGGTTGTTGCTGGAATCCAGAAGGAAACTGCTGTTGTTGCTGTGGCGGTGAGACTCCCATCCTGTTGGCAAAGGTCTGATGTTGTGGAGAAGTAGACACTGCAGATACAACAGGCGTGTTAGGCTGTGAAAGCTGGGAGGACTGTCGTCTCCCAGCAGCCAAAGTAGTGGTATTCAGACGAGGACTTTGAGTGGCCATCGACGATACAGACGGCGGGCCAGTCTTGGACATTTGCGACACTGGAGACAAGGGCATGTCATTATCTGATGCACCATGGCTAGTCCTATTCTCATGTCTGAAGGACATATTTGGAGAGTCTGTGACTGGTCGTTGGATCCGAGTTCCCTCCTGCTTTGCATGTGCGAGCTTGTCAAGCGATTGCGAAGATTGTGACGCATGGTGGAATGACGGCTGAGTGGTTGGAGCCGTGCTTGGAACGTTGAAGGAGGTCTGCGTTGTTGGGGCACTTCGGATTGCGGACGCAGCTGGCGAGATCGATCGCATTCTTCCAGCTCGCGTGTCCGGGAAGCCCTGTCCCACGCTGAAAGGTGTCTGTGGAGTCCCATGGCGGCTGGAATCAGTCACAGATCCGATAGGAGGGGTTCCTGCTGGTGTGGTAGAGCCAAAGCCCAGAGGCGATGGACGTGAGTTGCGGTAGGCAGCTTGAGCGTGCTGGTTATCTCTTATCCCACCGGATAGAGGTCGGGCAGATGACATCGGGGATTGTTCCCTAGATATCGACTGCCGGTCATCAAATTGATGAGGTCTTTGAGGTTGGGGACTAGCCAATGGCGGTGCAGTGCCTTGGGGGATCCCAAGCTGCCCCCCTGGAAGTACAGGGCTGGTCAGTTGGGGTCCCGAAGGTCTTCGCTCCTGTGTCTGCAGGGACGGCGGGTGAGGGGCACCAAGCTGGGAACCAGAAGCGCGGCGATCATAAGGCTGTTGCATCTGGGGTGACATAGCCTGCTGGGACTCCTTGCTCTTGTGGACGTGTCCCAAAAGGCCGGAGATCAGTCCAGCAGCCGAGCCTCGTCTCTTGCGGCGCTCATTAGCATCAACAGGCGGTGTACCTGTTGGAGTCGGAAGGATCTGGTTGAAGGTAGGGCCAGCAGTGCTACTTCGCTCAAAGTCTGGATGAGCAGGGCGCTCCAGGGATACTGGTTGCTGAGCTCCCAGGTGACTTGAGATCGGCCTTGAGGAGGTGGGTGTACCAGGCTTCGAGGATGTACCACTACTTGGCCGATTGAAGACATTCGTCATAGCAGCCTTGGTATTGAATGCCGAGAATCGCTTCTTTGCCGGAGGAGTAGCAGACTGGCTCATCTCGTTGGCCAAGTTCGAAGTAGCTGCGCGTGGAGGACCTGCAGGGCGATACTGACCTGAAGCAGGATCGAAGTCAGGGTTGAGCCGAGATCCCCTTCTTTCTTCCGTCGATGTGGCGGGCCTGCTGTCATCCGGGCGTGGAGGAGGAGGCATTGAAAGCCGTTCTCGGCTCTGCTTACTCCTCAGGCCTAACATAAAACTGGCTCTCGACTTCTTCTTGTCATGTGTTCCGTCTGTCGTCACACTTGAGACGGAAGCCGCATCATGATGGACGTCAGCGTGCGGTGGTTGGAGTTGCTGCTGTTGCGGAGGATGGAACTGCTGACCGTGGTACTCCACAGGCGTGCTTCGTCGCTCAGTCGAGCTCTTCCTGAAACGATGTCCAATGTCCTTCAACAGTGCCGAGGCCTTTTTAGAACGTCCCCGGTCTTCATGAGTAGTGTCGCTCGTCCCTGTCCTGGTGATGCCCTCCTGAGAAAAGCGTCTGATGAATTGAGATCCAGGACCAGGGTGAACTTCTTTGGAACCGCTCGGCTGTCGTTGATGACCAGGGAAGAGACCAGGGTAACGATTGGCCGATGAAGGTGGCACTTCAGAAGGTTTTTGCCGTTGATGATGCCTATTAGCCGTAGAGCTCGAAGATGGAGAAGGGGGAACATCTCCAGTTTCTTTGTTATAGCCGTAGAAAGGGTCATGTTGGGACTGCTGTGAACGTTGTGAACGCTGCGAGACCTGTGAAATCTGCGAGGCATTCGTGCCTGCTCGGTTTCTGTTAACAATATGAAGGGGTTCAGCCAAGTGACTTTCTTCCAACTTCCATTGGCCCGATGGTGGGACTGCCTGAGGCTTAGGAGTAACGCGGTGAAGAGGTTCAGACAAGTGGCTTTCCTCCAATTTCCAGGGACCAGACGGAGGAAGCCTTTGAACGGGGTTGCCTCCCATGAGCTGAGGTGGAAGCAAGGGTAGCGTCGGAGGCTGATATCCTTGAGTTTGCGGTGGCATAGGCCCGGGCTGGACTGGGTGCATCTGGAATGGATGCTGTGGTCCCCTGGGAGGTGATTGCTGCAGTGAGTGGCGTGGGGATTGTTGCGGAGGGGGTGATTGAGGTTCTGATCCATCCGCATCTTTCTTGAACTTCTCTTCCATGATAGAATCTGTCCCAACTAATGTAGACCCGACCGTAACCTCAGATGTCAGTGTTCCCTGCTGACGAGCAATCTCATCGAAGTCCTCCGGCTCAGCAGAAACATGCTCAGCAATAGGCTGTGTGGTCCTTTGTTCAGTCGCTGTCGATCTCGAGTTTACGTCAAAAGTCGACCCTCTTCTGATGGGAGGTAGTCCAACAAAAGAGGAATGACGCTGAACTATAGCTGAGGGATCGTGTGGCTGAGTCGGAGTTTGAGACTGAGGTGCATTTGTCATGGGGGCCTGGATAACTGATGAATAAATAGACGTCGATCGAGGTGATGGGCCGGCAGGGTCCTCTGGAGGCACCATACGAATACCACCGCTGGCAGGCGTAGGAGTAGCCCCGCCAGACATTGGGTTACTGGATGGCATTTGGGTGCTGGAAACATCCCGGGGATGGCCTGGGTTTGCAACCATGACTCCTGATTGCTCAGAAGCTTTACCCTTGGCAAGGTCTGTTTCCTTGAAAGGATCCCAAGTAGACTCATCGATGGGAGTTGGAATGTACCATTGCGATCTATCATCATTTTCTTTACTGGCGGGAGCGGAAATAGAAGCAGAAGCAGCGGCAGAGGTAGAAGCAGAAGCAGATGGATCTTGTGAGAGCTGAGGCCCGTAGCTCTCGCGTGAAGCAAGTCTCTTACCTGATTCGCCAGTCGATGGCACAGAGCCAAACTGTAGCATGCTAGAAGACTGGGAGGACTGGGGAGCATGATACGACTGGGTCGAAGGCCTCGAGATCACGACGTCTTTCTCGGAGGAGTCATCAGCGCGGGATCTTGTGAGACGATCTAAACCCCACGATGCGCGTCTTTCAGCTTTGAACTTTGTTTGCACCGGAGATGTTGGTTCGCCCTGTCAACCAAAGAAACATTAATAAACACTCTTGTCACATAGCCTGATGGATGGGCAACATCATGATGGATGACAATGCGGGAGGAGAAAGGGAACAAGCGTCGTAGAATTCCTATCTCATACACCCGTCTCATCATAAGGTAAGGTCAAGAGTGATCATCAGCCCCGAAGTGCATGACGAAAGGAGATTTAATCCAACAATAACCCTGCTCCGAGGGAGAAAAAAAAGAGGAAGAAGCCCATCACAACAGGTTCTAAAAAGAGAAGCGTCAGTGAAATACCTTGTCCCCAGTTCCACGCAATTTGCTCTTTCCCTTGCTAAACAATCCCTTGCCCATCTTTCCAGCAGACTGCATGAGTTCCTTGCCCTTGGTTCCAATCTGGTTGCTCGAGTTTCCGAAGCCGCTGGTGCCGGATGGCACGGATCCGCCAAGTCGAGATCGCCCTGGTGGTGGCCCTGTTGTAGGCGAGCTTGCATTAAGATACTGCTGGTAATACGGCTGTTGATTGTGAGAAAGGCTGGGACCTGATGTGTGTCCCTTTTGACTTGTGGGCACCCCGGCTCCGGAGAAGGAGGAAGTTCCGTTCGCGTATTCGGGATGCTCGGTCATCAGATTAGACAGCCAGTTCTCCAGACCTGACTCCCACGCTTGGTGTGTAGCTAAACCCGATTCAAACTTAAGAGTCCTTTGAACGGGGGTTGCCAGGCTCATAATATCGCGCCATGGAGTAGTCTGAGGTAACTGACTGGGAGGAAGAGCTTTGGTCGACTTATCTGGGGGTGGCGATGCTGACGTAAGATTTGAAGGTACCTGAGTCAATGATTTATTCTCTGCAACAGATGGACGACGATTGTCAACGGCTCGAGGAGTAGCATCGTCATTTTCGATAGAGACGGGAGAAGGAGGCTCCAAAGTAGCTGGTTGCTGGCTTGGCGGTAGCGTGCTGGCTTTGGAAACTTGATGAGAAATGCCACCAGAAGGTGGGATGATGATTCTGGGAGTCTCGGCATTTTGAGGTGACTCTTTAGTTTGGCTGGCAACATCTAAAGCCTCGTCCTTTGAAGATGGGACTCTCACTGGTGCTAGAGGTGAAGGAGAAACTGGGCGAGGAGCTTCGTCGTTGAAAGTACCAGAGGGCGGCTCGACAGGCAGAATCTTTGGTGGGGAATCGAAACCAGCCTCCCAAGAGAATCTACGCCGTGAATCTGACTTGGGTGACTCTGGTTGAGCGGTAGGCTGGGATTCGGTAGACACCACGACGCTAGAAAGTGGTTGGACAATTGGCTGCTGTTGCTGCTCATGAACTGGAGAGGTCTCAGTCTTGGGCTTCTCTTGGACCTCTGCTTCAATCTTTGAATCTTGCCCGGGTTTCTCATTTGAATCGGCCCAATAGCTATCATAATCGCTAAGTGTATAGCTGCTATTACGAGTGACACCTCGGTCACCTGGTGTCAAAGACTGAGAATTATCAGGCAAAGGTCGAGACACTGCAGAGCTTGGTGTTGGAGCAATGGGGCTAAGGGACCTCATGATTTCCTCACTCAAGACGTCACTTTCCTTAACAGGCGATGAATTGAATGTGTTCAAGGATCCTTGCGTCAAAGCAGAATTTGGCTCGTAGTTCGATGGAGAGTAATCCGGTTGTCGAGGGTACAGAGGCTCTGTGGGCGTAATCTTGGAGTCGGTGGCTGATGCAGGCTCTCTAGGTGATGGGAAGAGTCCCTTTGAGTTCGGGCTCGGTGTACGCAGAGGTGGAACAGCTCGAGGATCATTCGCAGGGGCAAGAGAGGTACTGCTGTTAGGTCCAGGAGTGCTGGTATTGTCTTCACTCTCTCTGGGCTTCTCTTCCAAAGTTGCGAGATTTCCGGGGCTATCAGTTGCTTGACTGGGAACTGAAGGTTGGTCTTGCTTGGTCGGGTCTTGGGCAGAGGCAGCAGCGCTCGACTTGCTTCCCGAGAAGAAATCAGCGCCAAATACTGACATACGCGCAACATCGGGAAGCTGCGGGCTGACAGATAATCGCTTCCTGTCTATGTCTACAGGCGAATGAATCACAGTTTCTTCCTTGTGACTAGCAGGCTCTGGAGAAGCAATACTATCCAAAGTAGGAGGATCGTGCAACCCCTGAGATCCTAAACCAAGCTCCTCACGCTTCGCAAGAATGGCATCAAACGTTGGCTGCTTCTGGACCTTATCAATTGCTGGGCCATCTCCTCGACCGTATCCTGGCTGGTTCGGTTCATTGACTGGGGGTGTAGAGCGATCATCGGGTCTCGGTGCGATATTCTCTGCGATGGACAACGGCGACCCGCCCAACTTACGCTCATCATCTATATGGCGAAAATCGGGTCGGATTGAAGGCGAACCACGAGCAGCGGAACTTGCGGTGCTCTGCGGGGTAGACGATCGTACGTCGGGCTGTTGATGATAACTGGGCGCCTTCGAAGATCCAGCGCCTGAAGACAAAGGAGCAGGTGATCCAGTTCTTCCTGAAACCGGCGACGAAACATTATGAGATTGTTCTGGGTGGCCTGGGTTGAGTGCATCCGGATGGTTTGTCTGAAGCTGTAGCGAAGGCGCGTTGCTTGAGCTACGAGAACTGGAAGCGACAGCGGCAGCCAATCTTGGGGAGGGCCCAAATGATTCGGTTCGTTGTCCGACCGGTCGGAGACCTGTTGTTACTCGAGGAACCGGGGGAGGCGGCGGTGGCTCGTCATCCTCGAACTCGTCGGCGCCCCAGTCGTCACCATCGTAATTCTGAGTCGGCGCTTGGACCCATTTCCTCGTCTTGGTACGGTTGACGTTGACCTGATATCCTCCAGGCGTTTGGGGAGATCTAGAAGCGATTGCGGATTAACGTTGAGCAACTTTAGATATCTGCGAAGGATAATTACAATGGAGATTGCGACTGCCCTTGCGCATAAGGGTTATTATATGTCCCATCCATGTCGTGTTTGGGGGTTTCAGCCAAACTCGACTATCGAAGCATTCTTGGACGACCTCGTGATGCTTGATGGAAATCCAGCGGTCGGCGGCGTTGGCAACAGTAGAACTGGGAGGACGTGGCAATAGGATTAGGTGTACCGGGCTATTTATCGGGTTCGGCGATGAAGATCGGCGGCGGAGAAAGTAATGCGTCGGTAGGTGACGGACGGTTGGTCAAGATTGACAAAGAGCTTAAAACACAAGGTCTGCAAGCCAAGAAATACAAACAGCAAAAAGAGTCAATACAATAAAAAGAAGAAGAAAAATGAGATCAAGGTAGCAGAATAAAGAAGGTTATGGCAAAACAGTAGATGCCGACGACAGCTTGTAAATGATGGCGACAAGATGGTGAGTGATAGAAACAAGGAGGCGGAGTTACGTTTCTGGTAGTGGTCGGGAGCGAGCGCGACTGCGAATGGATGGATGGAATAGATGATTTGGTTGATTGAATGTATTGGATGAATGAATGGTGCGGTCAGGCACTTTTGGCCTAGTGCTATGCTGCCCGCCGCTGTGGTAGCCCGTTGGAGATTGGATGACGGAGGTGGATGGGGCACTTTAGGCGTTTGCTGTTCTAAAGACTGGGGGTTGCGGACAGCTTGAACCACTAATAAGGGGAGACAGGGAGCCGAATACAGAGGAGCATCAAGATACCCCAGTTTGCCCAGCCTCGTTGAAACCCAAGAAATGGAAGATCACTGTGAGGATTACACATTGCGACGGTTATTTTTTTCTTTTCATGGCAGCCGTTGTCATACAGGGGACAACTAATCCACCCAGTGTCCTAGAAGCGACAAAAAAAGAAACCGAATGGGTCGATCGATGGAATGAAATTATCAGCGGAGTCAACCCAACATTAGAATGATTAGATCTTTATTATTGGTCCTCACTGGCACGAATTTACGAGATCGTCTCCAGCTGCTAACTTGGGTGGACTCCCGTCACTTCGCGTTAGTGCACGGAATGGACGTTTATAGAGCAAGTAATTAAAATCCACGTTGATAATTATCCCAATTAGCATTCGAGACATGGATCAAGAACTGACCATTGCTATTTTTGACATATCCTTGCTTTTCATACGGGGGAAACTGTCTATTGTTCTACGCCTCGGGATAAGACAAAGCAGAAAAGAGCTTCAAGTCTACTCCGTACCGAGTCAAGATACCCGTGAGCTCGCATGTCCTTCTGTGCTAGGCCCCCTCCGATGTTGCACATAATGTACTGTAATTATTCTTGGAGCCTTGGAGATTGATCACCTGAATTACGGCCGTCGAAGATTTTACTGTCTAGAGGTAGTCAAGGGGGGCTTAGTGCCTCGGTCCTCGTCACCCATCCACTAGGATGGACCCTTTTGACACCTCGTGATAACTTTACCTTTGCGGCACTGGCCTCAACATGACGAACTGCGAACCCATTGCATAACAGGTGGCTTTCTTGGGCCCCTTATATCTCCTCATTGCTGTATCATGTATGCGAGCTTTGCACGGCATTCAACGCAAATGTCACACGTAAACACGGATTCCAAGTTGCACATGCACACGTGCTACCATGGATGTGAATAAAAAGACAGCAACGTCTTAATTAACTTGCTTTTGATAGGACAGGTGACGTCGACTATGACACGTCTTGTAGGATACCAGGATTTCGAGTGCCGACCATAAAAAGGCTGTGAATTGCTGACCTAACCACCAATTCTTCCCGTGGCCGTCTTGCGTCTGTGCAGTGTTCCAAGTCTCTAGTCGATGGCATCCATGGAAGCTCTCAGTTTTGCGTGTCTAGCAAAGAATGGCAGAAGGGCACAGTAACAGGTAGTAAGGGGCTCATGCCGTCATTCCCGCTCACCCTAGGCTCCACTCGATTGCAGAATAAGATGATTGGATTTGATATATACGAAGTAAAGTTCAGACTGGAGCTATAAAGAAGCTACGGAGATGGAATTTTGATACGAAGAAATGGTAGTAGTTGGAGGTAGACTTAGTGGTGGTCTTTACGAGCTGGTAGCAGAGGTTGCTAAATGAGAGTATGCAGTCGTCGTGTAGATTACCAAATTAAACGATCAAGAACCTTACTATGGGTTTACCGTGTTACTCCATGGTACCGAGCATCTCGAACTAAACAAGTATTTAGACTGATATTATATCTCTTGCTCGAAAAACTCGTGATTAACTCGTGATACAGAACCTTCAACCCTCCACGTAGACATGCAGGTCGTGATTGTGATGGAAGCTGTCGGTCCTAGTAGAAGAAACACTCAACGCAAATCCATACCTATCTATAGAAAGAAAGCTTCATTACCTCTCGTGTCAATATATTCTTTGCTGATGCTGCAGCTACATGATCTTCTCAAAGTCCAACTCCAAACTCAGCCACATGTAAAGCCACACATCTAATAACAGCCTGTCTGGCTACGGAGTAGTCTGGTCAGCATTGATAAAAGAGCCAGCGTGGCGGATCACACTTACTGACTGCACTGCACTGAACTGAACTGAACTGAACTGAACTGAACTGAACTGAACTGAACTGAACTGAACTGAACCTAGGTAGGTACCCCTGCCCCTCGACCAGAACTGGACCAGTCTGGAACAAGCCAACGACACGACACGTTCCCCAATCATTCAATCAGTCCAATCTCCTTTCAGACGCAGCGACAACCAATTCAAATCAAACCTCATTTGTCTCTGGCATTCTTTGTTGCGCATCTACCGTTTAACTTAGCTCTCTCTAGCCTTTTTCTCCATTTCGTACCACTCCCGAGGCTTCGCGACACTTTAATTGTCTCTTACACATCGCACTCTCGACCAACTCCTTCGATTCGAATCGCCAAAAAAGCACTCCTTTCTGATTATCCTGCTATTTGTTCGTCCGCGTCACCCCTCGACCTTCCGTTCCGCCTGCGCTGCCAACCGAGACCTGACCCGGACCCTTCCACATCGACGTTCGACATTCGCAACTCGACACATCTCCAGTGAAACAAAAGTCGCATAGGTGGCATATTTATCGCTGCTATCTATCACATCGGTTCCCCCGACTCTTTTCGAGACACGAAGCCGCGCTGGCCGCAGTCTGACATCTCGGCTTTTATCCTTAACCCCTCTTAATTTGGCCACCATGGCTGTCGCATCTATCCAAGACCGAACCTCCGAGTTCAAGTCGGTACTCGCCCAGGCACAGCGAAAACAATCCTCCTCAAAAGTCAGCTCTCAGCGCCGGTCTCTATTGACTGATGCGCAAAAAGATGCCGCCAACGGCCATGCTGGAGGTCCCCCAAGACGATCCGAGTTCGCCCGGAAGGCTGCTGAAATTGGACGTGGCATCTCTGCGACTATGGGCAAGTTGGAAAAGCTAGCTCAATGTGAGTACTCTCTGCCAATCTTGGCGACGCGGATGCCCGGCGTAGTTCATAGTTCTAACCTAAGAAACAGTGGCGAAGCGACGAACACTTTTCGACGACCGTCCCGTGGAAATCAACGAGCTTACTTTCGTTATCAAGCAAGATCTCTCGTCTCTGAACCAGCAAATTGGAGCTCTTCAAACGCTCACCAAGCAACAACACCCCAAGGCCGACCAGGAGGGCGAGCACAACAAGAATGTTGTCTACCTGCTACAAGGCAAGCTCACTGACGTCTCGGTCAACTTCAAGGACGTTCTTGAGGCCAGAACCAAGAACATCCAGGCATCGCGATCAAGAACAGAGAACTTTATCTCTTCTGTGTCGCAACATGCTCAGCCATCGATTCAACAGTCGGCTTCTCCTCTCTACGGAACACCAGCTCGCAACTCGCCCGCGCCAGGAGCCCAAGATACCTTGTCTCTCAACCCCGTTGGCGATCAACAGCTGCTGATGATGGAAGAGGCACAACCCTCCAACACATATATCCAACAACGAGGTGAAGCGATTGAGGCTATCGAGAAGACCATTGGCGAGCTTGGCAGCATTTTTGGACAACTAGCCACCATGGTTTCGGAACAGAGCGAGATGATCCAGCGCATTGACGCCAACACAGAAGATGTGGTCGACAATGTTGAAGGAGCACAGCGAGAACTCCTCAAGTACTGGAACCGAGTATCAAGCAACAGAATGTTGATTGCTAAAATGTTTGGGACGCTAATGATCTTCTTCCTGTAAGTTCAACTTTCGTCTCCAGGGCACTACCAAGACTACGGCCAAGGGTGATTAGCAGCTACTAACAAATCGTAGGATCTGGGTTCTTGTTTCGGGTTAAACCTTGACGACGAAACGCAACACAAGACAATACACGAGAAAAAGAGGCGGGCGCGGAAAACTTGGACCAAGGAAGGGAGTTTACGGCACATGTTTTGTTGTAATGGGGCACTATTCGATAGGTGCACTTCTTTTCCATATGTACGTATGTTTGTACCTTATACTTTGTAGTCGTTTTTTTCTTAGAAGACATGGACTGGAACGACGTAGCATAGAGAGAAAGGGTCTTGCAGGTAGACTCTCGTCGATGGCTCATGTTGGGGGTTTCAGGATTAATAATGAATCAGTAGATCCTCAATGGCATAGACTTACATGTTGAGTGACAGAGTATCAGGCATTTCCGTGAACATAGTGGAATTAATCGTGATTGGTCTCATGGCTTCTGACACTTGGCTTCAGCAGCAACCCCCACGGTGATGGGAGTGGTATAACACGGCCGGGATATGTGATATAGCCGGTATAGCATCATCAGTACAGGATATATAAAGAGGCAGAGTCGGCCATCGGCCCTTCAACTTTTCCTACTCACTTCTCTAGCATATAATCGAGTGTAGCTGAGACATTTCCCGGTGTTCTCAGAAAGAGTAACAGCGTCTTTCAACCTTTGGGGGCATCGTCGGCCGGAGTTCTCACCGACCTCTCCACCACTCCAAGTTAGCCTCAACTCACCATCTCGAGCCCTCGGAGCAACCCCACCCCGAGAAATCTCCATCGATCAGCGCTTTTCCGTGTAAACTACACCCCAAACTTGCTCTAAGAGGCAAAAATGCCCCTCGAGGCTCGAGCTCGGTGACATGCCTAGCGCTTTGGCGGGGCTCACCCCGCAAAGATGAGCGTGTACATTGGGGGGTCTTGTTTTGTCCAAGAATAAGGTGCTGTAATAGAGTAGCTCGGTAGATCAAGCTACGTAGGCATGAGGGGCATTGGGCCATGTTCATGATGTGGCAGCGGTTTATAACCTGCACGTCTCCCGCTTCTGTACGAGCTTCTTCTCTTGTGTTTTGTTCTAGATCTCTCTCATCTTCCTCACGATACCCTCTCTCGTACAAGATTCACACAATGGCTCCCTCTTCCTTCAAGCTCAACACTGGCCAGGAGATTCCTGCCCTTGGTCTCGGTGCGTTGTTTTCACATGTTCAAACCCTGAAGAGCTCAATTGACTGATTCTTGTTCCTTGTAGGTACCTGGCAGTCTCCTGCCGGCGAGGTTGAGAAGGCTGTCACATACGCTCTCAAGGATGGTTACAAGCTGGTCGACTGCGCCTACTGCTACGGAAACGAAGAGGAGGTTGGTGCTGGCCTCAAGGCTGCTTTCGAGGCTGGTGTCAAGCGTGAGGATATCTTTGTTGTCACCAAGGTCTGGGCTACATACAACACCCGCCCTGAGCTTGGTCTCGACAAGAGCTTGAAGGCTCTTGGTCTTGACTACGTTGACCTCTTCCTTGTGGTAAGTTACTACTCGAAATATCTCTTGAATTTGTATGCTAAGCCGTTATAGCACTGGCCTCTTCTCCTCAACCCCGAGGGTAACGACGACAAGTTCCCCAAGAAGGCGGATGGTTCCCGAGATGTTATCCGAGACTACAACCACGTCGATGGCTGGAAGCTCATGGAGAAGCTCCCCGCTACTGGCAAGACCCGTGGTGTCGGTGTCTGCAACGTATGTTATTCACCTTAAGTCCACCATTGTCAGCTAACACCCGGTATAGTACAGCAAGAAGTACCTCGAGGAGCTTCTGCCTCATGCCACTATCATCCCCGCCGTCAACCAGATCGAGAACCACCCCAGTCTCCCTCAGCAGGAGATTGTCGACTTCTGCAAGGAGAAGGGCATTCACATTGAGGCCTACAGTCCCTTTGGCAGCACCGGTGGCCCCGTCATGACTGCCGAGCCTGTTGTCAAGATTGCGGAGAAGAAGGGTGTTTCTGCCTCTACTGTCCTGCTCAGCTACCACGGCAAGTCTCGTGAACCTGATGGTGAAAAGTATGTTGCTAACAGTCTTCTAGTTGCCCGTGGAAGCACCGTCCTCGCCAAGTCAGTCACCCCCGAGCGCATCACCGCCAACAAGACCATTGTCGACCTCGACGACGAGGATATGAAGGCTCTGAACGACTACTCCGAGGACCTTGTCAAGAAGGGTGAAGTCAAGCGATATGTCTACCCTCCCTTCGGCATCGACTTCGGTTTCCCCGACAAGTCATGAATCAAAGGTCGGCTATAGTTATATGATATTGGGGATAAAGATGAGATATGATGAAAAGCGGCATTGAATGATATTGCATCTATAATAGATCAGAAGCTCAACTTGGCTTCATGAATAGAAAAAGTTTAAACTCATGAACATTCGACGTTGCTCAATGTGCTGGTGCTTGCATTGGAGTATCATGGTCATGATGCTTCGAGGAACAAGCCTCATATGAGAACACCAGTGAGATGCTCCTAGTTTGTAATACGACGGTATCTGCTGAACCGCGATGCCGCATCTGTGAGTCTGGACTGAAAATGTTAGTATGTCAAGTTATGCATGTCTCATGATTGGTTATTTCGTTTGCATCTTGGTGCAAGACTTTGTGGTTGTTGTGTATACAGCTCTCCCAACACCGTCGTCCATGGGTACGTTAACTCATCAGTCAGACATGTCAAGTATAGTAGCGAGAAGGGTCAGTATGCAGTATTAACTTATTCCAAGATCTCATCATTTTGCCAGAAACTAGGTATCTATAATCCTCAAGACCCCATACAACACGCCTTTTACCCCATTCATAAAACCCTCACTGCCAACTCCCTCAATTGTTATTAATTTACAACCGACCTTTTAGTCATTTTTCGTTAAAGTCCACTACAACCTTGATAACCAGGTTGCCTTCCTCATCCCTCACCTTACCAGCCATCTTGAAAGCCTCCTCAATGTTCTCCATGCCGTTGTATCTTTGAGTAACCAGACGGCTCACGTCAGGCATGTTGGCAGGAGGGTTGGCCAATAGCTCAATGATCTCCTTGTATGTGTTGGCGTAACGGAAGACGCCCACGATGTCGACTTCGCGAAGAGCAGCAGCCGACATGGGGATGGTGAGGACAGGAGTTCCCATGCCAATGATCATGACCTTGCCTCCAGGCTTGGTAGCGTAGATAGCTGTTTGCACACAGGTCTCGACTCCAGTGCACTCGTACACAGCTGTAACCTCACCTACAGCCTCTCCGTTGACCTGTGTCTCCTTCACCATAGCAGCGACCTTCTGGGCGAAGGCGAGCTTGTCCTCGATAGTCTGTGGGCGCTCCATGGGGACAACTACTGAAGCATCGGCGAAGCCGTTGTTGATGGCAAAGTCAAGACGGTCCTTGAGGATATCGGCAATGATGACGGTCTTTGCTTGGTCGGCCTTTGCGACAGCGGCTGCGAGAAGACCGACAGCACCGGCGCCGAGGACGAGGACCGTTGAACCCTTGGGGAGAGCGGCGCGATCACGGGCGTGCATTGCGACTGAGAGAGGCTCAACGAGAGCGCCGAGATCGAGAGTGACATGTTCAGGCATTCTGAGCAAAAGTCAGTACATTTTTCACTTCACAAGGTTTGGATTGTCTTACTTGTGGCACCACTTAGCAGGGTGGTTAATTCTCTCCTGTAGAGTTCCCTGCGCATGAGGATTGGCCTTTGCTGAGCTGCGGAACTTCATTCCACGGCAAATGTTGTAACGACCCTCACCGCAGAGCTCACAGGCCTCGCAAGGAAGACCAACCTCGAGAGCGACGTGGTCGCCAGGCTTGAGATGTGTAACTTCTGAGCCGACGGCCACGACTGTGCCTGCGGACTCATGGCCGAGGGTAAGAGGTTCGCGAACGATGATGTCGCCATTGCGGAAGTGGTTGTAGTAGTGAAGATCGGAGCCGCAGAGGCCGGTTGACTTGACGGCGACTTGGACTTCGTTGCTTGAGGGTGCGGGAAGTTCACGTTCTTCCTGTCAATTGAGTCAGTCTACGATCTTGAATGTAATTGAGTAATGGTGTTTACCAGGCGGAGATCCTTCTCGCCATGGAGGACGGAGGCCTTGACACGCTCAGTTACCATGATGAAGGAATGAGAGAGACAAAAGTGGTGATATGATGAAGAGAATGATTAAGGAAGAGCAATTGAGTAGTTGATGAACTATTGCGACAGAAATATGCAGGAAATGGTCAATGTCACAGATGCAAAAGTTATTGGAAGATCATGGATCACGACGAGAGCGAGAGGTGGGTTAGTAAAGGGCGAAACCAAACAAGGACATTCAAGCCAGGGCCGATGTCGACCAAATATCGGATTGGACAGAAGCTACAGACTACAATTCCCTAATTGATTCTCAAACGAACATCGCGGAGAGAGGACCGAGATGACCTTGACCTCGGAAAAGACGCCCCACGATAGCATTGAAATGCCCCGCGACGAGACGTCCCATGACGTGCAATGCCCCCATGACAGCAAAAAAAAAGAAGAGAGAATCTTTATCCGCAGTGGTACAGCCAGTGCTAGCATGCCCCCACTGCCCTGTATCCCGCGGGGTGAAGCGCTAAAGATTGAGCCGTTGGGTTTAGGACGATCCACTCCATGTTTTGGAGATGTTGGAGAAGCCCAGGGAGGAAATGTTGGCCGACTCATGAGCTGGATGAGAGGAAGAGATCAGATCTGTCTCACATAGGAGACGTTCTGTCGTTGAACAGTCATTGAATGTCTGTAATGCGTATATGCTAGGCCTGTACTGTAGAGAGCTACATTCTACCAGTCTGTACCTACATATCTCATCATACCTACAGAATAGCATCACCCCTCTCTGCGGGGATCCAAAGCTCGTCTTCGGCCTTCTCTCCGACCTTCACAAGCCGGTTGAATGTAAACCTACAGAGTAAACCTGCATTACGAACAGTTAATCAATTGGCCAGTTCTAGTCCGGTGCAGTTCACCTAATTAGAACCAATCCGGCTCCTCCTAAGTCGGAGCTCAGAAGCTTACCCCTCGGTCATTAATAGCGTAGTACCCATCATCTCATGGTGGAACGGAACTGCCCCTCGTCAAGTAAAACAAAAAAACATCACCAATTACTCACGACGTCAGCAACTAATATCTCAAAATGTCTGCTTCTTTCTTCTCCCTTGAGGGCCAAACTGCTCTCGTAACAGGTGGTACGCGCGGTATTGGCCAGGCCGTAGCAATTGGTCTCGCTGAAGCTGGTGCCGATATTATTCTTGTTCAGGTACGGAACGTCTCATGATGAGGCCAGAACTCGAGACTAACTGGACGTACAGCGAGATACTACATCACAATCGACAAAAGATTCCGTCGAGAAGCTTGGCCGAAAGGCTTTCATCTACACTGCAGATCTATCGTCGCAAGAATCTGTTGCTGGACTTGTGCCTAAGGTGCTAGCCGATGGACATCAGATTCGCATTTTGGTGAACTGCGCTGGTATTCAGCGACGACATCCTTGTGAAGTCTTCCCTGACAGCGACTTCAACGAGGTATGAAAGACCAATTCATTCCTGTCTCATAACACATCTAACGAGCTACAGGTCATCCAAGTAAACCTCAACTCCGTCTTCACCCTCTGCCGCGACGTCGGCGCCCACATGCTCAACCTCGAACCCTCTCCCATTACCGGCCGTCGCGGCAGCATCATCAACTTCGCCTCCCTCCTCACTTTCCAGGGCGGTTTCACTGTCCCCGCCTACGCCGCCTCCAAGGGTGCGGTAGGCCAAGTCACCAAGAGTTTCGCCAACGAGTGGACCTCAAGGGGCATCACTGTGAACGCCATTGCTCCCGGTTACATCGCTACCGACATGAACGAGGCACTTCTCGCCAACCCAGAGCGTCTTGCTTCTATTACTTCCAGAATTCCCGCTGGTAACTGGGGTTCACCGGATGATTTCAAGGGTACGGCTGTGTATCTGGCGAGTAAGGCCAGTGGATATGTGAGTGGGCATGTGTTGGTTGTTGATGGTGGTTGGATGGGCCGATAAACGATTCGCTCCAAGGCGGTTTCTAGAGCAAGCTTGAAAATAGATCATAATATAATATCTTTGGCGTTTTACAAAGTCGGAATGGTGAGCGATTAGCGACGGGCGCGAACAAGTCTTCGTCTGGCCAGGCGAAGGGAACCGCTTGGGTCGATGAAAGTCGTGACTCGGCTTGTCAAATGCCTGACGATATGGAAAGCATCAGGGTTCTTGGATCTGACACTATAATAACCAGCTCAACAAGTATTCTACAGTGGCAGTTGTCACTTACAGCAATTGCAAGGCCGCAATTCGGACTTTGATGAAGGAATGGCTCAGCTCGTCGGACATCTTGATACTGACTTGAGGATTTCGACGAAAAGACTTAGATGTTGGGATGGGTAATTGTAGCTAACAATGTGACATACAAGCAGGTTTTATGCGCATACCTATCGGTCATTTACATGTGCTTCGAATCGGAAGCCGAATATGGAACCTCACTCAGCTGATGATGCTTGTCATACAGCAGCTTACATGGATTTCCTCCGAATGTCTCGGGGTACCCGCAAGATCTCACTCGTTCCGTCGCTCCGTCGCTCGGTAGATGTACAAACAGTGCAAGAAATGGTGTCTATATTCTCCCGTCCATATCTACCTCTAAACCCACCCAATATCGTATCCTCTTTAGATTTTGCTTCCTGCGCCATGCGAAACCGCATCAGCCTCTGTGCAACGCACACAAACGATAACAAAAGGAAACAAGCGCATGCGCCACGCATAAGAAGACGCACACGCATTTCATAATATGGTAGAATTTATTAATGAAATCACTGGGATTTACCCTTTGAGCCTTCATAGTAGTGGGCCATCTGGAGGCCTGCTCTTCGGAAGCCACACTTGACGTAGAAACCTTCATTGGCTTCGCTGCAGTCGAGGATGCTCTTGTAGCAGCCAACTTGCTCGGCGATGTGGTCGAGGGCTTGGATGATTCGGAGACCGAGCTTCTTGCCTTGCTGGTCCTTTGCGACGGCGATATCTTCGATGTGGCCCACGGCGCCCAGGCTGTGAATGCTACAGAGTGTTAGCAGTTGTCTAGCAAATAGTGAGGACCATTGACTTACAACTTGCGCTCAGTGATCAAGGCGCCAGTCCCGACAACAGGCTTGTCGCCTCGCGAAGTGTCCTCGATGATGATAACGTAGTAACTGCCAGCAGCGAGCATGTCATCGTACTGCTTGGCGAAGTCGGCTTCAGTGATATCGCCAACGGTGGTCAAGACACGCAGACAGTCGAGGAAACCGCTGTTGAAGTCTGACTTTCGCAGAGCGCGCAGAGTATAACCCTCGGGGAGAGCGGCGCTGACCTCAGAGGAGAGGAGGTTGGCGCTGAACATGCCGTCTTGAGCCATGGCGGTGTCGGTGTCGGTATCGATTTGGCGGGGGATGATTGTGTTTGGCGGGGTGGTTATCGAGGGGCACGGGGAGATGTCTCAACAAAATTAGTTTGAGAGATGTTCAAACAGAGCAATTGAAGAGAGATATACTCAAAAGAATACGTAAGATGTTGAGATATTATCGATGTAAGATCTGGGAGTAGTTTCGTCTTTTTCCGTTTCAGAAAAGAATGGGCGGAGTGTTGAGCTGAGCTTGGCTTGTCCTTTCCCGTACCTTTTTGTGTTTAGTGCCCCCCACTGGTTCTATATCGGGGACGATTTACCATCATCGCTCAGGGGTCGGCGAGTCACAGCCTCAAGGCGATCCCGACACTTAAAAAGGAGTGCAAGGCCCAAGGCCCAAGGCCAAAGAACAAAAAGAGTGGTTCCGCCCGGGATCGAACCGGGGACCTTCTCGGTGTTAACGAGATGCCATAACCAACTAGACCACGGAACCGAGGTATTTGATTGGATGAGAGTGAGGAAATCAGTTGGGGATCAAGATTGTGATGTTGGCGGGGGGTGATGAAGCTGTTGCGAAGTCATTCCATGATTCACTTATACGGAGGAATGGAAAGTTTATGTCTTATCTATCAGCCAGATAGAAACGTTGAGCAAACTCTCGTGGTGAGTTTATCGCATAAATTCAAGTAACGCCATGCAAATTGTTATTATAGACTGGATGCTGTGGTTTGTTATGCGATACAGGCGACAATGGGATTAGGAACAACAACGGTCGAGTTGCGACAGACGGCCCCTTCTATTTACATGAGTCAAATCACATGCTTGGAGCATGACATGAATAGATTGGGGGACTCTGCTCTAGTAGTCATTAAAAGATAAGTTACACGTTGGATCTGTGTCTCAAACGTTCCGTTGTTTTGTTTCTTACCGCCAACTATTCGCGTCTCAAGTCCAATAAGTGATTGTTTATTAGAGACATTCGGTAATCTTGCTATTATCCTTTGAGGCATGAAGGGTCGTGTCAAGAGATTGAATGTTTAAGACAATCAAGATTGGATGGCTTCTAGACCCTGATAATCGGTATCAGAAGCCTCCTAACTTCGGAATATTCTCGACACCGTCTGTGATAGCGCTGTAACATCGAGGTCTGGTCAGGTACAAAACTCAATTTATAAGGCGAATTACAACAGCGCGATTAGACACCAACAACTCACTACATGCTCGCTAAAAGAACAAGGATTTAAATTGATGAGTTGTCAAGCATCAAGTCGGGTCTTGGTCTTGGTCTTGGTCTTGGCAGGTACAGGCTCCTTTATCATGCAATCACATGCAAATCTGTTTCACATCTCGTCATCTCTTGATGTGTCTCTTGTGTTCCTGTGTCTGTCTTATTCCCTGTATTATTCCATGTCGTCCAACCACATTCACAGGCGACATGCCATTCGTTCTTTGTCACGTTCTTATTTACATTCCGACCATGTAATTGGTGTTATTCGTCAGTAGCCACCCTTCAGTGTGTTCAACGTGTTGGGATTCACGACGCTAAAGTTGAACTACTCAAACTTGACTCAAACCTCGTCTCGAAATAAGCCAGGAACACTCAGACCTCTCTTCATTATTATTCCAAGAACGAACATTCAACGTCTATGCTAGTATCGTTGAACTACAACTATCCCGTCATCTCCGGCCTTCTTTCGCCCCTCGGCTCCATTACGATCGGGCTTCAATGACAACCACTTCGCCATGGATAACTCAAGCATCATATCGGCCGAGGACCTCCCTCCACAACCAGGCCGAACACTACTGCCCTCTCCAGTCGCTCAAGCCGTTAGTCTTGCAACACGCTCAACATGCCTCGCTATTCGCCTCAGTTCCAGGGCCGGATCTTATGGTCTAAGTGCTGCAAAGGTAACCACTTTATCCTCCTTGGAACTTGCTCGCAGCATGGTCGAAACTGTTCTATCACAAGCAGGAAGAGAGACACTCTCACGGTCACAAAGCGATATCTCTACCGCTGAAGCCGAATCCATCATCGAACGAAGTTTCGAGCATCTCCACCATGCCATGTCCCAGGCCGTCTTTTGGACAAGTGCAGGTTTCCACTTCACGAGTACAACCTTCTCTATGGCTTCAGGGATATCGCAACTACTTCTGTCTTCACTTGATCAGATCTTTGGCTCAACTGATTCCTCTCGAGCCATTGCGAGCATAATCACACTGATCAGGCGGGAGTTCCACGATCCCGCCACCGGCATTCATGGGGATACTGTTGGTATGATGGATCTTGTGCTCGGTCTATGTGCTTTAGCATACCTACAGAGGTGGTCCTGGAAGATGGTAGAAGAAGAAAAACGACGGCAGGACTCCGAAGAAATCATCTGGGATGTTGTTGTTCTAAATGATGGCGAGCGTGTCGACATTCAAGATCGCATAACTCGAACCCCAGTCTTCACAAGGCCAGCCAGTTCAACATCTCGAGATACAAGCCCTACTAAACTCCAAGAAGCCGTCATTGGTTCACAATCTGCATCTTTTAAAGAAGAGGAAGCTGTCATCGACCAGCTCAAAGATGAAATGGTCAAGAAACTCCCTCCCGATACTTCCGTTTCCATTTCCAACACGGTATCATCGACACAAACAGTCACCATTGACGTCGATGGGCCTCGTCCATTCCCTTTACCTTTACTACCGGGTGCCGAGATTGTTGAGACTAAGGGATTGAGTAGCCAGGCAGGCCGTCGTACCAGTCAGATACTAAGCGACCCTCCCGAAGCCTCTAGCTACCGTGTTGTTTATAGACTTGAGAGATCCAGGACTGGTGACATTTCCTTCCAGGGATCTCAGGACATACCTGTCTCTGTGGTTGATGCATCAAAGGAGGAGCCAGCCCCCGAGGTTCCAGCCAAAGAACCCCCACAAGTGCCGAAGAAGACGAGGACCACGGGAGTCAAGTCGCCACCACCGCAACGTTCAAGACCCCTCAAAAGTGCCAACGAACAAACATCTCGAACTTCTCCTCAAGCCATACCAAAACCTCGAGCTAGTGCACTACGAGATGAAAAAGGGAAGTTGGCACGACCAACTTCCGCGTCACCACCGTCCTCGCCAGTAGAGATCAAAACTCCACAACGCGAAGCAAATCAGAAGAGACCACGAGCGCCTGTCAGCTCCTCGCAGGCCACCAATAAGTCTAAGGCTTCACGTGAAAGTACTACGACACCGAAAAGGGTCCTACCAAAGAGGAAGTCGGACTATTCGACTACCAGTCAGACAAGCGAGAAAAAAACTGGTCTCAGACAGGCTCTTCGAGAAGGAGGTCAGTCAATCTCAAATATTTGGAACAAGGATTCACCGCCACCGGAGAGCAGACCTCGTCCACAATCAAGGATATCAACTATCAACAAAGCTGGCAACAAATCCATGCATAGTCCGCGCTCTTCCTTGGATCAAAAGCGTATTGAGAAAGCGGAACTTATACCACGCAATCCTTCTCGAGCAAGCTATGTCTCCGTCCACGAACGTCGTCGGGATTCTATGATATCTCAAACAGATACATACTCCATCCATTCGGGGTATGGCACTCCAACCCACTCTCCGAGTGTTTCGCTAAGTGGTGCCGCATTTGATTCGTCTTGGGTTCAGCAAGCCCAAAATGATGGTCTGCTTGCACCTCCTCCAATTTCTGCCGGTCACCGCAGGGTACTTCGTAGGAGCCCAAGTCTTTGGAGCATGGCATCCAATGATTCACAATCATCACTGGTCCTTTCATACTACCATCAAAAGAGCGCCTACACAGCGTCGGATGCACTTGGGGGTCTTCGACGTGATGGTACGGTGAATGGAATATTTCCTCAAGCACATGTACTTCGAAACATCACGAGATATATGAGGTTCTCGTCTGCATCGTACGGCTCCGCATTTCTCAAGTTCATGGGCATCTCGAAAGACATGCCCCTGTTGAGGGCTTGGGATAGCACCCATACAGATGTCAGACACTTTGTCCATCATACTGAATCGGACACCCACAGTGTTCTTCTTGCCTCTATTGTTGATCCACAAGGAGGAACGGACTCCAGTGGCTCGACTGGTACTGGCGTTCCTTTGGTGCACTACATCTCCCTAGACCATGATGCTAAAGCAGTCGTGCTTGCTTGTCGAGGTACATTGGGCTTTGAGGATGTTCTGGCAGATATGACATGTGATTATGATGTTTTGACTTGGCGTGGTCGAGGCCACAAGGTGCATAAAGGTGTTCATGCCTCAGCTCGTCGTCTTCTATACGGTGGCGACCGCCGCGTGCTGTTTACTCTCCGAGAAGCGTTGCTCGAATTCCCAGATTATGGTCTTGTTCTCTGTGGCCATTCCCTCGGGGGCGCAGTGACGGCATTGCTTGGAGTAATGCTTTCCGAACCAAACCCAACAGGCACTGGCTTTGTAACTGCGATCGAGGGACCAGAAAGGACTGTTGGTGATGAACTATCCGATGGGCTCCTACCTGTTCACTCTACGTTACCACCACGACGTCCTATACACGTGTATGCCTATGGGCCCCCCAGCACTATGTCAGCGTCTCTGCGTAAGAGAACGCGTGGTCTCATCACGACCGTTGTTCATGGAAACGACATCGTTCCATATTTGTCACTGGGAGTTTTGCACGACTTCCAGGCAGTTGCACTCGCATTCAAGAATGACCAACGACAAGCCAAGGCGGAGATACGTCAACGCATATGGCAGGCATTCCAGACTGGTGTAGCAGACAAGTGGTACGGAGGTTTGCCCTCTGTCCCATCTGGAGACTCCTCCAAATGGGGTCATTCAGTGCTGCAGGGCCTCAGAGCGGGTATGACGAACCGTAAGCTTGTGCCACCTGGAGAGGTTTTTACCATCGAGACACAACGGGTTTTGAGGCGAGATGCATTCTTGCTACCCGAAGAAGATCACATTGGAAAGCCCGCCCAGAGAATTGTGATGAAATATGTCAAGGATGTCGAGGAGCGCTTTAAAGAGCTGAGATTTGGAACGAGTATGCTGATTGATCATAACCCAGCTAGATATGAGGAAGCCTTGAACAAGCTTCGTGTTGGAGTCGTGTAAGTGTAAGTGGGACTCTATGCTGATGAGTTACGATACGGAATGATTCGGAGATTTTGTGATAAAGGTGTACAACAATATGAAGTGTTTCACGACGGAATGACTTGGATATATGTGGTCTATTTACATCAATTGTATCTTTTTATCTCATATGTGCAACGCCGTGAATATCTAATCAGCTGTAGTGGTGATGATCTTACCATCATCGTCATAGAAGATCTCCTTGGCCTTGACAGATCTCAAGTGATCCACACCCTTGCTTAGCTCGCAGTCGTGGTAGAAGAGATATGTCTTGCCCTTGAACTCAACAATAGAGTGATGTGTTGTCCAACCCAGCACAGGCTCCAGGATACGTCCACCGTAAGTGAAAGGTCCGTATGGGCTGTCACCGGTAGCGAAGCACAGGAAGTGTGTGTCGCCTGTTGAGTACGAGAAGTAGTACTTTCCATTCCTCTTGTGCATCCACGCAGCCTCAAAGAAACGTCGGTCATGGTCATCTCCCAGAATGGGCTTGCCAGTCTCGGGGTCAAGGATCTGGATCTCCTTGACTTCATCGGCGAATTGGTGCATATCTTCAGTGAGCTTGGCTACTCTTGGTCCTTGGGCGGGAACACCCTCGCCGCTGACCTCCTTAGGGCCCTGCCACTCGGGGTCAAAGGTATCATTACCCTTCTGGTAGCATTGCAACTGCCCGCCCCAAAGCCCCCCGAAGTACAGGTACGCTTGTCCATCCTCGTCTACGAAGCTTGCAGGGTCAATACTGTAGCTTCCCTTGATGGGCTCTGGGTCGGGAGTGAAAGGTCCCTCAGGCTTGTCACCGACGGCAACACCGATGCGGAAGATTCCCTGCTTATCTCTGGCGGGGAAGTAGAGGTAGAATTTGCCGTTCTTCTCAGCGGCATCGGGAGCCCAGAGTTGCTTGGAAACCCAGGGGATGTCTTCTGTCTTTAGAACAACACCGTGGTCAACGACCTCAGCTGGTGGGTCGAGGCTCTCAGTGCTGAAGACATGGTAATCGGCCATGTCATACTGATCGCCATTGTCGTTGAACTTGATATCGGTCTCACGGTCATGAGAAGGATAGACATAGATTTTGCCATTGAAGACATGCGCCGAAGGGTCGGCACTGTAGACGTTCGTGATGAGAGGCGCCATGATGTATGACTTTTATGAGGTGTACTGTTGTTGTTTGGTTGGAGGTGATGACTTGCAGTGGCTGAGAGAGGACTGCCTTTTAATATTTGAATGAGAATTGTAATATGATATGGATAATTGACCCCGCGTTGACTTGTAAATGCGACTTGAGGCTCATCTCAGTTGATTCATTTATCCAGTCAGGCTACGCAATTACCCGGGTTGAGTTCCACACCAGATGATCAAGTGAGAGAGCCAAGCCAAGCACCTCGGTATGGTGCGAATGCTCTCAGTTGGAGAAGGATAAGTCGATGAAACGGTGCGACGGCTTGAATCAGCCGCCGGTAATAGATTCTGCCCATTCAATTGTGGCGTATTTGTTCCTGGGCTATTTTACCCAAAAACATCGTGAGAGTTTTTGTGGTTGTTTCATCATATGTTGTTGTCTGATATACCAGATTTGCCTGTTGGACACTGACAGCGGAATTTAGGCAAAATAGCTACAAAATGCCGGCATGATTTCAATATGCATAATTCAGTTAGCTTGAGGCTTCAGGGTAAGTGGCAATGTGGTGCGGTAATTCATGGGATCGTCATTATCGACGTGTAATTCGTTGGCTAAAATAGAGAGGGTCTTTGTGGTCTGTGGTCTTGGGTCGGGTCGGGTCTTTTGAGATCATCAGGTTTGAGAGTGGGAGATGGGGTCGGGCGAGAGAGATATTGCGGACCTAGAAGTCTTGGACTCCAGTCTCGCCCTGTCTTGTTGGTAGCTGCGCTGAGGACTCATCCTCATATATCCAACTTGGTTCTTCATCGTCAAACCAGGCATCTTGAGCGTCTCGTCTGATCATGGTATCGAGATCTTCATCTGTGTCGACGGGCTTGTAGTCAAAGTCATCGTCTAGACCATGGACGAAGCGCTCTTCTAGGAATGCATGCCATAGGAGAAGCCCATGGGCTTTGTCTGCTGCTGGTTTCTCCCATGGATGCTCAAGATCACCACCCGAGCTCTCAATGTCACCATCTTTCAGCCGTGAGAGCTTGAGCTCTCCACGTTGCAAGTCAGCCTCGAGGGTTCTGCCATAGCCTTTAGCCTTGCCCTCAGCTTCACGCTCCGAGGCAGACTGGAACCTCTTTACTAGCCGCTCGTACAGCACGGGATCTAGGGGCAAAGTCAGGTTGGGAGCTGGGGATGATCGAGTAGTACGGCTTTACCAGCGAGCTCGTGCTCCAAACTATCAAAGTATGACGGATGTCGACTGAGGTACTCTCGCCTTCGGTTCTGCGCTTGAATCTGTGCACTCCGAGAAGGAAATTTGGGTAAGCGCGGGACGGGCTTGTCTGGTTGCTCGCCTAGAGGTTTTATAGGAGCCATGACGATTTATCTGTGATACACCGTATTAAATACCGTTGCAGTGATAGATAAATATTTATTGCAAGTTCTTAATGGGAGATCGACAGAAAGGTTGGTGTATGATGGAGGCGAACTGATGCGCGCCCAATTATGTCAGCTTCTTGAGCTGTTGAGGTCCCCACTTCTCATCATCCACCATTCGCAACCTACCTAATAAGATCTCGAACTGTGAGATTGGCGTGTAACAAACAGCAAGACCTCATGTATTTGGTTGCCAACAGCATACATCTTCTATTCACTCTTCTACTGCTCCGTTTCCTTGAGTCTAACGCGTTGAAGAAAACCACTGATGAAATGGCTGCAATCACCTCTAGATTGGGTATCATTCTTCGACAAAAGAAGATTCTCCAACCGGGGGAATATGCTGCCAAGCTTAACCTTTCTGGCGTTTTCATGGCCATGGAAAAGGGCCGCGTAAAGTTTGTTATGCCCCGGCTCCCAATGGCTTCGTTGAAGGAGAAGCTGTGTCTGGGCCTGGGGTATCAAGCCACGGGGCACAAACGGTGCAATGCATGAGCAGCACTGCAGCATGTGAACTCATTGTTACATGTGAGATGTGACACAACCTCAGGAAATGGAATGATCTCAAGACGCCAGCTTTTGACTCTGGGAATCTGTTGACGAGAGATCTAGACTCAACAACAGAGTCCAAAAAGCAAAGCTCCAACATCCGGACCAGGGACCCATCTTTAAAGAAGACCTTCAGAAGCCTGTTGTCAATATTTGACAGGTGAAGCGATGGTCTGAACGGAAAATAAGTCCAATGGACCTGGATAGCCCCTGTCGATGGAGACGCTCGGGTGGCTTTTGAATGGGTGTAACCGTCTCGAATGGGTGCAATGAGCTGTGCATTGGACAGCTCGAGCCAATGCAGGCTCGGCTTAAGATTACCCTGGCCAGAAAAACGAGCGCGCAATCACGATCATAACGAGGCCCGAAAGCACGCCTAAAAAAGCCAACCAAGCTTGCTTGCTTGCCTGTTTGTGCGTACTTGATATCCTGGGGGAAGCTTTGGCTCTGGATCCCATCGACACTGCAACGGCGGATCTACCCCTTGGAGATTATTTTTTTCTTTAACTACTCCCGTGATATCCATGACAGGCCTTTTCTCTTCTTTTACCTGACTCTGGTCTTCATTCTTGGGATCGTCAGGTTCTTTTATTCCCCTTAATCCTTATCGGCCTCGCTTGTTGGTACCCTGTTCCGAGAGCTTTGAAGGCCTGTCTGTCGATAATATTGCGAAGCTTGGTACAGACCATTCACTTGCAATTTTTTGCTGCCTTCACTCATTCACTCATTCATTATTCGTCTCCTTTGTCTAGATTAATTCCTTGACCGAATTTCACCAACAGTTGGGTCGTTGTCTTAGTCTCCCTGTCATATCGCCTCGCCTTCTAAAACTCCGACTCCACGTCCCGGTCGCGTCCTGGTCCCAGAGGATGCCAATGTCGACCTAATGGGAGCTACTGATATCGCCTCGCGCCTTCGAGCCAAGTTCACCAAAAGGCGACACTCGACGGCGGGTTCGCAGGCATCTTCCAGTCGGAGCATTACCGACACCACCTCGTCGTCGTTCGGGAGTCGTCACTTATGGGATCGCGATCGTTCTCGAGCTCGTGACGGAGATGGGGACCATTCATCTCAGCGGGCCGTGAGCAATTCGAGGGGCACCGTGAGTAGCCGGCGTGGCATGACAGCGACGCCTGATGGTTCGCATCGACAGCGAGAAGATGGCGACGATGTTGCAAAGCTCGAGGGTTCTCGGGAGGTTTCAGAAGCAGCAAAGTCGAGCTCAAACTCAAACTCAAATTCAAATTCAGAGTCGGCAGCCAAGAGTTCCTCGGAAATAGGTGCTGAAGCAGCGGTCCCACCCGCTAACGACAATTCCACAGCACCCGACACCACGAGCGAGCCACTGAAACACCCGTCTCCGCCTATAGATCAACAGAGCCTCGATGACCTGGATGAAGAGCCTGATACAACCGCCACTAGCTCTAGCGACCAGCTCCCGCCCCATAGCGATCTGCACCCGCCACAACCTCATCCAAGACTTCACTTCAATCAACCACCGCTGCTCTCTCCCTCACTTCATCCTTCGGAACAGCCTTCACCATCGCGTCTGCGCCAGGCAAGCTCCAATCTCGACCGTATCCACGAAGACTTCCAGGACTCGGAACCCCCATCACCTACTGCGCGCCCAAGAAAGGTCGCAAGTCTTGAGTTGGAGGCTGGTTCTGAGCTTGCTGGTCACAATGACGACGACGTGTTGAGTCTCGACCAAGCTCCCAACTCTCCAAAGTCTGCCGTGTTTGTGCCTCTGGCGGCAGCAACCTCGACGACATTTGTCGCGCCGTCTCCCGGCCTTCCACAAGCTGGGACCCCTGGCTCTCCGTCACGACCAGCCCCGCCGCCCAGACGACAAAGCTTGCTATCGAATCGCCAGACGACATTGATCAATACGCTCCTTTCACCATCCTTAAACGAACCAGGATACAGCCAGAACACCACATACGCGCCTATTAACGGAAACATGGTGACCCGAAAGATATGGGTCAAGCGACCTCATGCCTCGCCGACCCTCGTTACCGTCAACGAAGACGACCTGGTCGATGATGTCCGCGATATGATTCTACGTAAATACTCAAACTCACTCGGTCGAAGCTTCGACTCTCCAGACATTAACATACGCATTATTCCTCGCGATCAACATTCAGAGCGTGTCCTAAACCCTGAGGAGCCAATGGGCCGGACTCTCGACGCTTATTATCCAGGTGGACAAACCGTCGAAGAAGCTCTAGTCATTGACATTCCAAGGCGTCCGCCTAAAGCTTCCCCGCGCCCTGTCGTTCCCGCATATGTTGGAAATATCTACTACAGCGAGGATGGCCGGCCTACGGAAACAGGCGATGGCTACTTCCCTTCGGTCGCCGCCCATCCTGGCGCTGTCGGCTCACCACATCTTCCAGTTGCAGTTCCGGCACATGTTAATCCTCAGGCCCCGCACTCAATCGCAGTATTAGGGACTGGCCATATTCCACCTATTCCGTCGCCGGGTAGATCGCGCGCATATCGCGAACGTCCGGATCGTCCCAGATTAGGCCGCACTCATACGTCGTCGCCAACACTGATTGCTAATGGCTCTGCCGTGTCACTGGCTGCCGCCGCCGCCGCGAATCATGCGAACCACGGTACGCAGCACTTCAACCCGAGGCTACCGCATTCACGAACTCATTCAAACTCTTCAGATCAACCTGGTATGCCACCTGCTGCCCCTCCTCTACCGACGCCTCCCGCTCCCGAAACTTCAGCAATACGTGTATCGACACCTCCAGTCAGGCCAACTTCACCTCGACCTACGGCGAAAACCAAGAAGAGCAAGAAGGCCGAACACCCTAGTTTGCCGCCGGGCATGCTCAATGGCGGCGTGCCTCCTATCAATGTCCTGATTGTGGAAGATAACCCTATCAACTTGAAACTCTTGGAAGCTTTTGTGAAGCGCCTCAAGGTGCGATGGTCAAGCGCCATGAATGGACGGGATGCTGTAAAGAAGTGGAGGAGTGGCGGATTTCATTTGGTTCTGATGGATATCCAACTTCCAGTCATGAACGGTCTTGAAGCGACTCGTGAAATCCGAAGATTAGAAAGAGTCAACTCGATCGGTGTCTTTTCATCATCCCCTGATGGTGTGGTTACGACGGAAAACCCCGACGAGCTCGACGACAAAGACCGCCTGCAGAATCCTTCCTTGTTCAAGAGTCCTGTGATTATCGTCGCTTTGACTGCTAGCTCCTTACAGAGTGACCGACACGAAGCTCTAGCCGCTGGCTGTAACGACTTTTTGACCAAGGTACGCAAATCTGACTGACAAACAGAGATAAGTAGCTAACTCATGATACAGCCCGTCAATTTTGTCTGGCTAGAGCGCAAGGTAATGGAATGGGGTTGCATGCAGGCCCTCATCGACTTTGACGGCTGGCGCAAGTGGAAGGAGATTTCTCAAGAAGCTGAGGAGACCGCCGCTGCTAAGAAGGCAGCAGTCGCAGCAGCCAAAGCTAAATCAAAGAAGAACCGTCTCTCGATGACCAAGCCCGGTTGATAGCTTCAGTTGGATATACGAAGATACAAGGCTTCAGCACAACTGGGCTGGTCTTGACAGTAGAATATACGCCAGGAAACAACAAATATTCTGGCAAAATGCGAGCCAAGCCAAAAACGAGACATTGGTATTATTCACCCGCCGAGGCAACAGCAAACATGAGTTGCCTCAGAGATCTATCTGCTACCTATAGTTTTCGCCATAGGATTAATGTTTGGCATTTGATGTTTGTCGGGAGCTGGGTAAGAAGGGAGTTGTATAATGGACACAAAGCATGATGGCGCAGGTAACAGATACATACGAATACCAATGTTTATAATGCCACAAGACTTGAATACCTAATACATGTCGAGAAGACGCTAGCTTGAGTTTATGCTGCAGGGTTGAAGATGTTCCTGACGAGGTGAATCTGGAGCTCGAGTACGCCAATGAATGAGATAGGTCCAGTCCATATATTGCGTCGAGCGTTGAGAATTAATTACCTCAGTTAATTAATTACTTCTTATCTCATCTCTTAGCTTGGACGAGAGCTTCTGTCATTGTCACGCTGGCTTCCGCCCCATCTGATGTGGATCGCAAGGTTGGTGATGTCGGGCCGGAATAATTCGACCCCGGGATGAAAATTACTGCACACTTGGGACAGCATTAAACACCTCCAAACAAGTGCAGCCTTTTCCGACCTGACATCCAACCAATTCTAATCAATTGGACCTGGGTCGCATGTAATGCAGCAGAGAGTCAGAGAGATTCTGAATCCGCTGTAACCATGCCTCCTCGAGTGCGCGGTGCATCGACGCCGCTGGCTGGCCTCGATGCCACCATTTCCCTCTCCACGAGGACCTCCGCTGCGTCGCCGTTCCTCCGAACCTTCTCGACAACTCCATGCCGCGAGAAGATGAGCAAGGGTCGTGCGCAGATGTTTGAGTGGTTGAACTCAGGCAATGGCAGGAATCTTGCTGAGCCTGGCAACGGTCCCAATTACCTCGGTCCTCACAATGATCAGCCTTTTCCTCTCAACCCGCTCTTCCGAAGTCAGCCTGTGCTCTCTGATGCGACGAGGGAGATCATCTATGAGAAGGTTACGGCGAAGGGCATGTCTCTTAAGGCGGTGTCTGCTGAAATGCACATCGACGTGAGGAGAGTTGCTGCTGTTGTGCGACTGAAGGAGGTTGAGAAGCAATGGCTCTCCGAAGTAAGTACCGTCCCAGTGAAGCTCTATCTGCCCTGCTATATGATGAGACCAAACAAAATTTTCGATTAGTCTTGAAGACACATACATGGTTATACTTTTATATACTCTGATAGCATCATCTGATTTTGGGCTTGCTTTTTTACCCTTCCGAAAGCAATGCTAACCAACCTCAAGGGCAAGCAATTAGCAACGCCATATGCCAAGGCGGTTATGAAGATGCTACCCAAAACACATTACAATGAAGGCGAGGAGAACATTCCTCACGAGCCTATCAACGAGATTCACGTACACAACCTTACCCTACAACAACTATTTACACCAGTGTCTGAATCCCGACACTTCACAAGAGAAGATGCCGCCAAGGCCTTCCACGACAAGATGCTCTCCGCCGACCAGCGATCACCTCAACCCGAGCTCATCAAGATGGAGCAAGACATCATCAAGGGCACTGCACGACCAGAGGCAGTAGCCAAGTTCCAAGCAATCACACAAGCACACGAGGACAAAGTAGCCAGGAAGATCCTGGACGAACGTAAGCGTGAGGAAGCGCGAACGAAGCGCGTCAAGACAGATCGCTACGAGTTCCGATTTAAGGAGATTAACGTTGATGATGTTGGTCGTGATGGTCGATCAAGGAAAGGTACTGGTTGGCGTTATGGTGCGCCGTTCGAGGACCGCAAGCGTGGGTTGGTCAAGATTCCTACGTCGGTGCCTTGAAGTGTTTGAATATATATATGGGATATGGAGTGGCGAAACTGTACTATACGAATACCAACGCCATGTATTAATTAGACATGGACTGTATACTCGTCCAGAGATGATGAATAGCGCTTGCATTTCTGTATGCGGTTCCTCTATGAATGTGCTAAATTTTTGTCATTGACATTGGTGTTCATAACTCATCGACTCTACTGCCTACTCTCCTCAGGCACGATCAAATTCTTTCGAATCTGCTCAAGATCCCCCTCTGTGAGACCGCAGTTCTTGACCACATACTCCTCGACAGAGCCATGTTGTTTTCGAAGTGCTTCCAAAGCAGCAAGCATGTTCTCGGGCTTGGCTCCCAGTAATCGTTGAGCGCCTTCAGGATTGGCTCTCAATTCAGGACTCTTCATCACAGCCGCAAGCAGCTCCTCTCGAAAATCACCAAGGCCAAACTCAGTCAGACCATACTCATGAGCAATAGTCCCTTCATCCACACCACATATGGACAGGATGAAAGCGCAGACTACACCAGTTCTATCCTTGCCCGCAGTGCAGTGGATGAGTAGGGGTGAAGGGTCCGGTCTGGCAAGATGTGAGAGAATGGTGTTGATAGAATCCGTTCCCGTCTCCCAAATTCCTCGATACGCCTCAACAAATCCCTGACTTCCTTCGGCGGTATAATTTCGGAAGCGCAACGCAATAGCTTCCGGGCCGTAGTCCTCATCTAGAAAGACTGGAGTAAAGACCCGTTGGGCGCCGGGCCACTCTCGGGTTCCGGTAGCGTAGCGCTCGATCTCAGTTCGCGAGCGCAGGTCGTAGACGTGAGAGATCTTGAGGTCCTGTAGCGCTGAGACGCCGTCTTCGGTGAGACGGGATGGTTCTGCAGAGCGGAAGATGAGGCCCGGTCTGATTGTGTATCCGGGGCGGGACTTTATAGGCAGCGGATGACCGCCGAGATCGCGGAAGTTTGCAATACCAGCGATGGGATGGAAAGGAGGGCCGAGATGTGCCATGGCTGAATGTGGTAAAGTAGTGATATCTTCTGCTGAAATATATTACAGGTAGAGTTATTATTGCAGTGACCCAAGGCTGACCTTGTAAATATGAGAGACAGTTCACATATGGCGGTTAATATGTTGGTGGAGGTGGGGCGTCATCAATCATGCCTCGGTCCAGAGACGGGTATAAGTCACTCCCAAATCTAGAACCTCCTACAACTAAAACCATGTTTCTGTTTAAAAGGCTATCTATTTGTTGTTTAGATATGTTAGTTTGGACTAAAGTTTGTCTCATATTAGAAGTTACAAGTTTGTCGATGCCCACAATCACATAGACTTAGAACTGGTAGGCCAGCAGTGAAGGGTCACTTTGGCGGCCATGTTGTTAAAGAGCGTAAGTAGTTGGATTTTTTATGATAAACAAAGGAAATAAATCAAAGCAAGCGTGAGCCCCTTCTAAGATTCTAAGCTTTTGAGACCAGGTATTTTGTGCATAAAGCCCAAGACAAACGTCCTCCAACTCCAAAGATCTAGGCCGTCCACATCTCCTAGTAATACAAGAACCAGTCTTCAAGAAGCGAAAGATAAGACCTCGGTGTCAAATCGACCTCAGTCTAGCATTCTTGGTCTTAACAGTAGATACAGCTTCTGCAGCGAGGGATCTGGCAGGAAGGACACAGAGGATTATTATCGATGCTCTGCCAGCCACAGTCGCAGTTGCACTATGTAGATTAGCGTTGTTCCTATACTCCGTAAGGTCATTCGACTTGACTTACACACTGCCATTGAGATAGTGCGTCAGCGAGCTGTCCACGGTTGCCAGCAGAGCAGGCGGTAGAGGCGCTGGAAGTGGTTAGAGGCTACTTATGTTGGTAGTGAAAGTGGATGTTATCGACTTACAAGTTCATAGCAGCCATGATTGATGGTATTGTTGGGTTGTTGGAGTAGTAGAGTTAAAGATATAGTGTTGGTATCCTTAGACACGAGATATGCTTTTGTCTTATGAGTTTTGGTGAGTTGTCAAGTGTATTGGTATCAGATGTGCAGATGTCTATTATATAGGAAAATATTGACAGTTCTGTTCAAGGCGTACATGATCGGGGGGGGCCTGTGAGTTACGAACTCCATCTAGTAACAAGTCCATTGTAGTTGGCACAAATCACACGAGATGAAGTCCAAGTCAGTGAATAACAAGGATTAAAGTTCCAGGCGATAGCAGTGCCACCATTTGAGCTATAGCTGCGATGATTATCTGCTTGAAAGCGAGTTTCCATCCTGTCAGTGGGAGTACGGAACAGGTTTGCAATGGTCATTGTTTGGCTGAGAAGCGAAAGAGACAGGATGAAAGGGGTATGCCTCAGGGGGCTACTCCAGGGTGATTGAGCATAGCCCTGTTTCTGGAAGCTTTAGGTTCATTGTTCTTCGCGAATTCGAAACACTCGATTTGTTTGTTAGATGAAGGCAGCGACTATGAATCGGTCAGGAGTCTTGTTTAAGACGGAGTCTCGTCTCGTATGGGAGGCGATGCTGGAAACTAGACTGTGCCCCAGCAGCATGCAGCTACAGCTAGGCAATACCATAGGGAGTAATACGGCGCTTCATTCATTATATCACCCTAACTCGCCTCGTGTTCACTGGCCCTCCCTACAGAGCCGTTGCTCAATTCAAGGGTTGAGGCTCTGCGTGCGGCTCAAAATCTTTCATGTGACTCAATGAATTGGCTGGTCGGCTGAGTCAATTGAAACGACACCGCCCTGGCCTGTTCCCTGCCTACCATGTGGCTTTCTAGCCAATGACGTCCCATTTTACTCACTGTTTTAGGCATGAGTTAATTAGTCCCGTCTCTAAACTCCTCAGAAGCGAAGGTTAGAGTGATAATGGCAATGCCAATATGAGCATTTCAACATCGTGTCTTCCCTCGCACCTCTGGGGTTCTGTTGCTCGTTGTTGGCTTTAGCGTTTGCCGGAAACGCGGTATCACTCGAGGCATCTGCAGCCAAGAACGATGATGCTACACATGTTCCTGGATGATGAACCCGGGGTTTTCGGTGAAGCAAGCCTACTCTATTCTCAAACAGCACTTTCAACTTTCACATTGAACTCATGGTCAGGACAACAATTCATCAAGACATTTAGCATAGCCTCGTAAACTACCTATGAAGGTATCAAGGTGATAAGCCTATTCGATTGACTCAGGCAGCGATGCTTATCCTCGCCAACGGTGGAGACGCTCTTGTCATGAGTGAGATGGTTGGAGCTTATCAAAACCAATCAGTCAACCTCACACTCTCGTCTCTCGTATTTCTCACCGACTTCCCAAAACCGCATCAACAACATTGGACTTCTCATGGAGATTAGCCTAGTCAACTTACATGCTATTCTTACGAACATGTGATTTTCAAGTCAAGTTTATCTCCCACTTGTCTCATTATGTGAATCTCAAAAAAAGTCACGCTTGAAATTGTCATGCGCGCCATTAAATTGGCTGACTAACTTGGCAAGCCTCAATCAAATATGATGACCTCAAGACTTCGAGAACTCTTCTTTTATCAGCACTAGTTTCTCGAAAAACCTGATCTCAAACATTTGCATTTTCAACGATGCACATTCCTGAACCCCCAGGCCGAATTCCGTTTTTGTTTACGGGGCGATAATTGTAGGGCGGTCGTGATAGTAGTGATGTAAGATGAGAACTGTTGGAAGTGTTGACGATGACACTGAAATTTGAACTTTGAAAAAGACCTAAGCTCAAGGTTGGAAATTACCCGCTAAACTGATAAGCTTTAACAACTCATCCGCTAGTTAGCAATTTTCAGCTCTGCATGACCTTCTCTTCCTTGATTGAAGGGATCACAGGGCGGCATCTAGAAACGGAGGTTCGATAATCCGAAGCCTCTAGAACAGAGACTCAGGGTCTAACTACCTAGGTAGATGTCAGAGTCAGGGGTCATCCAGAGACTAAAACAAGCTTCCTTTGCACTACGTCATAGGGTCATAGCTGTGAATCACGACAATTTCCAAGGGTGAAATTAGGTTCTGTTGAGTTTTAGATCGATCTCGCTTCTTAGGTCGCAGGAATGACGGCAGAGGCTTCCCTTCGCTACGCTACCGACCTAGGTATTAATTAGCTGGCGGTCTACCCTACGAACGAGCGAATTTTCGCCAAGCTCGACAATTTTGCACGCCCAGTCAAAGCGACGCTTCAGTGACCAGCTCATTTTCTTGACTCATCCTAATAACCCGCGATCCTCTTTCCTTTACGTCTGAGTCTGCAATCAATCAATCGCTGACCCGCTCCGACCTACGACAACCTCATCTCGTCAATCTTTTCTCGTAATATCCACCACTTGGGGAGATCCCGTTCGAATTTGCCGGCACAGAGCAGAGCAAAGCAAAGCAAGCACAGCGACCATGGGTATCAAGGATCTAGCCATCAGCTATTTGGTGTTTTCCACCATCCACTTGTTCCTATTCGCACTGGCTCTGACCACTATCGGTTTGTATGGTACCGACCTTCATAATGCGAACAAGCAGGGCAAATACTCTGATTCTAAGTGGGTGAGTGACTTGCTCCCTCCGTTCGTCAACGTGCAAATGCACATTGTTACAATGCAATGCAATGCAATACAATACAATACAATACAGTGCTGACAAAAGTTCAATGCACAGGTCTACGCTGTGGTTGTTGGTAGCATCTCTGCCGTGACGTGTGTACTCTACTTTATCCCGTTTGTACTGCGTGTCGCCGGCTTTGTTGTCGCGATATGGGACTTCATTCTATTCGTCCTCTGGATCGCCCTCTTTGGCGTCTTTGGCAAGGTACGTTCTATCTGTCGTCAAGTGCTTACCGCAAACGATCGGCGGCATCGTTTGGCTGACATTTGTGAAACCTGCAGATGTACATCAATGAGGACGCCGAGGGTGACGGTGGTGTCAAGCGCATGAAGAACGCGGTCTGGGTCGATCTCGCCAGCGCCCTGCTCTGGCTCATTGCTACCTTGGCAGCCCTGGGTTACTGGTGGAAACACCGGGACACTCGATCCAAATTTACTGGCCGCGCTCATGTCTGATCAGACATAAACGGGCGCATCAACCCCCCTCAGAAAGAGACGGACATGTTGAGGGTGGTTGCATATGGGATACACAAATGCAACTCGCGACGGAGATATTCGGCAATGGTAATGGAACGGTAATGGGAAGGGAGGCCTGCAGGCCGGGCTGTTTGTGTGTGTGTGCGTATTTTGTGTGTCTGTATGCTGCGATGGGAATGGATGAGATGAGATGAGATGTTGGCACGACTTTTGATACCATGGTTTTCTTCTGTGTTTTCTTCTGTGTTTCCTTACTTTTCCTTTTTCGACAAAGACTGCTTGTTCCTGAAACACTAATATCTGCATCGAACTCAAAATTTATCGCTATCAACTGAATCGAGAATATCACACTTATTGGTGCAACCATCTACGGCAGCCTCCCGTACGGCGTGCAACATGGCTTGTGAGATGGGTGGCTAGATCTACCAATGGCCGCCGGCAGGAGTGAAACTTGCTTAACCAATGGACAGTCAACGGACAGTAACTGTAGGATTCATGCTGTGTAATCACCACGGACATTGGCATTGGCAACACAAAGCCAAGAAAGTGCAGCTTGCCGAACCACCGTTTACGCCAAGACAGAGTGATATCCGAGATACCCTTTTGTAGTACCCTGAAGAGCGTCGATATGGCACCACCACGGAGAAGGATGTTGCACCAGTTTGACCAGGACCTAAAGAAGAAAAGAGAGAGAGAGAAAGCAAAGAGGGGCGAGCGTCGATCGTCGATCGTGGACAGGTTCGCCTCCAACGCTTCCGAGGGGTGATGTGACGATGACGGACTTTTCCTCAGAGGGAGAAGGGGTCTTTTTCGCCCTTTTTTTTTTTCAAGGGTCTGGCGTTTGACTGGCTGCGTGTCTCGCTCTGACCTTTGTGTCTTGACCCTGATCCTCAAGGGATTAGGATTTTCGACTCACGGGCGAAAGCAAACGGCGCTTGTGAGCGGGCCAAGCCAAGCTACTCTCTTGCCATGACGTCGATCAGATGCCTGATGGAAGATTCAAGTGGGGGCCGCTTCTGAGAGACCGTTTGTTTTTGGTGCAAGGATCTGTTGATCTCTTATCCTCTTTGTTGATACCGGCGGAGATGTTGGGCAGCGTTGGTGATGTGAGTGTTGATCGTAGCCTGTAGAGGCGGTAAGTTAAGCGATAAGAAATGCACGTGGGAATATTCTACGACATTAGACACTGAATACGAGCGGTCAAATGCCCAAATGTCTCATTGATACCATCTTTTTTTAGGTGATGGTGGTTGTGAGTGAGCAAGTTGGAGTGTACAGTACAGTAGTGATGTGATACGAGGGTCTAAGATTGCGAATACCCATAATGGGAATTGTTAGCAAATGCGATCATAAGTTCCTGAATATAATATTGACCACGTATTATTGACCTCGCATGTACATACCTAATAATACTATGGTACATACTCCGTACATGCATGCAAAATTGTCTCTCCACAAAGAGTGCCTGTGACTGTTCTCCAAGACTTGGAAATCAGAATATTCGCGGAGTCGGATAATACACCGTTCAAACGGCGTCATTGACCAAAAACAAACCAAGGAGGGGTCTCGTTTTCAAAGGGTCCCTACAGCAAATCTCAGGGACTAATTCGTTAGTTTGCTGCGTCCAGGACGTTGACCGCGAGTTCTAATTCGTCTCTGTAAACCATCTGAGTCTGGCCTGGCCGTAGACGGGATGGCACAGCAAAAATAAAAACCAAAGCAAACGCTGTGCTTGGGTTCTTTGTTTGCGTTGGTGACTTTTGAGTGGCTCACAGGGTCGTCCCGCATGTATTTCCTTGGCATTCTGTACGGTGACGGCGCATGCAACCAGGTACAAATCAAGGGTCACCCCAGCAGAGTGTGCCTCAAAAGTCCTAGCGGGATACCTGCCAAACCCGTGCTTGCATGTCGCATTTCCAGAACGGGTACCTTGTAGCGGGTTCCAGCATCGGAAACATAGGGAAACCCGCTGCAGAGGGTCACCGTACGTGGTGGAAGCGGTCCACTAAACCTCGCCTGGCCCTGGACCTTGGGCTTCTCTGGCTTCTGGCTCACGTCCCGATGTTCCTCGCTCGAGGTACTCGAGAGCTGATTTGTTGGAACTCCCACTTTTTCGGGGTTGGGAGGCGCTGGAAGAGACCAGGATGGAACGGGAGAGGCAAGATCAATTCTGACATTGGGATCCATCCATGGAAGAGTGTGTCTAGTGAGTGTGTCTCGCTTGCGATAACAAAACCGTTTCGGAACCCTTCGATCTTCATTTCTTAGGGAACCCTTCATTTCTCGCCCAAATAGGCATACACTTTACTCATCTTACTTACTGTACTCTCTCCTGTACTGTATTGTACTGTCCTGCGTTGCGTTGCGTTGCGTTGCGCTTGCTTACATACTACTACACTGCAGTGTCATGTTGTGTTGCGTTGTGTGTTTGCCTTTTACTAACATCACATCTTGACGCCGCCATCACATTCTTGAGTTACAGCTACCTACCTTATTCATCCGCCTCACTTCTTTTTATCCGTCCTCCGTGGCATTCCGTCCAATACATTCACCTTTGGAAAAGTCACTCTATTGTACTCTTATCATCTTCTCTTGGCCTCCCGTCCTTTGCGACACCGACACGACCTGCCCCCCTCATTGTTAATCATCAAACCTCCCCCGACTGCCGCCGCCCTCCCGTGAGCGCCCATTCATTCATTCACTCATTCCAATCCACTCCATCTCCTGGCTCTTCTCAATCCTCCATATATACCTTCCTATGCAGCGACGTTGGCGCTTGATTCAAGACTCGGGCTGGGTTCTCAGTCAGGCGAATAGCTATTCCCCAAGAGACCAAAGACTCAAACCTCAGACGTTGAATCACGACTGCAACAACGATATGACCAGTTTTGCCAGAACCATCAAATCTCCTTACTTATCACCCCGACTTCGACCTTCCATGCCGGCGCGCTCCATGTCTACGAATTCCGACCAAGCCAACCCTCCTCAAAGCCCACGATCAGGTGAAATCATTGGCGAATTCGACCTGTCTGGACGAAACACCCCAGCGATTCCATCACAAAGACCAAGTGAATTGCAAGACGGATTCTTTGACCTTGATGACATTGAACCTCGTACTTCCTACTTCTCAGGTAAGTTAGCATTCATTGGCATTAACATTCATTGTACGGAATGCTTGGAATGCATATCCAATATCCAGTCGTTTGACCCCTGATTGCCCATCCATCCCCACCTCCCTCCCTCTCGATGATCTTCCATCACCTGGCCTCAAGTGAGTGATCTCAACCTTCTTGCGGCTGGACATCGGGGCTATCCTCCGGCCGACGATCCCGGGCGGAGACGGGCGGTGCTCAACCCGGCAGCTGGCATCGCATCGTGCAAAAAGCTCCGAGGCGAGACACGTTCTCCTGCTCAGACTTGGTTCGGCGCCACAAATTCCCCTCTACGAACCCAAGAGACCCTGACACATGGCATAAGCTCCGGTTGTACACCACCAAAAACAAAACAAAATGTACAACGAATAGATGCGATGCTGTGTAAAGAAAAGGGGTGCCTGTTCTGAAGAGGTCGAATCATGTAAGAGCCGCCTCCACGCCGCTGTCCCTGTCCCACCAGCGCAATGCATCAATAGTTATGCCTATCAACGCTACTCAAGTTGTCTATCGGAGCATCCTAACCAATGATGCATCGGGCGATTGACTGGCGCAAAGCGCGCGGGGCGGGATTGAGGTCTCGGGAGGCTCCCGCACCCCCCGTTTTCGAGAATGCCATATTGGATTGTCGAGCTTGTCCATCTTCAACATCCATCTCTTCCATGAGTCGTTGGTCTTTGATCTGCTTGACTTGTCACGCTCCCCAATTTCCACAATTCTCCTCACTTTATTTCGCTCATCTTTTCCTTTTCCCCTCAAATCATCTGCCCCTTCTCCACCTCTTCTCAATCATTTCCGAGTCAAAATGTCTCTGGCACCGGGATGATGGCCATGCTTTATCGCGCTACTCGTTGCTCTCCCCACACTCACTTCCCAGCCATCGCGGGGTAGTCTAGCGGCCCCCATCAACCATCCCGGGGTTGGCCGTTGAGTGACGCCTGGACTGGACTGGCCCTGAAGTGCACTACCGGCTTTTGCTTTAAAATGTTCTTATATCCCGTGCTATTCCTCAATCAACCTGTTTCCGATCTTGTTGTCATTGACCCTCCGGAGCTTCGTCACTACGCATTCGGTCATCGTAAACCTTATTCTTCTTCTTACTGGACTTCCTTTTTGTACTTACATGACCCCTCTTTATTAGACGACAACGAGAGGTCTGCTCCTGGCACTCCATCAGCTCCATCAGCTCCCTCAACCCCGCGCAGCCGCAGCCACGTTCGACCTATAGCTATTGATCTACCTCAAATCAGACGTTTCACTTCCACTCCCGCACGCACGCCTCCCGAACCCTTATCTGCAAGAGGTGACCTTCCTGGGTAAGACATACATTTCTCAGTTCTCTCAATACAATTCCGTTCCATTCAGCTTTACCACGTGGACTAACACCGTTGCAGAGGTTACTTCCCACTTCACGAGGATCCCAATAGTCGTGTCCATCGGCCACACCCTTTCCAGCATCATCCCGACACTCGCATGAGTCGTATCATCTCTGAATCTGGACCAATCTACGCCGACTCTCCCACTTCTCATCCAGCTCAAAGTACAGTCATGTCTCACTCAAACACTCCCGTCGCCTCCTACCTTGCTCCAGGCTTCCATGACCACCCTGTCCCTATGGGCAAATACTACCCATCCAACTACGAAAGTAGAAATGGCGCCCAATCAAATCTGCGTCCTCCGTTGTCTGGAAGCGTGTCTTCCAACGTTGGATCCGATTCCAGTGCAATCCCCAATGCGAGTAGCCTGTCGAAACCAGACACCGAGCTTCGTCGTAAGTTACTACAGTATCAACGCGATATGGTTACACAAACAAGTATGGCTGCAAATGAACTCATTAGCAGCTCGGCCAAATCTGGCGGCAAGCCTGGATTGTCACTGAATGACCTTCCCTTCCGGGACTCTCGCTTTGCTACTCCTGGCTATCAGAAGCCCATATCACCCAGACTCGTTCCCATAGGAAGTCCTGGCCCTGTCACCCCCATTTCACTTGAAAACGTTGGTGCTGGCGACTACATGAGTCGTTGAAAATATGGCAGCATGTCGCAAATTTCCTTCTCTTACCAGTTACTGTGTTGGGATATTGAGATAGAGTGGCATATGCATACAGATTGAGCATGGTTCTTGCATCGAAACTGGCTGGACTTGTTGTTTTCATTTGACAAAGGGCGTTGGTTGGAGATGAGCCCATCAGTGGCCTGATATTCCTCATATGTGGCATTCAGCGTGTTATTTAGCTGCATCTGGTACAATTTGATACCGTACGTGTTGAGGCATGATACCCATAGAATACATTTCATTTGTAAGGACTAAATGGTGACCACCCGGCCACCCATCTCCACAGATAAGTATATGCTGTTCTCTGTGATGTTAAAGTGACCCGTAGCAGACGAGATGATAGTATTTTTTTTTTATGCAACAAGCGTGTCAGACGATAGGATTAGGTAATGATTCAGGCAAAACATTGAAGACCTCGTTCCCATTGAATTATTTCCTTTACATGCCAGTTCCATCGTATACATTCATGTTCATATCCTATCTTTATCTTGTGTCAGTCCAATGTGCAAAAGGTCTGCAAATGCATGCTGCGAAAACGGAACAAAGAAACAGACTCTGTTGAATTTGTCCTGACAACAATTCCTAACATCGCAACAATACACAAATGAGGTTGAGCTGAAACTGCATGCAAAATGCACCCATTTCTGTTTCTTTGGTGCTGCCTGAGACTGACGGGCCAAGATGTACAGGGTAGGCGGCACTCCCGTCCAGGCAGCAGGAGCTGGTGGGGTGAATCAACACGTGATCTGGCGTCGCGTTTGCCTGTCGTTCGAGCCACTTCAATTTAACTCTACGCGTTCCATTTGTCCACCTCGTGTTAGTGAAACCCAGTCTTTTCGAGGACTTCGTGTGCTGCAGCACATTTGAACGATCTTTACGACATCGAAATGTTGAAGGAGTTATTATTTTATGAGCTCGAGAGGTCATACCTAGCTTTTCACCGAGCATGACTTCTTCAATACCTACAACTGCCCTCGTGGTGGATTTCATTTGTCTTTTTACACACGATCTGAAGAGAAAGCAAAAAAGGTGGCAAGATGGAGTGCTAAAATATCACACGTTCAACAAGCGAGTCATGGTGTATGATGATCGCAACCACTTCATAGGGGATGCTCATTGGCAAGAAGGTGGTGAACTTGAGCCTGGTGATGAGTTTGAGCTGGATCGTGGTGCTGCGATTGTTCAAGTTTCAGACTGTACTGGACAACGAGAACAGGACCTGACAGAGTTACTGGATAAGCGTGCAAAGGAAGTTGAGAAGCGCCGGACAAGTGCTGGGACGACGCGAACACCAGGATCGACTGCAGCAGTAACTCAAACACCAAGAAACGACCAGAATGCACCCCATTTTCAACTCAGACACCGCCCGCTTAATGATCTTGTTAGAGGAGTTTCGAGAATCGGGAGGGCCGTCATTTCACCCCACTCGCCATTTGAGCAGCGCAAGATGGCCGGGAGCCCAGGTCAGCAGCAAGATTCACCATCGGAAGACGCACGGCCGAGCAAAAGGAGAAGACGAGAGGAGTCGCCTCCGAGTAAGATGGGGCATGCTCGGGCTCTATTTGGAACGACTTTGACTCTCACTCCGTTCTCGTCTTCAATACCCCCAGCTCGAAGTCAACCATTGCATGATAGGGCTGCAGCAAGGCCAAAAGTCGCACCACCTGGCTCACGAGATGGCACATCAAGAGGTGCTGATAGAAGCTCAAAATCACCACCGCGTTCTTCTAACCCCGAAGAGGCGGAGACCGGCGCTCCTCGTCAGGCTGCACCCCGCCGAGTTCTTACACAACGGGCATCGTTGAAGGAGCTGCTGGCAGGCAATGAACACAATCGAACAAGCGAACTTCCTCGGGCTCGAGAATCTCTGTCGAAGAATCGCACGAAAACCTCAAAGCCCGTGAAACCTCGGCAACCGCCTCCCGAAGATGAGGTTGTTTCACTTCTCACCCAAGAGCCCATAGCACCAAAACATCGTAGTGATACAGCCGCGAATAGCTCACGCAAAGGCCGAGGACAGCAGGATACCAATGCAGACAGACCGTCTAAAACCCGAACATCTGTGCCCAAACCGTCAAAAACAATTGAATCTGACAAAGGCGATATAGAATCACCAGCAGCCGACGACGAAGCATTTCTCATTTGGTTGGCGGAAAGTGAGGATTCTCCAGCCACGGACCAAGCATTGGTGCCACCTGCGGACAACCGCCCACCACGCCCGAAGAAGGCAAAGGGTGACTCTGTTACAGCAATCCAAAGGTCTGCAAAGGAGTCTACCCGGAAGGTCGCCCAAGAACCCATCGTTGTCGATGAAGATGAAAATGAGGACGTGGAGGCACTACCGCATCCAAAGACTTCCCGAACGCGCCCCGAGAGCGCTGTCTCAAACACGACCAAAAGAAAAGAGACGAGAAAAGCGGAACATCAGGGAACGAAGCGAACACTGAGTGCCGATGTAGCATCCGCAACAGAATCCGATACGGACAAACCTCATCCTGCGAAGGAACCACGGACAGAGCTTAGGATCAGACCAAGGCAGCGGCGCGGGCTGCTCATGATGGCTCAAAGAAAAGAAGGAAGTCGACCAGGCTCAGCGGGAAGATCAGCCCCCCCCTCATCAGGAGCTGGCAGCGACATGCAAAAAATATCGCATACCATCGCCCGCGCTGCCTCGATTTCAGAAGAACCCCCAGCTACTGAGAGGATTAAGACAAAGACGACCGTTTCAAAAAAGCGAAAAGACTCAGCTAAGCCAAGTGAGCTTCATCACTCCGTGGAGGAGCCTGATGACCAGTCAATCACGATTCATAACTCGAATGCAGAAGAGCCGACCCGCGTGAAGGACTCAGATATTGAATCCGAAGCCCTGAAAGGGCCAGAGGTCGAACTTTTACCAACCGACGATGCAATTTCAGCCAGTGAGCTTTCTGAAGATAGGAGATCCCCTACACCTCCTCGCCGACGGATAAATCCAAGCCGACGCACACGAAACAGGGCAGCCCCTGTCGTGCTCAGTGACAACGAGGGCGAGACCTCAGCATGCGACTCCCCAGCAATATCTGACGATGAAGAAGGCTTGTCTCTTGCGTCGAAAGCTAGTCGAAAACCTGAGCCTAAGCCCAGTTCTGGCCCACGTATCACCAAGATGTCACGGAAAAGCGTCAAGAGCAGAGAAATTATTGGTTTTGTCATGCCAGATGAAGATTTTTCGATGGGAGGTTTCAACGTCGGTCATGCTGAGCCGGCTGAGGTCAAAAAGCTAAGTAACGACTTGAAAATAACTGAGAAGCCTCCAGGCCAAGCTCGCGATACAACAGTGGTACTAGCAAACCATAAGTCTGTCAGCAACGGACTTGAAGTGGGACAACTACAAACGGATAAGAAAGAGCCTGAGAAGGAGCAACCTCCAACAAAAGAAAAGATACCTGAACCATCACCGTCTTCAGCGAATGCGAAGGAACCCGACATAGTACCGCGCTCCACGAACAGCAGAGCACCTGAAGCTGCAGAATCTGCGTTGCAAGGAAAAGAGAGTGAAACCGAAATAGCACGACTCCCGACGAACGCAAAACAGCCCGAAATAGGTCAACCAGCAACAAGGGTGCCAGAGAAGGAAGCCAGCGCATCGAAAACAGGTTCGAGAGACCCTAAGGTACAAGAATCCCCAGCCAAAGAGAAGGAATTCAAAGAAGTACAGCCTGCAACAAGTGAGAAAGAACCAGAAATAGTACAGCCATTGACGAAGGATAAAAACACTGAAGCAGAAGCCCCCTTAGCGAGTGGGAAAAGGCTCGAAGCAGCACAGCCACCAGCCAATGGCAAAGAACAACAAGAAAAGCAACGACCGCGTATTGTGAACCCTGCGACTAGAGGTAGGAAAGCCGCAAGAAAACAAGACGCGGCCGGGTTGCCGCCGCAAACACTGGTTCAATTTGAGCCTGCTACCTCGTCTCGCATTGCTCCGGCGCAGCCACCAAAGAAGATACCCCCCTTGAACCATGTGCCTGAATCAGAATTGCCGGTGTTCTGTAGAGCAAATGGTGGTGCTTGGAGCAGGCATGCCGAGGATCTACTAGGTATGACGAGGCCTACGAGAAGAATGCCTCGACGGTGATACAGCAAGGCACCTCATGTTTGTTTTCTTGTGTCTGCATAGGAATTCTTTGTAGGAGAAGGATCTTTCCGAGAACTCCGTCGTTGCTGGGGGTTTCTGACTTTGTCTGGCACGTCATTTCTACCGACACTACCTGCGAATACTTTTGACACTTCTGTCTTTCACAAGGACCCCTCCGTCAGTAATCCGGACTGACATTACCCCCGCGACTGAGCTGTCAACCACCCACTTTACCTATATTCTGTTGAGCAACAACGGATGCACTAGGTACGAGTTTCCCAGAAGGCCTTCATTGCTACCCCTGGCCGTTCCCATCGATGTTCAAGACGATTCGCTAAATCTCACGAAATGAAGAGGTTTGATGGTTGAGAGGCTACTGGCCAGTCCCAAGGCTGTCGAAGAACAAGAAACGGCTCTGAACGACTCGATCCTCTGGGTCAATGCTTGTTTTGTTTGAGTAAACAGGAATATTGGTCAGCCACGAATTCGCACGACTACTTCTGTTGTCCGACCCGATCTGCGCTTGGCCAGCTCACCCCAAAAGCTCGCCAACAGTATGGCCGTGTACGAAATTCTCGAGCAGCAAGAGCACTGGATGGCACAGCGAGCTCCAAGCCATCTGTCAGATTAGTGCCATTCGGTCTTTGCAGACATGCCCTGCTGCGGAATCGCTGGAAAACCCCTGTGAGCGATTGGGACTGCAGTGCCTCAGCTGTGCGTAAAGGAACAGAGCGAGCAAGAAAACCAGAGCAGTGGATCTGTACAAAGTATCTACGTGTCGCCGATAGAGTCATCTCGGCGCCTTGTCATTAAGGTTTTGGTGATTTATCAGCATGTTGGGGGAACGGAATGGGCTACAGGCGTTAAGTTGACCATCTGTCGGCGTCTATCGTGTTAGATTTCCTATTTGGACGTTTGACGAATACAATCAGAATGAGTCGAAGTTTAGGATGGTGTCTACCCCCGCAGCACCCCTTGTTTTGTTTCTCGGCATGGTTCACGCGGCCAATCTTTGGGTTCTGGTGTCGTGAACTAAAGGATGGACAAGGTGTGGATCCTGGGAAGTGCTGCGTCTGCTTACTTGATGCCCAGATAACTACGGTCGGGCACAATGTTGTTGGTTCCACTGGAAGATATATAAGAGGCCACTGGGCCCCGTCTTGCTGTCTCTCATCGACCAACTCACTTGGCGTTCAAAACAGAGCCAACAATGTTACCAGGAGTTTTGTTATCAAGACCAGGCAGGCTCTGATCTGCCTCGGGTTTTTACACTTCAAATTTTGATGAGAGTGCAAGTTTAGAGTTGTCACTCTAAGTTTTGCGTTTACCTTTGCCTTTTTGCCTTTATCTTCTCATAGGAGAATGCCCACCCAGTGTGAGACGAGACCAAGTTACGTGGTATGAAGAACGAAGAGTCACAACTGAAGAGATCTCAATAGTTTACACAATAATGATATGATGATTCGGCGTTTCCCCAGTTGGTCGATGATGCTTGAGACAGACTATTGAGACAAGATATCACTCAACCAACAATGGTTGAGCGAGGGTACGGCCTCCGACTTAACCGTAGTGTAACTAACACATGGGGTCGAACGAGTTTCAAATCTGGGGTCGCGAAAGTTGAGTCATCCTCGTATGCGGGCTTGAAAGCATTGACCAACCAAGAATGCTTTTCTCTCGCCGAAGTCTTAGCTCTGATGGTGCAGATGGTGGGTCAGGTTGACCAATGGGCATATTTCTTGGGGCGGATCTTACAAAAGTCCAGGAACATGATTGGTGGCTGGGTGTCACTCTGCCTTGTCGCGCTTTTCCTTTTCGAGCACGCCGAAAGACTCAATCTCCTCCACTCTGACTTTCCCTTGAAGTGCTGCGCCATGCTTCCGCCCGGGCACCTGCGGCTTCCATCAAACAGACAGTGAAATACTTCGACGACGCCCTCCCCCGTGGCCTCAGGCGTTTCCTCCTTCACTTATTCTTTCCCGTCACTATCACGACTAATTCGATTATTCGATCAAGAGAATATCTTGAATCGCAATAATCCTCTTCAGTACTGACTGACACTAAACAAAAACACAACACACGCTACACTAACACCGAAACTGGCGACAAGTTCGGTACCTCAAGGCTTTGCCTATATCTCTATCCCCCTTCAGTTCAATCTGATACGCGTCAACGAAACAAGACTCTACGCATCTCTCTTGGCGCAGTCTTCCTGTTTCTCACTTGCACGTCCCATTTCGAGCGACCTCAAAACCCCATAGTCTCTCGTTTGACTCTTTGACAAGTACCCAAACGCTTCACGTGAGAGTAAGCAGGTCGGAGTAAGCAACTATCCGAACCTGTCACACCTTATGCATCGATCGACTAACAGAGTCGCATCTAGCCAACTGACGTGACCTACCAAAGCTCTCCAGGATATTGGATTTGAAGAATATTACAGCAATTCCAAGGCCCCGTCCCCGTTTTCAAAATTCCGCCTTTTCAAGTAACTTTGAACGGAAATTTCGTGCTTGCAATGGCGTCCAACACCAATACTCTTCCTCAAGGATTCTCGGTCTTCCAGCCTACTCTTGGTGCTCAGCTCCAGTTCTTCCCGGCCATCGGCACCCGTGAGCTCGATGACATGATCAACGCTTACATGCCTGGACCCGCCTCGAACCAGGAGAAGCGGGCCAGCATCGCTCTCGACTACTTTGAGTATGCTCACCTCACTGGGCAGACTTTCAAGTTCTACCCTATCTATTCCGCTGCCGACTCTCCTGCTACTGCCAGCCCTCTTCAGGATTCTGGTTATGGATCTTCTTTCAACACCAGCCCCGCTACCTCTACCTGGGATTGGAGCAATGTGAACACCTCAAGCTCTTCTCGCCGCTCATCTCCCAAGTCGACCTCCAGCCCCCAGGCCACCGATTTCTCCAACCTCCCTGGCATGAAGATTATGACCAAGGATGGACGGGATGTGACCAACTCTGCTTCCCGAGGATCCAAGACAAAGGAGCAGCGAGATCACGCTCATCTCATGCGAATCATCAAGGCTTGCGACAGCTGCAAGAAGAAGAAGATTCGCTGCGATCCTAGCCACAAGAAGCGTGGTGTTTCCAGCACAGCGGCTCAGCCTGCTAAGGTGACCAAGAAGGCAAAGACAGTGGCACCAGAACCCAAGGCCACTCCGGTCGTTGTTCAGGATGTCTTTACGCAATTGGCCTTCCCCGAGCAGGACTTCTCAGCCGAACTCGACAGCCTGTCTGCTCCTACAGAACAGGGAGTCGAGCCATGGGAGCAATTCGTCCAGTTCCCTACTGAGGACGACAACTATGACTTCTTCAATGACCCCGAGGGCTACTTCTCTCCTGGATCTTCCTCCTTCCTCTCCGAGGACTCTACGAAGCCTGTTACCCCCACAACAGACCAAGACTTACTCCGTCGTCCACGCGACGAGGACCTAGCAGGACTTACGGATCTTGCGGCGTATATGCCATTCAACCAGACCGAAGCCAATCACGACTATGTGGACTTCAACCTGTACTCTCCTGCTTCAGTCTTCTCTGAAGATGAGCGTATGGTCCCGATTGAAGTTTCCAAGCAGTCTATTAGTCAGCCTAGGTCACCAGCGCCGAACCCACTACCGCCAAACGAGTCCTCGAGTGGCTTCTATAGTAGTGGCGGCGAACTTGGCGGCGGCGACCTGAATGGCGATCTGTTTGGATCGCTTTCTGTGGCCTCATCATCCGCACCTCAACAACTCACTACCCATGGCCAGCTCGGCCGCGAAGACGTCTATCGCGACCCTGGAGCTGGCCTGGAGTATTACGCCGGTACCCCAGAGTCTAGTCTCAGCTCGCAACTTCTGAGCTCGAGCGCGAACTCACTGTCAGACCGCGCCGCGCATGGCTCTGTGTCTGAACCGCTGTCCTCTGTGGACTCTCAACTATCCACGAATAATAACGTACGTGTCTCACTGATCATCCCGCTTCTGATGGAGTGGCAACTAACTTCGGAGAAGGTGACAATTAGTCGCGATATCATCGAGGGCCGCGGAGTAACAACAGCACAATTAGAGTCTCGACCACTCGAGACAACTACTACCACTACAACCGCCACTACTGCCACGACTCTGGGCACGCAGTCCACGGAGACGATAGCACAATCAAGCTGTCAGCCAATCGCGACGGAAGGCACAGAAGATTCATCGGATTGTCGAACATCCGAAAATCACACTGTGACCGCCCAAGCGGTTCTCCAACGTGTCGATGCACAAGGCGACCTACAGCAACCAGCTTCTCAAGATGCAGAGATTCACAATGTGGCGGAAGATATATCCCAACCTTCTCCCGCGCCCGTTGTGCCAGCTCACCAGAAGACTGGCCTGGAAACCCAATCTGACCAGTCAAGCATGGAAGCACTTGCATCTATTGCTGCGATGTTGATCGCTTCGACCGTTTGGTCTTATGTCTCTCAGCAGTTTGTCATGCAAGACAAATATCGGGAACAGCAAACACAGATCGCTGCACTCAGTCAACGAAAGGTCAATGATATCATGCCCAGCATTGGAGAGAAGGTCTGCAGGTTGCAGAGCACGATACGAAGCGGCAAGACGTCAGTCGGTCGAATGGTCTCGATGAACAGAAGTCTCATCGCTGTGTAGCGATGAATCCTTGTTGCGCACCAGGTGGAATGAATGGAGTTGGCATACAGGCTTTTGGCTAGAGCCATGATAGAGCTTACACCCTTTTTTATTTGTTTTATTTATTGCATTTAGCATTGGGAGTGAATGGCCGCGCATTTGCGCAGGTCTTGACAGGGAATGGCTGTTGCTATAGAGCGAGCATCGAGCCCAAAATCAATTGAACTGGCCTCCAAGGCCGTATAATATTTAAAATCTGTTCCTGTGATATGATCTATGCTGCCTGCCAGATGGTGACCAGTAAAGTTTGTGTTGCTTGTCTGTGACGGAGACGGCGCCACCGTATTCTGAATCTGTGTTCCGTAAAGCTTGAGGGATTGTGATTTGATGAGTGACCATGAAGGCGGGTCATCTGTAATAGACGGTGGATCAAGCAGGGATTAGCGCAAGAATGGAAGTATGAAATCTTCTCTCAAATTGATGAAGGACATGAGTATCTTGAACTCTTTCTCTTACTTTTTAAGGTTGGGGGGAATCTTTGATAAGCCATTCAAGGCCAAAAGAAGAATATTACTCCCTTTGTCTCTCATTAATTCACTTCTGGGGCCAGAGGAAGACGCAGCACGACGATACTTTGGCCTTTCTTGTTCGACGGCATCTGTACTGTACGATCGATTGCTAGAAATCTAGTGATCGCATTTGGCGATGATCTCCGAGTGACAGCCAACTACTGGTCTATTGTTTGAGCTTTCTTGTTAACCAAGTCTCGTGTGAGCTCTGATTAAGCTTACCGGATTATCGTTATCCATTGTCCGAATTGTTAATACACAAGGGCCTGTGTTACTTGGGTTTGAGACGACATTTGGTGTCAGCCTATTGTTCTAGACGGAGGAACAAAGGACCAGGGTTGAGGAAGAAAAAAGTAAAAATCGGGAAGAGAAGGAAACATTTAGATACGAGTGAAAGAACTACCGACAACGAGGGTTCGAAGGTGAAGGGAATTGTCACTAAGAAGTAAAGAGGAGGATTGGAGCCTGGAGGATTGTGAGTGAGCGAGGGAGGGAGTGAAGGTATTCAGAGGCTCGAATAAGGAGACAAAGCCAAACATGGGAGTTTTCAAGTCCCTTGGTCTTTCGCCGGCCAAAGCGGCAGGTGCAAAGGCCTTGCGTCGTCTTTTTGGGCGGGTGCTTCCAGGCGAGACTGACAGTGCCAGTGACACTGATCAAACGGGCAGGGGCAACTCCAGCAACGACAACAATACTCAGAGGGAGAACAACAACAAAACAAACTCAGATTCTTCATCTACAGCATATCAGGATAAATCTGCCGCTGCTGATAATCGCCAACAACAAAACGCTCTCACCAATACCGAAACATCTGCAACTGCCTCCGATATGGTGTCGCCTCAGAAGCACGTCCCCAAGGGGATCGTAGACAAGGAGAACCAGCCGCCGAGCACGGCCCAGTTGTCAGATTCGCTCTCCCGTATGAAGATCGGAGAGGAGAAGGCCGTCGCAACATCCCTCAAGCCCGTCGTTTCCACTGCCCCTGTTGCTGCCGAGGATGCAGCTCCCGCCGTTGAGTCTCTACCTGCTGTCCCCATCTACACAGACCCTGCTGTCATAGCGGAGCGAGCGATACACATGAAGTTCACTGAAGAAGCTCTTGACATGGTAAGTCAACCAACACATTTGAAAATGGCAAACCGTCTCCCGCCTTGTACCGAGACTGTCCATTCCCTGCGATCCTTAACCTCAAGCTAACTCTGAACTCAGGCGCGACTTGCTCTCAGAACAAACGAAACACCCGTGGGATGCGTCCTTGTTCACGATGGGAAGGTGATTGCTCGAGGCATGAATGCAACCAACGTCACTCGGAATGGTACTCGCCATGCTGAGTTCATGGCCCTCGGCGCTTTACTTTCTTACCCTCCCAAGAATGGACCAAGGACAACCTATCTGAAGCCCAAGCCCGAAAACCAGTCAACTGAGGCTTCTGATGCATCTTCTGTCGAATCAGGACCCCCCGATGAGGGTAATGAGGATGGATCCAAGGGCCACCTCTACCCTTATGGCCAGAAGTGCCACCCTGATGCGCGAGTTGATAGATCCATCATTCGAGAGAGCATCTTGTACGTCACAGTAGAGCCGTGCGTCATGTGTGCTTCTCTCTTGCGACAACTCGGTATCAAGAAGGTCTATTTCGGCGCAGTCAACGACAAGTTCGGCGGAACAGGTGGTGTCTTCAGTATTCATGCTAACTCACTTCCTGTCAGCGCTGATGGCCAGACTGCTAGCGCACACCCAACACCAAAGCCTGCGCAGCTTCCAGATGGAAGCGGCACACTGGGCGTCTCGTATCCTCCAGGTGGAGGAGACGGAGGAAACCTCGAATCTGGCTACGAGATTGAGGGTGGATGGGGTCGTGATGATGCTGTCGCCCTGCTGAGACGATTTTATGTCCAGGAGAATGGACGAGGTAAGTGACATGGATTGCCTAGCTTCTTTGACTGATGTGCTGACTTTATAGCTCCGGTACCTCGCAAAAAGGAAGGTCGTGCAGCTCGATTGGCTGCCATGATGGAGGGCGAGGGTGCCGGTGAGGGCACTGGTGAGAGCAACGGTGAAAGCAATGGGGAGGATAATGGCGAAGGAAACGACGACGAGAACAGCGAAGAAGCGTCAACTCCGGATCTTGCTGCCACTGAGGCCGAGTCCCAAGTCCTTGACCTGCCCACTTCAACTCAAACGCTGAAGGAAACGCCCGCGCCGCTAGGTGATCGTACCAACGTCTAGAACAGCGTTGTCGCGATGCCGCTGCCGCATCTGCGTCGAAAGAGTAACACAGAAAACCAAGGAGCCATGGAATAGGTGGCTGCATCCCATGGAACACAACTGATGGAACTCCATCCATCAGCCTTACGAGACACCCGTGCCAAAGTATCGAGGGCACAATTGGAGAGGATAGACTCATTTTAGGCGTTTGGAGGGTCAAGTTGCAGTTTCGGTGGACATTTGAACAGAATTGCAGTGGGAGGATAGCCTTTGACTTTTACTTGATGCATTTTGGGCGAGCATGACGTTCAAGCGGAGGACATGGTGTGCGAGCCGCTGAGTTTCAGTTGATTTGAGGTAGGAAGAATGCTGTCACTCTATGATGTTGTGATTTGTGATAGCACAATACACCTATGAATAAGGCTGATGTGTCGTCATGGAGCCCTGGGTAAAGGACCCTGCGTGGTAGTCTCTACCATGGAGAGTGTAGTAGCTCGTATCTCTTGGCTGCACTCTCTTGATCTTGGATGTTCCGAAGTCGTCTTAAGTGATGGTTCCCATCAAAATTCCGTCGGTGCCCTTGAATCTGTGTGTTGCGTTCCTTTTGACATCGGTGAAAAAAGCGGATGAGACCCGGGTGTTCCCAGATGCGTGTGCTCTGGACTTGCCCGAGCCTGTCTTGATACAGTTTGCGATCCAGATACCAGCATGAAGCAGTTCAATCGTGATGGTCTTGGAGCCTTCTCTCTTGTTCTGAGCATTATAGTCCTTGCTGATTGCCAACAAGGAGTCCCCGTTGCCAGGCTCCTCTCACCTCACAGTCTTGCTGTCTGTAGCCCATGCCATGGTTGTCGTTGTATCAACATTGTCCTTGTAAGATGCGAGCAGTCCATACGAGTCGTAGCTGAGTAGTAAGCTTGAAGATTCTGTGCCCTTGCAAACTGCCCCCCAAACCCTATCACATAAGATGTCGAAGGCTGTTACAGCACCTCTTTTTCTAGTCGCTGAGTTGCGGTGTCGGAGGGAGGCTGCCCTAGAGGGCCAAGGTTGTGGCTGAAGGTGCACGACTGGAGATCATACTCGAATATGAGCTGAAAGTCTGTCTGTCCATCGACCTTACCGGAGGTGACTTTGTTGGGCTTCTCTATGGCGCATTATTGACGTACTTGTTTAGTTCCTTAGTTACTTGACACCGTTGGGGGGAAGCAGACAACAAACTACAGGCAACATCGTACTTGAGCTCTGAAGTCAAGGCTCCCTTTCGTTGTGGCATCTGCGAGTCTGACTAGGGACTGAGGTTGTGCCTTCTGACGACTGGGGCTGATACTCGAAATTGTCCCAAGGACCTGACTGAAGACTGAAGCTTTCAAAGACGAGATTGTCGCGTGTGTCATATGCCTAATACTTTTGACATGCGTGTCTGTTGACCTGTTAGTAGGGTCGATCCCTGGTAAAGATCGTTGTATCGCTTTTTGTCCAACGAAATCAACAACATCAAGTACTTGAGTTGACCCGACGTCTGTTTCATTAACGTATGGCAACATCAACGAAGTCAAATATGACTTCCCTGCCCAGCTCTTGGAAGAGGTCTACTGTTGAACTCGGTCCAGGATACACTTGTCGGATAATAGCTTTGCGAAATCCCTCGACGCTGCATGCAGCTTGGGTAGAGATTGATGGGCTGTAATCGAGGGAGCACCCCTGATCTTGCCTTGCATGCGTGTCTCGATGTTTCTGCCCAAGTCATCGACGTGAATACACGTGAGCCCTCCACTAGCCTCACATTCGGGCAGCAGCTCGCCACTCGCCATGTCATAAGCAAGAGGTTGGATTAAATTGACGCCGCAGCATTTCTACGAAGGTCGGAGTGGGAGATAGCTAAAGTAGAAATCTTAGGCGTTGTGGTCGTGAGGTCGGCAGGGTCCGTGGTTGATGTCTTATTGCCGTAACCATTGAACCCCCAAGTGTCGTGGTTAATATCCGGTCTTATACCCTGCCTCTCGGCGGTTGCAAGAGAGGCAGTCTTGCTGTTATATGTGTACTGGGTCAAGCCCATGCCTCCTGGTTGGAATGCAGTCAAAGCCAGCCGATTTCAAGCGAGGAGAGCTTCATGGCCGTCATGAGATTTGTGATGCTCGGATAGAAATGTAAGAACAAATTTTTTTCCCAGACTGGAAGTTCATGTGACTATGCTGATCCCCTGAAAAGTATTTGGTGGTGATGTTTCCACTGTCGTCGTAGGTGAATTGGCTCGTCTGCACCCGGACTTGTTCCCCCTGTCTCGAGCTCGTCGAATAGCCTGTCGCCAGACTAGACATTTGAAGACAATATTTGGTGCCTGGGACTCGGCCTGTTCAAGTGTCACATACCATACAAGCACGATAAGTGAGCACCTTGTCAGTCATGTTAAGGGGGCGCAGGGACAGGACACTGGACTTGGTAGGAAAAGAATCGCCGGCACCGTTTTCAAAAGATGTCCCGGTGCAGTTCCTAAGCGGTATATGGAAACGAGGGAGGGAGAAGATTAATAGTCGGATCGTCCTTTTCTGGCTTCTCCATTACTTGCGAGTTTTACGAATCGTTAGTCGTTGACAGAAATGCTTAGACCACTTAGAATAAACTTAGGCATCTTTAGTATAAGTTGGACAACCTGCTGACTGACCATATGTGAGGGAGCAGATCCTGTTGACCGTAATCTCGCCGTCGGTATTGACGTTGATGGAGATAGAGCTGAGGAGGTTTGCGCAGGTGATGATAGCTCCCGCAATGAAATGTGTGTCTATGCAATCAGCGTAGTGCAACTGGACAGAAAACGTCGTAGGAGAGCCAGTGAAATTGTTGAAACGGTACTTGATCGAGTCAAGACACGATGTGTTGACGTCTTAAGTGTTCAAATTGCGAGGAGTCTTGGTAGATAAGAACTACCAATTCGAGCAGTACGGGGACTTTCTACAATATCAGTCGGCCTCGGTAAGGGTCTTTAATGGCCTTTTTGGTGACTTCTATAAACATGGTACAAGCTTTGGAACCGCATTTTGGACGATTGGGAGTCATTGCCAAGAGTCTTTCTCAGACTGAAGGCACAACAATCCGTGCCCATGCCATAGGGCATTCACCTGGAGTTTCATACTCAAGCATGTCCTCTACCTAGCTTCTGATCGACGCCCCTAATCTTCCGATATTTCACCATCTTCATAGGTAGGCAAGGCTCCTCAAGACGTGGCCTCAAAGATCAACGGTTCTCCACCAGGCCGAACGTTCACGTCTTGAAAAGAGCCCAGACGCAATGTCGTTGATGCAGGCCACATCGTGAGTTCACTTCGGGGCTATTCTGACCTTCTCAACTGGCATTGTTTACAGTCCCCAACTCGTACTATAACTCTATTGTGGAGGCAATCAAGACAGCCGCGAAGAACGAGACCCTGAAAGATATGGCTTGTGAACATTGGGCTACTCGAGTTATATATCTATATCTATATGCCCACTGCAAACTCATTCATAATACCATCATAACAAGTGAAACCAATAGTTGGTTAGTGCATAAGTATCGTAAGTCGCTGGCTCCATAGCTCGTAACCCCACGAAAGCTTCCACTGCCATAACAACTCGTGTTACAAGATAAAGCAATGGACTTGCAACCTTGATAACAGTCAACGGCCCATCCCATGTAAGACTCATCTTCCTGAACTGCATGCAGACAACGGATGTAATAACTGAAACGAGAGCACTGACTCGCCATAGCCAACGCTCTACCTCTGACGAGAAAGAGGAAGTCCATGATATCAGATGAATGGCTCCAAACGATGCACCTAATAGGCAAAGAAGTGGCCAGTATCTTGTCATGTAGAGACTTGAGTCCCACTCAGTGATGATATTATCAGCCTCGAGTTCAGTGACAGTCGATTCGATCTTTTGGGAGTTAGGCTCAGTTGTGGAAACGCTTTCTTCTGCATCTCGTTCTAGATCCTCCATGATCCCGACCTCATCGTCTCGACAATCGCGTGGCACAACGTACCAAGCGATGGAACTGTCCTGCTTTTGACTGGGACCGGAGACGTCATATGTATTTTCCATTGCCAGACTCTCGAACTTATCCCACTGAAGAGGAGTCATTTCTGGCAAGTTGACGAAAGAGGCGGTGACGATATCCTTGGGCTTCTCCCACCAGAAAGCATACGTGACTAGGCCGTTGAACACGTAGGCCAGCGTCATGGTCTCGATAGTTGCCAAAGGAAGATGATGAGCTGAGCGCGTGATGCACTGCACTGTGAACCATACGACCTGAAGAAGAGCAGCCAGTTTCACCAGACCATCAGCCTTGTTCTTGTCAGCGATCTCCTCCTTGGCAAGGCCCCAACTCTTATGATCTTGCCATGATACCAGACCGTTATTCAAGAGCCAGGCATACTGCCCAGGCCAGAGAGTTCGGTAACCTCCATTACAGCCGGAATTATAGCGTACACCCATCATGCAGAGATAGAAGCCATGCACTGTCTTGAACTCGTTGTTCGTAGTGGTGGCGCATCGTCTGACGGCTTTGCGAGCCTGCAAGAACTCCTGCAAAGACTCAAGGCATACCATTTCAGGTGCCAGGACGGCTTTGACAAGTTGGTAGAACTTGTGCTGATGCCGAAGCTGGCGAGAGACATGGATACGTGGATGAATGGCCGTCCAAGTGCAGATGGCGATAGTGAATAGACACGACGTGATGAGAGACCATGTGCCGCGGTTTGAATCTTCGGGGACCCAGCCCACGAACTCGGTTTCCGTCGATCTTCTTGTTTCTGTGCCGTTCATGGGTAACTTTAGTGAACTTGATGTCGACGGCTAGAGCTTGACATGTGCCAGAGAGAGGCATGCTCGTTGCGGTTCATGCCGGGAAGCAAATGTATTTCAGCTCGATTGTCTAACATCATTAGCATTCTCTTGCGTACCAACGACGCGAATAGCATCATGTTCAACCCAATGAATTGTTATCATTCAAAAGAGTGTTGGTTCCATCTAGGAACGGGCCGCATATATTAAGCGCCTGAAGTCAAATTTAGCACGTGCCGTCCACCAAATTGGCCAGTAAGGTGCTACAATCAGCTGTTTTAGCGCCCGTCCCTCAAGTTTTCAGGGGTGTGGCTTGCTTACGTGACGCCTGAAACTCCACCATGTGATAACGGCCAACATCTGAAGGTGCGTTACTTCTTGCATCTTGACACTTCAACCAAAACATTTGCTTTTGTTTGCCTGCAGCCCTGGGCCATTCTCTGCTCAACTTGGTCTGTTACTGTCTCTTTTTACTGGCCTGTTACCAAAATGGCGGCATCTTCAGCCCTGCGGCCGACGATGCTGGCGCTTGGTCTAACACTTGGCGTTCCAGCCATGCTGTATTTCAGTATTTTGGGAGCGTTGGTTGTTGCGCCCTCACTACAAGCTCACGCAATTTACCTACACAAAGTTACGTTGACGTGGTTCAAGGATCTAAACACACCGGAGCAATTTGGATTCGCTCATCATCAAGTCACACCCTTCTACATCTCAACACCAGATGGAGTCAAGCTGCACACATGGCATGTGCTCCCTTTAGCGACATATGAGTCGCACCAGGAGGAATTGTTAGCCCAAGGGCCAGACGGTGGATTGGTAGACAAGTTTGAAGAAACCTTGAACTTCCGTCTACTAAATGAGAACCCAAATGCTCGCCTGGTACTTTACTTCCATGGCACCAGTGGAACTATGGCCAGTGGTTGGCGCCCTGATAGCTACCGCTCTCTCTACTCGGCTGATCCAGTCAACACGCACGTTCTAACGTTCGACTATCGCGGGTATGGAGAGTCAACCGGCTCGCCAAGCGAAGATGGTATCATCACGGACGCGGTAACTATTGCCAACTGGGCCACGAATACCGCAGGTATCCCCCCTGAGCGCATTGTTATCTTCGGCCAAAGCCTGGGCTCAGCAGTAGCCATTGCTCTTGTCAACGAGCTATCTCACAGGCAACCATCCGTTCACTTTGCTGGATTGGTGGTTACAGCCACCTTTGCCGACATCCCCCAATTGACAGCCACGTACCGTATTGGCGGTTTCATCCCTGTGCTCTCACCGGTAGCAAAGGTGAAGCCGCTATTCGCGTTCTTCGCACGACAGCTTTCCAGTACTTGGGACAACATGTTCAGACTGGGCGAGTTCGTCAAGGCTGCTGAGAGGTACGACATCACGCTTCTGCATGCCGAGGATGACACAGACATCCCCATGGAGCATTCCATTAAGCTTTATAGGGAAGCTGTCCGAGCTGCAGAGGGTGTCAAGGACTTGGCCGAGAATGATGGTGAGCTCCTCAGCAGAATTAGCAGCGTCGAGAAAGGCCGCGGAGCAGGGGGCTTAATCACCGTCTGGCCTACTAGCAAGGGAACCATTAGACTCGAGATTTTGAAGTACGGAGTACATGACAAGATCATGGCGTATCCCGCGACTGGGCTTGCGATCAGTCGGGCGTTCGCTTCGGTACAGCAATAGAGGGGCATACAATATACAGAACATAGACATGTCTTCTCTTTACCGTTCAACTTGGCCGACTTCATCATCGAAAGCGACCTCTAGTCCGCACTCTGTCCCTCATCTTGTGCCAACTGGACAACTTATCACCCAACAACACTCGGGTGGCGCCACACTTGCAGGGACAATTAGGCAGATAATAAGCCAGGGACTCATTAAGAGCCGTGCAACAGTGACATTTGAGGCGTGTCCTAGTACCCAATGCCATTGTGGCATGGCAGGGTGAGTCTGCCCAGCATGCGTACAAGCTTCAGGGCCAACACAGCCATGATTATATACCAAGTTGGCTGATCAATAGGCACATACGACCACAGGTAGTGGAAAATACGGGATCCCGTCCGCTCTCCCATAGTCAAGCCACTAACCGGCGGATTAGTAGTTGGGTCGGTGATGACCAGCGAATCCCTGCTGTTGTATGTTTTTGCCCGTCTCGGCTTTTTGCCATTTACTAACTACTACTATATGTCCGGGACTGTATTGGCTGAAGTGCTTGTTAACTAACCTATCGCGAGCCGGGAGTTTTAGTGTCAACTATCGCTGATATTATTCGAATAGACTCACAGCCGCTGTGTCCCACCTTTTTCACTAACATGCCTTATACCCATGATGGTTCGGACTGGTTACGTGAATAGTGACGTATATATTCTCATCGAACGAAGCCGTAAACCGGTTGAATGGCATGAGCAAGGCCGTCTCGGAAGAAGGGCACAACGCTCTCTTGTCAAGGCAACAAACCCTCCAAAACCACCTGAAGGCATCGCATCCTGAAACCAGGCGTTTAACGTTATGTTAACGTTATCGTAACGTTATGCGTCCTTCAACTGACATAATCTACCTGAACGTTGTTGAAAAGGTATTTAGTCTCAAATTGCTTGACAGGATGGTGAATGAATATCAACTCTTTATTTCTCTCTAACAATTACCACCCAATCATGACTAAAAACACACAACGCAACGTACTTGTTACTGGAGCCAATGGTTATATCGGCTCAGCAGTTTGTCGAGCCTTTGTAAGAGCAGGCTGGAATACCTATGGCCTCATCAGAAATCCACAAGCTCGAGAGGAACTTGCACTTTCTGAAATTATTCCAGTAGTGGGATCTTTCACAGAACTCAGTTTCCTGGAAACACTTTTCAAAGAAGTCAACACTTTCAATACAATCGTCAGTTGCACGGAAAACATCCCAGGCTATGCTGCACACTTCGAAGAGGTTATGGGTTGTGTGAAAAGACTGGCCGAGAAGAGTAACGAAAACGGAGTCCGACCTCTGGTTCTCTGGTCATCTGGCTGCAAAGACTATGGCATGACTGGTCTTCACGGCACACCTGGTCTTGCGCCCCATACTGAAGAGTCCCCGCTGAATGCACCTGAGATATTGAAAGAACGTACAACGAACTCTGCCAGGGTTTTCGAGTTCACGGAGCTCTTCGACGCGGCAGTCGTCAGACCAACCTGCGTCTTTGGATATTCAAACAGCTACTACGGTGCCATATTCAACTATGCTGCTGATCAGCGAGAAAGGGGATCTGAGGTTCTTCGGATTCCCGGGGGTCCCGATAGCATCATGCACGCAACCCATGTTGACGATTGCGGCGAGGCCTACGTTTCTCTTGCAGAACTTGAGGATCGGCGAGCCGTAGGTGGCCAGTTCTTCAATGTTTCTGGCTATCGCTACGAGACACTCCAAGAGGTTGCAGGAGCTGTAGCTAAAGAGTACCACCTCACGAAAGGTGTTCAGTTCGTCCCAGCATCTGAGGCAGAGCCATCGTTTCCGCCAGGATTGCATTTCGTCTTCAGCTTCAGTCAATGGGTAGGAAGTGAAAAGCTGCGTTCTTTGACGGGGTGGAAAGACAAACGAGTGTTGTTCTCAAAGGGGATACACGCTCATAGGCTGGCCTATGAAGCCTATAAGGGCCGGGGCCATGGTAATGTCGCTGAAATACAGAAGAGGATTGGAGGGAACTTTAATGCACATAATTAACAGGGGCAGGGCTCAAAATAGCCTGGGACGATCAAATGCGACTCGGCATTTAGAAGCCGCGACTAGCCCAGTAGGTGAGTCCGGGAGGTACGGAAACAGCTGTAGAATGACGTAAGGGAGAGACAAAATGAACAAAAACGAATTTATTCGGATCGCCGGACTCAGCTACCCATTCATGTGATACCACCTTAGTACTTACCAGGTTTTCCCACTAAGAACCCGAGTCATTTCAGCAATATTCTTATCAGCACCTCGGCACCTCTGGAAAACCCAATTCAACTAGAGCACTAAATGAGGCAGGCAGTTGATCACTAGGTATTCAAAGCCAATGCAAAAGGTCAGACAGAGTTTGGGTCTAGACCAGACTAAACCATCCCTGACCAGTCAATCTCCTGGACCGTCTGACATTGCATCGTGCTAACGTTTAGCAGATGGACAGGACCAGACATTTAAATCTTACCTCGACCCCACAAGCGACTCGAAGCGCAATGGAATCTCAACCTCAACGTCTTTGGCCTAACAAACGATAACGAGCGTGCGTGTGTACCTGTACCTCGGCTTGTATCAAATATCTTCAATTGACCTCTCCAACGTCATCCTCCTCCCACTACACACCCACAAGAGCCCTACAAGATGGACCTCAGTCGCATCAAGTCCCATGGACTCGGCCATGTCACGATTGATGACAGTGACACCGACAATGGCCCTTCAGGAAATGTCATCGACGATGGTCGCGTCAAAGTCCAATTCCACGACACTCCCCAAGCCCTGGCCCAATGGTGCGAACACCTAAAGGAGGCATTCGCAGCCGACGGAGCAGATTCAGAGCATCTACTACCGCCTAAGCCGTCAAAACCGCGTCGAACAAGCACCGTCGCTTTCCTCCCGGGCGTAGAGAAGCCAGCCGAAGGTCCCCGACTGAATATTGCCATCCATATCGTGGGCTCTCGAGGCGATGTCCAACCATTTATTCCGATTGCGCAATTGTTGATGAAGCCTCCCTACGGTCATCGAGTACGAATATGCACACATGCGAGTTTCAAGGAGTTTGTGGAAGCACAGGGTGTTGAGTTCTTTAACATTGGCGGAGACCCCGAAGCTCTCATGGCGTATATGGTCAAGAACCCTGGATTATTACCGAACAAGGACAGTCTCAAGGAGGGCGATGTCGGGAAAAGACGAAAAGAGATGATGGAGATTATCTCCGGTACCTGGAGGAGTTGTATCGAGGCAGGCGATGGAATGGGAGACCCTGTGAAAGCGGCCACCGTGGAGAACGTGGATGATCTCTTTCTTGCGGATGTTATCATTGCCAATCCTCCATCGATGGGCCACATTCACTGCGCTCAAAAACTCAACATTCCATTGCATATGGTCTTCACAATGCCTTGGTCACCTACCAAAGCGTTCCCCCATCCTCTGGCTGCTATGAGCTACGGAGATGCCGACGCCAAGGTCGCCAACTACCTCTCTTTTATGATGATGGAGCTTCTAACGTGGCAAGGGTGAGTATCTTGGTCCCCTTTCGAGCCATTGACTGACAGACAATCTTAGGTTGGGCGATCTCATCAACAAGTTCCGCCGTCAAACACTTCACCTCGACCCCATCAGTCCAATGTGGGGGTTCCAGCTTCTCTCCAGACTTCGCATTCCATATAGTTACCTCTGGTCGCAAACACTGATTCCTAAGCCTTCCGATTGGGACGAACACTTGAATATCACCGGCTTTTCCTTCCTACCACTGGCGAGTTCTTACACGCCCCCAAAAGACCTTCTAGACTTTCTTGAAGCAGGTCCTCCACCAATTTACATCGGTTTCGGGTCGATCGTTGTTAAGGACCCGCAAGCGCTCACAAATATGATCTTGAAGGCAGTCGAGCTCGCGGGAGTTCGGGCTATTGTGTCGAAAGGGTGGGGCGGGGTCGGAGTTGGCGAAGTCCCCGATAACGTCTATCTCATTGGGAATTGCCCGCACGATTGGCTCTTCCAACGAGTATCGGCTGTTGTTCACCACGGCGGCGCCGGTACAACCGCTGCCGGTACAGCGGCCGGCCGTCCAACTGTTATCGTTCCCTTCTTCGGAGACCAACCTTTCTGGGGTCAGATGATGGCTCGCGCTGGCGCAGGGCCCGTATCAGTGCCCTACAAGGAGTTGACAGCGGAAATACTGGCAGACAGCATCAAGTTTGCTCTCAAGCCAGAAGTGCAAGAAGTCGCTAAGGATATGGCTATTCAGATTGGCGAGGAGGATGGAGCTGGTGGTACTGCTCAGGATATTCAAGACCGTCTGGATATTGACAGCCTTCGTTGCGACATTTGTCCTGATAGGCTGGCGAACTGGCTTGATCGTAAGACAGGAGCGCATCTCAGTGGTTTCGCCGTCGGTTGTCTCATAGATGCTGGGCTTCTTCAGTCCCAGAACCTCAAGCTACTCCGGCATAGACACTGGTACGTGGATGAAGGAGCTGAGTATCCTCTCGTCGGTGCCGTAGCTGCTGTGTCAGGCTTCGCCTCGGCCATCGGAACCGCCACATCCGATTATGCCGAACGCCTAAGAAATTCCCCAGGTCGTGGAAAGACAAGGCGCTCCAGTGTCGACGACGCGCAAGAGGAGGTCCTGACAGATCCCGAAGAAGCCAAGACGGGAGATGCGCGGCTCCGGAAAGGCCCACGCGGCGCAAATCAGAAGGACATGGAAATCTTGGCACGGAAAATGGCAACCAAGACACTCAATGGCGCCGAGCCCGTCTTTCTCACTCCGAAACTGCGTCGACCTGTTACGGGCCTTCACCAGAAGCACAAAAAGGCATGGAGGGCCCACGAAGGCGGCAGAAATGGAGGCGTCTTCTATGTTACACGTGTGACGGGTAAATACGTAGGCGACCTTGCTGCAGCCAGTGCGAGAGCACCCGTGGCTTTCTTCTATAACGTCGCCAACGGGTTCCATAACGCCCCATCCAATTTCTGGAATGTTGAAGTTCGGCGCCGTGATGAAATAACAGGACTAGGCAGTGGACTCAAGGTTGCGGGCAAGGAGTTCGTCTTGGGCTTTTATGATGCGTTCAGCGGAATTGTGACGAAGCCTTATGAAGATACCAAAGCGAGAGGAATAAAGGGTCTTGGAAGAGGCTTGCTAAGAGGTGGATTTGGGGTTTGTGGTAACTTGGGTGCAGGTAAGTCACCGTCATTCCCCTGAGTCCCAAAGACGAAAGTTGCTAATCATGTCACAGCATGCTTTGGTCTTCCAGGATATGCGCTGAAGGGCCTCGAGAAGGAAATGATGAAGCATACAACGACGCGTCTGAAAGCAGAGCTATTGCTGATCAGGCTGAGACAGGGCCACCAAGATTGGCAGAAAGCAACTGAGGGAGAAAGAGAGGAGGTTGTGAGGCGGTGGAAGGCATTAAAATTATAATATCTTTTATATAATAAAAGGCTTTAGCCTTAATTTAAATTATTACTATATTATTAATATTACTTTAATAATTTTTAAATAAAAAAATAATAAATTATATATTTTAATCTCTAATTTAAACTATTAATTTTTTTATTAATATTATTTTATTTATTTTTAAATATAAAGTTAATTAGTTATATACTTAAATATATATATTTAATTAATAAATTTAGTTATTATTAACTTTAGGTTAATTTAGCTTTTATTAACTAACTTATATAAATAGAGTTAACTTAATTCCTTTAATATAACCTTTAGTTTTAAAACTTTATTATTACTTTATATTTATTTTTATATTAAAAGTAATACCCTCTTTACTATAATAACCCTTTTAGCTATATTAAGAAGCTATTCTTTATATATATTTAAGTTTAGGCCTATAAAGGTAATAAAAAAGGCTATTTAATTTAACTAAAGGAAATAACTTTTTTTTAAATCTCTTTTTAACTCTTTTAAATTTAATAGCTTATAATAAATTTAAATTAAATTAATTATATTAAAACAAGGCTAATAAATTATATAATTAATTAACTTAATTAATATATAATTAATTAACTTAATTAATATATAATTAATTAACTTAATTAATATATAATTAATTAACTTAATTAATATATAATTAAAAATTACTATTTTAATTAAATTAAATTAATACTTTAATAATAAGTTTTTTTAATAATAGCTATTATTATATAAATCTCTTTTAATTTATTTTTATTAATTATACTTAAAGTAGGCCTAATAGCTATATTAAAATTATAGTTAGTTATATAGTAATTATAATTATATAGCTATAGGCTATTTTATATAGTAAGTATTATATTAATAGCTTTAATTAATATTAATAATTATAATTAATAGAAAAAGTTAAGTTAAAAAATATACGTTAAAAGTATAATAAACTTAGCCTATTTCTATTAATACTAACCTTTATTAAGGTAAAAAGGTTAATTTAAGATCTTTTAGGTAAAATAAAAAAAAAGACTAATATAGCTACTAAAAGGTAAGTAATATTAATATTACTTAATTAAGGCAGTAATTATACTATTAAGGTAAATAAACCTTATATAATTTTAACCTTTAAGATATAGGCTTACTATAAAGGCCTTATTATTTAAGCCTTTAGATAAAAAGTTAAAAGCTTAATAGCCTTATTAAGCTAATAATAAGAAAAAAGAAATACTTAATATATAATTAATAACTATTAATTAATAGTATATATAGACCTTTTTAATTAATTATAATTATAATTAAATAGTCTTTAATATAAAAATTAAATCCCTAAAAAGGAATATAATCTTTAAGGCTAAAAAGGTAATTAAATAGAAAATTAAATAAATATTAATAATTAACTATAATTAATAAATAAATAAATAATTATTTAATTTATTTATATTTAAATATAAAGTTTTTTACCTTTAATATAAAAATATTTCTTATAGTTAATAGCTTAAAAATAAAATATAATACTTAAAAGCTAAATAAAGAAATACTTTTATTAAAAGTATAATAAATTAATATTTTAATAAATAAAAAAATAATTATAGCTTTTAAATTTAAAATATTTAAATACTTATAGTAATTATTATTAATAACCTATAAATAGGCTTTTTATTTATAATATTTAAAGTTTATATATAATAAAATTACTTAAAAAACTCTATTAAAGTTAATTATATAAAATTAAAATTCTATATAAAAAAGAAAATTTATAGTTAAAAGTTAACGCTTTTAGTAAATATAAAGAAATTATAATTAATTAAATAGAATTTACTTAATTAAATAGAATTTCTTTTTATAAAATAATAATTAATATTATAAAAGGTAATAAATAGTAAAATTAATAATAATTTTAATAAAAAGATTTTATATTTATATTATAATAATAAGCTAATAAATTTTTTTAATATAAAAAAAACCTAAAAGTTATTATAAAAAAAGCTTTATTACAAAGGCTTGAAAATAAATATAAAAATCTATATTAAAATATATATAATTTATTAATAAATTATATTTTAAAAATATATATTATATAAAAAAAAATAAAAATCTATTAATTTTAAATTAATTATAAAAAGAAATTATAATATATTTTATTATAAAATTTCTAAAAGTTATTTTTAAAAATTAAATAATTTATATAATATTAATTATTATTAATAAATTCTTTTCTTTTTATTTTTATTTTTTTTATTTTCCTTATTATTAGCCTAATAAGGCTATTAAGTTATTAACTTTATATATAAAGGCTTAAATAATAAAGCCTTTATAGTAGGCCTATATCTCTAAAGTTAAAATTATATAAGGTTTATCTGCCTTAATAGTATAATTACTGCCTTAATTAAGCAGTATTAATACTGCCTGCAGGTCTTTTAGTAGCTATATTAACCTTCTTCCTTTACCCTAACTAAAAGGCTAAAATAATACTAGGTTAAGTTTATTATACTTAAATATATTCCCTAACCTAACTTTCTTTTTATTAATTATAGCTATTAATATTAATTATAGCTATTAATATAATATCTATATAAAATAGCCTATAGCTATATAATTAGGCCTATTATATAACTAGCTATAACCTTAATATAGCTAAAGTATACCTTATAGAAAGCTAATAAAAAAGAACTAAAAGAGATTTTATAATAATGCCTTGGTAATAAGGCAGACTAGTCTCTTACTATATAACCTTAAGACCCCCTTAAGTATATTATAAAAACCCCTTATTAAGAAATCCTGCCTCTTTAAGCTTTAATTAAAATAATACTATTATACCTATCTAGCTATTACCGATTTACTATAATAGATTTATATAATAGTAATTACTATTAAAAAAAACTTTTTATTAAGGTATTAATTTAATTTAATTAAAATAGCTATTTTTAATTATAATTTAATTAAATTAATTTATTATATAGGCCTTTTTAGCTTAATTAATTTAACTTAAATTAATAGTAAGCTATGAAATCTAAAGGACCTAAAGAGGGTCTTAAGAGAAGGTTATTCCCTTAAATTAAATTAGGCTACTTTCCTTATTACCTTTATAGATAACTTAAATATATATGAAAAGTAGCTTTTTAATATAACTAAAAGGGTTATAATAATAAAGGAGATACTGCTCTTAATATAAAGATAAAGGCAGGGTAATAATAAGGTTAAACTAAAGGTTTAAAGAAATTAAGTTAAATCTATTTATATAAGTTAGTTAATAAAAGTTAAATTAACCTAAAGTTAATAATAACTAGATTTACTAATTAATTATATAGCTTAAGGTATATAACTAATTAACTTTATATTTAAAAGCTATAAATAAAGTAATATTGGTAAAAAAGCAGTAAATTAAACTAGAAATTAATAGATTTATAAAGTTTATAAAATTCTTTTGTATAAAAATAATAATTATAATAATAAAATTTATAAAGCTTTTTTATAAAGTATTAAAAAAAATAATAAATAATAAAAGTTTAATATTTATAAATATATTTTAATTAAAAATCTATTATTATTTATAAATAGAATTATAGCTATTTATAATATTTTATTTTTAAATTAATAAATAAATAAAATAAATAAAATAAATAAAATAAATAAAATAAATAAAATAAATAAAATAAATAAAATAAATAAAATAAATAAAATAAATAAAATAAATAAAATAAATAAAATAAATAAAATAAATATTAAAATATTATTTTTATTATTTTATTAAAAATAACTAAATAATATAATTAAACCTTTTAAAAAGTATATAATCTATTTATAATTTAATAATTAATATTATTATAGTAATTATTTTATTAAAGGCCTTTATAAAACATAACTATAAATTTTATATAAATATTAAAATTAATATTATAAAAAATAGATTTTAAAAGTTAAATTAAAAATATAATAATTATTATATAGCTTTAATTTAATAATAACTAATAAATAGGATTTAGGCATTTTAATAAGCTATAAAAGTATTAATAGTAAAGTCTCTAGCTAAACTAAAGTCTTAATAAACTTAATTAATAAGGTTACCTTTAGGCTATAGTATTTTAAGTAACTTTAATTATAATAAGTATATTACCTAACTAGCTAAAGAGCTTTAAAAAGCTTAATTAAGCCTATAAGTTTTTTATAATTCTAACCTTTTCTTTTTTATCTATCCTTTAAAGTTATATTAATAATTATAAAACTATTAATAAACTAAATAAGCTTATTAATAAGTTCTTTACTTTAATTATATTAAATTAATAATACTAACCTTAATTATAGTTAAGATACTATATATACTTAATATATAATTAGTAGGTATTAATTAACTATATTTATAGCCTATTTTAATTAGCTATAACTATCTTTAAAATATTTATAATAAATATATTAAAGCCTTAAAAAGGACTATATTTTATAAGACTTAAATTAAAGTTAAAAATAAAATTAATTAGTTATTAATAATTAGCTATAATTATTAAATAGTTAATTAATTATATAACCTAATTATTTTTAAGTATAAGCTTCTTTACTATATAATTAAGAGCTTTTACTATAAAAAGTAGCTTAATAAAGAGATATAAAGGCTAAATACTTTAGATTTAATAGATCTATATTTTAATATATTAAAGACTAAATATAGCCTTTAGATTTTTAATATTATTATATTTATAAATATAATTACTGCTAATCTATAAATAGGCTTTTATATTATAAATAGTATTTAAAGTTTATATATAATAAAATTACCTAAACAATTCTATTAAAGTTAATTATATAAAATAAAGAATTCTATATATAAAAGAGAGTTTATATTTAAAAGTTAAAGCTTGTAATAAGTAAAAAGAAGCTATAATTAATTAAATAGAATTTATTTAATTATATATATATTTTTTTTACAAACTAATAATTAATATTAAGGTAATGAATAGTAATATTAATAGTAATTTTATTAAAAAATATAATAATTATATTTTTTTAAAAAGGATTTAAAAAATTATTAAAAGAATATAAATAAAAAATAAATAAATTATTATAATTGAAATTATATTAAAAAGTATTATAATATAAAATAATTAATAATATTTTTTATAAAAAATATTAAATTAAATAAGATTTGTTTTTAATTTTTTAATATATTAAATTTTTTAAAATTTTAAAAAAATTTAAATTTTAAATTTATAAATTAATACTTTTAAATTAATATTTAAAGATATATAATGTTTTTTATATTAATTTTATTAAACTTTATAAAGTTTAAAAAATAAATATAAAAAAATAAATATTAATATTAAAACTTAAAGATAAAAAAGGTAAATAAAAAGTAAATTAAAATTAAAAGATTAAAATTAAAAATAAATTATATTATTTAATTAACTCTAGTTTAAATTACTGCTTTTTTATTAATATTACTTTATTTATTCTTAGATATAAGGTTAATTAGTTATATATTTAGGTATATATATTTAATTAATAGATATTAATTTAGCTTTTATTAACTAATTTATATAAATAAAGTTAACCTAATTCCTTTAATTCTAACTTTAATAAAACCTTTAAACCCTGCTATTATCCTGCCTTTATCTTTATATTAAAAGCAGCACCCTCTTTACTATAATAACCCTTTTAGCTATATTAAGAAGCCACTTTTTATATATATTTAAGCCTATAAAGGCAATAAGAAAGGCAATTTAATTTAATTTAAACAGATAACCTTCTTTTAAGACTCTCTTTAGGTCCTTTAGATTTAATAGCTTATAATTAACTTAAATTAAATTAATTAAGCTAAAAAGGCCTATATAATAAATTAACCTAATTAAGCTATAATTAAAAATAGCTATTTTAATTAAATTAAATTAGTATTTTAATAAGATATTCTTTTAAATAGTAGTTACTATTATATAGATTTCTTTTAATCTTTTTCTATTAGCTCTCTATAAAGCAGGCCTAATAGCTATATTAAGGTTATAGCTAGTTATATAGTAGGCCTAATTATATAGCTATAGGCTATTTTATAGTATTATATTAATAACTATAATTAATATTAATAGCTATAACTAATAGGAAAAGTCAGGTTAGGAAATATATTTATAAGTTTATATTTAATCTCTTACTTAATTAGGGTTTAACTGATCTTTAAGTAAAAGTATAATAAACTTAACCTATTTCTATTAATACTGACCTTTATTAAGGTTAAATAGGTCGATTAGAGATATTTTAGTCTTTTAGCTAAAGTAAAGGAAAAAGGTTAATATAGCTGCTAAGAGGCAGTATTAATACTATTTAATTAAGGCAGTAATTATATTATTAAAGTAAATAAACCTTATATAATTTTAACCTTAAAGATATAGGCCAACTATAGGAGGCTTATTATTTAAGCCTTTATATATAAAGTTAATAGCTTAATAGCTTTATTAGGCTAATAGTAAGGAGAAAATATTTTTATTTAATTAAATAAAAAATTAATTTTTAAAATATAACTAATAAACTTTTATTAAAAATATAATAAATATTTTAAAAATTATTAAAAATAAAAAAAAATAAAACAAATTTGTTTTTTTAAAAAAATATAAATATAATAATTATCAAAAAAAATAAAATTAATTTATAAAGTTTAATTAATTTAAATTAATAAATTTTAATAATAAAGCTAAATTATATTAAAAGAATTAAAAGATTATTTAAAAATATATTTTTTAAAAAGTTAATATTTAAATTTTTATCAAATTAAAGAAATTATTAATAAATAAAAGACAAATTTATATAAAATTAATATTTAAAAAATAATAACCATTAATATTTAATAATAACTTAAAAGAAAAAGAACTTATATAAAATATAAAAATTTAATTTTTAATTTTTAATTTTTTAATTATAAAAAAAGTATTTTAAATTATTATTAAATTAATAATATTTATAAAATTAAATATTTTAATTATATAAAAGTAATTATAAAAGAAATTAAAGTTGTATTTAATTTATAATATATTTATAGATATAAAATTAAATATTTTATTAAAATTTAAAAAAAGCTTAAATATTTAAGCTATAAATACTTAAGTAATTATATTTAAAGTAATATACCTTTTATTATTATAAAGAAATTAAAAATATTAAAAGTAGTATTATTACTTAAATTTATTATTAATTTAAAATTAAAATTAATAATTATATTTAAATACAAAATGAATTATGAAAATAAAAGGATATATTATTAACTTTAAAAATAAAAATAAAAATTATTTAAAGTATAATAATAAATAATAATTAAAATATTATATTAAATAAAAATATCTTAAAATAATTAATTAATTAATTAAAAAAAATAAAAAGTTAAAATTATATAATAAATACTTATAGATTTAAGTATAATATAAAAAAACGCCTATATAGAAATATATAATACTTTAATAAAATATATAATTTATATATTAATTATATAAATGCCTTTAAGATATTATAGTAAATTACTTTATTTAAGACTTTATTATTAAAGGTATTATTATAAAGTTAATATATTAATATAAAATTAACTTAATAAACTATATTAAAAATATTAATAAAATTACCTTTAAGTATATTAAAGAAATTATAAAAAAAGAAATTAATTTAATAATTTTCTTTTTTTTCCCCTTACTATTAGCTTAATAAGGCTATTAAGCTTTTAACTTTATATATAAAGGCTTAAATAATAAGGCCTTTATAATAGGCCTATATCTTAAAGGTCAGAATCTTATAAGATATATCTGCCTTAATAATATAATTACTATCTTAATTAAGTAGTATTAATACTGCCTATAGGTCTATTACCTCTTAGCAGCTATATTAGCCTTCTTCTTTTACCCTAGCTAAAAGACTAAAATACTGCAGGTTAGGTTTTAGTATAATAGAAAAAGAGCAGGAAAGTTTATATACTCTCTAATTAACCTATTTAATTACATTAAGTTTATTATAAAGTATATTCTTTAACCTAACTATTAGTTATAGCTGCTAATATTAATTATAGCTATTAATATAATATTTATATAAAATAGCCTATAGCTATATAATTATATCTATTATATAACTAGCTATAATCTTAATCTAGCTATTAGACTTACTATAAAGGCAGTTAATAGAAAGAAATATAAAGAGATATATATAATAGTAACTATAATTAAAAAGAACTTTTTATTAAAAAGCTAATTTAGCCTTATTAAAATAGCTATTTTTAATTATAGCCTAATTAAGTTAATTTATTATATAGGCCCTTTTAGCTTAATTAATTTAATTTATATTAATTATAAGCTATTAAACCTAAAGAACCTAAAAAAAGACTTAAAGGAAGGTTATTTCCTTAAATTAAACTAAATAGCTTTCCTTATTGCCTTTATAGGCTTAAATATATATAAAGAGTGGCTTTTTAATATAGCTAAAAAGGTTATTATAGTAAAAAAAGAGCTACTTTTAAATTAATAAAGTATATCTATATATAGAGTTTTAAGATAAATATAAGGTAATAATAAGGTTTAAAGGTTTAAAGGAATTAAATTAAGTTTTATATAAGTTAGTTAGTAAAAGCTAAATTAACCTAAAGTTAATAATAAATCTATTAATTAAATATATATACTTGAATATATAATTAATTAACCTTATATTTAAGAATAAATAAAGTAATATTAATAAAGAAGTAGTAGTTTAAATTAAAGATTAATTTAATAATTAATTAAAAAAAGGCTATAAAACCTATTAAATATAAAAATCTTTAATATAAATATAAATAATATATTTGTAATTATTAAAATCTTTATTTAAATAGCTAAAAGTAAAGATGTTATTTAAGTTAAGTTTTATAAATATATATTTTATAATATCTTTTTTAAAGTATATAAAGTATTATAAATACTTAAATTAATAAATAATTAAAATTTAAAAATTAAAAAGTTAAAACAAAATAAAAAGTAATATTATAATAAATATAAAAATAAAATTAAATATTAAAATTAAAATATTAAAATTAAAATATAAAAAATACAAAAAAGGTAATAAATTAAATAAAAAATAATAAAAAATATATAAATAAATATAAAAGAAATAAAAAAAAATTAAAAAAAAGGAAATTAAAAAAAAAGAAAAAAGTCTTTTATAAAACCTATAAAAAAATATAAGTTTATAAATTATTAATAAATTAAAAGATAAATAAAATCTTAAAAAAACCTTAAGGCTTAAAATCTTTTTTATAGCTTTATATTAATAATTTTATAAAAATATTGATAAAAAATAGTAATTAAGCTATATTATAAATAATCCTATTATAAATAATCTTATTATAAATAATTAATTATAATATTAAAAAATAATATAATATTATAATCTTGTTAAAAAGTAATACTATTTTTACTTTATAGTTATTTTATTTTTATAAATAATTATTTAATAAAAATAATTTATAAATTACTAAAAGTAGTCTCTTTTAAAAAGAGAATAGTTATTATAGTAAATCTATAATAAAATAAGGTTATTAAATAAAAGAAAATTAATATTAATAATAATTTAATAATAAGTTAATATTTATCTTTAAAAAGAAAATTCCTTAAAAAGGAATTTTAATTTCTTTTAAGCTTTAATTAATATAATACTATTAAAACTATTTATCTTTTCTATTTAAGAATTATTATAATAATATTTCTTAATTTAATTATTAATTATTATTATTAATATTAATAATAGCTATTAATATAATATTTATATATAATAGCGTATAGGCTAATTAGGTCTATTATATAATTAACTATAACTTTATTAATATAATTAATTATATAAATTTAAATATCTTAAATTATATAATATTATTATAGTAAATCGATAATAGCTAAATAGGTATAATAGTATTATATTAACTAAAGCTTAAGGAAATAGGATTTCTTAATAAGGGGTTTTTATAATATACTTAAAGAGATCTTAAGATTATATAATAAGAGATTAATTAGCCTTATTATTAAGGTATTATTATTATTATCTTTTTCTTTTTATTTAGCTATTTTTAGTTAAAGTAGTAATAAAATTAAATTATATAGTTATTAATAGGCTTTTATTATTATATATTTATTTATAGTAATTAATTTCTTAATTTAATCTATAAGGTAATAATAGCTTATACTTTAGCTATTTAATATATAAAAATTGCTATAAATTTATAAATAGCCTTATTATAATATCTTATAGTCTTATATAATTTATACCTTTTAATTTACTATTAACTTTTTAATTTTTTAGGCTTTTATAAGGCTTTTAATTTCTTTTTAGCTATAGATATTTAATTTCTTTTTTATTTTTTATTTTTTTTTCTTTATTTTATATAACCTTTTTAACTTATATACTTTTCTTTTTATTTATATCCTTACCTTTTAGCCTTTTATTTTTTACTTCTTTAATAAATTTATCTTAATTTTTTTATAATAGCTAATAAAGAACTTATTTCTATCTTTAAGATATCTAATAAAATTAAAAAACTTAAGGCAATTATATCTTTTAAGCCCTTTAATTATATTATAGGCTATTAAATTTATATTTATTATATTTATATCTATTAAGATAACCTTTAGGTATTATTAATTAATAAAGATTTTAATAGTCTCTTTTATTTTATTTAATCTAATTACTATACTTTTAACAACCCTAATTCCTTTTATTATATTAAATATAACTACAGTAAAAGGCATTATAGACTATATATTACTTTTATAATTCTTTTTTATATTTTACTACTAATTTAGCTATAGCCTTTTTACTATAATAAAAGGTAACTTTAAGGATATAATAAAAGCCTTAAGGTTTATAACTACCTTAATTACTACCTATAATACTAAATAGTTATAATACTTTAATGCTTATATCTATTATAAGTTTAATTATACCTTTTTCTAGCTTTTAATTTCTTTTTATTACTTAAAAGAGACTTATATATTTACCTTTAGGTTTAAAGGTATTAATACTTTTAATATAAATCTTACTTTTTTTTTAATATTACTATTTTTTTATTAATATTTATTTTAGTAAATTAAATTTATATATATTATTATAGTAATTTATTATTATATCTATTAAGTAACTATTTATAAAATCCCTTTAATTACTATTATAAGTCTTAATACCTTATTTATATTATTTCTTATTAATATCTTTAGAATTTTAAGATCTAGATTATATATAAGACTAATTAGACTTTTTAATTAAAAAAAAGCTAATTCTAGCTTTATAGCCTAAAGGGTTATAAACTTAATATTTAATTAATAACTTTAAATAATATTAAAAAGTAACCTCTTTAATATTAAGGTATATTTTAAGACTTTTTTTTTATTTAGCTTTTATTTAGGTAATAATCCTTTTAAAGATTATAGTCTTTTTATAGCCTTTACTTTAGTTTTAGTTTTATTTTATATATTTACTTTAGCTAATTTACTTAAATATCTTTAAGTTAATTAGTTATTTTAGCCTTTAGGTTTAGAAGTTTAATAATTTTAGGCTAAATTATTATTTAATCTTTTTAATAATATAGTTTTAGTTTTAAATATTAATAATTTAAGTAAGTAATTATAGGTTTTTAATAGTAACTTTATTAATAAAACTATTTAGGCTTTTATTTTTATAATTCTATTAAACTTTTAAAGAAATATAATTAATAATCTTTTATTTTAAGTATTAATACCTACTTTTAATAATTATAATTATAATTATAATTACTTTAAAAAAAACCCTCTATTAAAGAATAGCCTTATAAAAAATTAGGCTTAGACTTATAGTTAATTTTATTGCTATTAAATTTAAAGTAAAACTTAAAGGTAATTTATAGTTCTTAAGAGAAATAGGTTAAAATAAGAAAGAGATTTACCTATAATTAATTTTACTTTTTTTAGTTTTTTAAGTATTTTAATTACTTTAATTTTTAGACTTTAATATATTATCTTTTTATAGCCTTTCTTTCTTTTATAGTACTTATTTTACTTATAGCTATAGCCTTTTTCTTTTTTATTTAACTTAAAGCTTTTTTTAAATAGTAATAATTTAAAAGGCATTTTTTATATTTATAGTAATAATCTATTAATTATATTCTATAGGCTATCCTTTTTACTTTATTAAATAATATATTTCTTTTTAAATCTTTTTTCTTTTTTAATTTTTTTTACTTTTTATTAATTATCTTTTTCTTTAAGATTTAATATTAATAAGAATTTATTATCTTTTTAATATCTTATTTAATATAGCTTTAAAAGGCTTATATAAAAGATATTATAAATTTATATATATTAATTAAAAAGGGCTAATTTATATATTTATAGCCTAATTCTTTTAGTAATCCTAAAGGGATTAATAAATTAAAAAGTTAATTTCTTTTTTTTCCTTTAAGCTTAAGGTTCTTAATTAATAATATAATTAGTTATTTTTATTTAAAGCTTATTTTTTAATACTTAAAGTTAAAGTATTTAATTTACTTTTTAATAGTATTTTATTAATATATTATAAATCTATCTTTTAGTTTTTATAGCTTTTAAATCTTTTATTTTATTTTTATAATCTCTTTTTAAAAGCTATTATTTTTAATAGTAATATAGAAATTAAAGTTAAATCCTATAAAGGCCCTATTTAGTATTATACTTATAGTAATATTAACTATTAAGTTATATATAAATTATATAATATAGAAAAGTTTTAATTAAGTATTTTAATTATTTTTAATAAAGCTCTTTAAGTAATAACTTAAAGTTTAATTTATTTATTTTATTTATTTATTAATCTTAAGGTAAAATATTATAAATAGTCTTTATTTAATTTTAAAGTAATAATACAGTTTTAATTAAAATATATTTATAAAAAGTAACTTTTTATTAAAAATACTACCTTTTAATATACTAAATTATAGTTTTATCTTTTTATAAAAAAGCTTAATAAGCTTAAATATAATAATCTTTATAAAAATAAGTAAAAATTAAATATATTTTTTAAATCTGTTAATTATTATTAAAATTATATTAATTTATTAGCCTTTAAAGATTATTAATAATAGCCTTATAATAAAATCTATAGAGATTTCTTTAAAAAAATAAAAAAGAATTAATAAACTTTTAAGCTTTTTATCAAGTTAATATCTCTTTAATATAATCTTTTAGTAAATATTATATATAATAGTATATTATTTTATATTAATTTTTAAGCCTTTTTAATAAAACTTTCTTTAAATTAACGTTTAGGTCTTTTTAGTTTTAAAGTAGCTTATTAAAAAATTATTATAATATAACTATACTATCTTTTATTTTAAGTTAGATTTTAATAGTATATAAAGCCTTTTTTTTATATAAAAAAAGTTATTTTTTACTATTTATTTTTAAGAATTTTCTTTTTTATTTACTTAAAATACTTTAGTTTTTTAACTAAATATTAATTTATTTTTTACTTAAATTAACTTAATAACTTTAATTATTAATTTTAATATTTTATCTTTTAAGGGTTTCTTTTAATATAAAGATTTTTTTATAATTTTTTTAAGAATTACTATAAATAATCTTAATATATTATAAAATTATATATTAATATTAGGTTTTTAGCTTAAATTACTTATATTACTTAATAATAAAGTCAGGTTAATTTTAATATTTAAAGACTTTTTATTTAATTTAAATCTATTTAAGGTTTAAAGTAAAATTATCTTTTCTTTAAGTATTTTATTTAACCTTTTTTTATAATATTAACCTTTTATTAATATTTATATTTTAACTATCTTTTTCTTTAAAAAATTAATTAATTTTAGCTTTTAATAAGTCTTTTTTTTTAATTTTTAAAGACCTTAAAGAGATATTAATAGTATTTATAAATCCTTTTTTATATTTAATTATAAAGTTATGGGTTATTAAATATAGATACTATTATATCTATTTTCTATTTAGTTTAATATTTTTTATAAATAATTAAAGACTTTAATAGTTATTTAGGATTTCTATTTATTTTAAAGATCCTTTAAGGTAATATTATTAATACTTAAATAACTTTATAATAACTATTATCTTTTAGTTTAATATATTATATAACCTTTTAATATTATTAAACTTTTAGGATTAAAATACTATAAAATAGTAATTTTCTTTATTATTTAATTAAAATAAAATACTAATTATAATATAATTTAATATATTTATTTTAAACTAGATTTATTTTTTAAGATTAAAATACCTTAAGATTAAAGCCGTTTTAAACTTAATAATAAAGGCTTAAAATACTTATATATTTTAATTATTTAGTTTTATAGCCTTTAATTTCTTTTTATGTTAACTGCTTTTTAATAAGATAATTAAAAAAGCTATAACTTAAAAGTAACTATAAATAAACCTTTCATAAAAGTTATAAAATCCTAAAAATATTTAAACTTTTATATATATTATTAATTTAAGCTATTTAATAATAATATAAATCTTAATTAAATCTATTTTTATTTTTTTAATAATTAAAATAAATTTTAAAAACTTAATTTAGTTTTAATAAAAAAAATATTTAAAGGGTTTTATATATAATTTAGTAGTTTTTATTTATTTAAGGATTTATTTAAAGTAATTTATATATTTTTCTTTAGTCTTAAAGAATATTAAGATATTATTAAAGTAAATAATACAAATTATATCTATAAGGCCTTAAAGGGCTTAATAAATATAATATTAAAATATAATAAATATATTAATTAATTTAAATAGTATAATTATATATTTAAAGTAATTATATTTAATTTAAAATATAGTTTTTTTTTTTTAAATATAAATCTAATATTATATATCTTTAATATTAATCTTAAAGAAATACTTTAATTCTTAAATTTAGTTTATAATCTTTAAAATTAAAAGTAAAAGGTATTAATTCTCAATAATAATTATATTTAGGCCTTAATAATTAATATAAAGCTAAAGTCTTTTATCTTTCTTTAATATAAATAAAATAGAAAAATTAATAAGGCTTTTTAAAACATAGATTTATTTACTTTTTAAGTTTTTTTATATATATTTATAAAGCTCTTTTAGTTTAATTTATAATAATAAGTAAATAGATCTATAAAGAGGTTCCTTTCTTTTAATTGAATTAATAATATAATCTATTTTTTTAAAATTAAAGACTTTAATTATCTTATTATAGCTAAAGACTTTAATATATATTTTAAGTTTAAAAGGTATTTTTATTATTTAATTAGGTTTTTTAAGGTCTTTCTTTAAAAAATAATAAGGTTTTTTAAAAATAGTAATAATAAAGATTTTTATTTTATTTTAAGTTTTTTTTAAGAATTATTAAAATTAAAAAAGTTTTAAATTATATAATATCCTTTAAACTATTACTTTTTAATCTTAAAGTTAGCTATAATTTAAAGGTCTTTTAAAATAATAATAAAAGGAAAAATAGATTTATTATAATTTCTTTTTTTAATATTTATTAAATTTTTAGTTATTTTTTTAATTTATTTTTTATAATTTATTAATATAAAAGGTATTTTCTATTTTTTTATTATTTTTAATTAATTATTATTAGCTTTTTATAAAAGAATATTTATATCTTTTAATTATTAAAAGCCTTAAGATTTAATAAAAGTCTTATTAATAGTATTAATTTCTATTTTATAATTTAAATATATTTATATTATAATATTTCTATAGCTTTATATCTTAATAATAATAGAGATTTTTCTTTTAAATTTAATCTAAAGGTAATTTAAGTAATAATTTATATCTTTTATAGGGTTTTTAACTAAAAATTAATTTTTATCTTTAATTAAAATTAATTTTTTAATCTTTTAATTTAATTAATTTTGAAGAATTTAAGGTAATTAATTTTGAAGAATTTAAGGTAATTTTTAAAGTAATATTTTATTTTATAGTAATTATAGTATTTTACTATAAAGAGAAATTTCTTTTTATTTTTATTTTTATTTTTTATTTATTAAATTAAAATATAATTTAAATTATTATTCTAAAGGTATTATAGTAAATATAGTTTTAAGTTTTCTTTAAATATATAGGGTTTCTTTTTAATTAATTAGGTTTTAGAGAAGTTTTTAATATATTTATTTTTATAATTTAATATATTTTATAATCTTTAGGTAAGTTATATTAATTTCTTTTTAATTTCAAGTAAATTAATACCTCTTTAAAAGGCTATAATATCTTAAAGGGTTAAAAGTAGTTTTATATAATATTAATATATTTATATAGTAATATTAAGTTTATATAAAAGATAATTTTTAATAAAAATAAGGTATTTATAGAAATCTTAAAGTAATTACTTTAATTATTATTAGGTACTTTTAAGTTAAATTATAATAAAAATTTAATAATTCTCTCTATTTTCTATAAAAATTAAAGATTATTTCTTAAAAGCTTTTTAATTTTATTTAAATATCTCTTTATAGAATTAGGTTTATTTATTTAAATATGTTAATTATATAACTTATATATTTAAAGTTATATTATTATATATATAAAAAATCTAGCTTTTATTAATATAGTATTACTTATAGGCTTTTTTAAAGCTTTAATTTATATTATTTAGCTATTTATCTTTTTTTTAGAAGGTAATTAGGTATTTAAAAGTAATAATATTTTTAGCTTTTACTTTTTCATTATTATTAAAAGAAAAGCTTTTATAAAATCTATAATAATTTAATAAGATATTACTATTAATTTAATTATGTTTTTTATGATTAATATTAATTAAAAAGATATTTTAGGCATTTCCTTTTTAGGTTTTAAGAAGGATTTTTATAGACTTTTTAATTAATTACTTTAACTTTTTTATTTATTACTTTAAAGTAAGCTTTTCTTTTAGCTATTTAATTTAAACCTTAAAGATAGCAATATAAATTAATTATATAATTTATTTAATAAAATAGATTATTATTTAAAATAGTTTTTTTTAATTTATTAAAATAATATTATTAATAACTTTTAGGGTTATTATTAATAACTTATTTAATTTTAGGTTAATTACTATAATTCTTTATTAATTAACTATTATATTTAAATAGCTTAAATAGAAGTTTTAGAATTATTATACTAAATTAGTAATAGCTAAATAGGTATAATAGTATTATATTAATTAAAGCCTAAGGAAGCAGGATTTCTTAATAAGGGGTTTTTATAATATACTTAAGGGGGTCTTAAGGTTATATAGTAAGAAACTAGTTAGCCTTATTACTAAGGCGTTATTATAAATATTTTTAAATTAGCTATTTAAAAAGCTATTATAACTAAAAGACTTAAAAAAAGCTATAAAGGAAAGTCAGACTTTAATAATTAATTAAACTACTTTCTTAACTGCCTTTTTAGGCCTAAACTTAACTAGCTATAAAGAGTAATTATAAAATATAATTATTAAGGCTAAATATATATTTAGCTTTCTTTTATTTATATAGAGATTAAAAATAAATATAAAGTAATAATAGGGTTTTATAAAGGAATTAAATTAACTTTTATATAAATTAATTGATAAAACTTAAATTAATATTTATTAATTCAATATATATATTTAAGTATATAATTAATTAATTTTATATTTAAAAATAAATTAAGTAATATTAATAAAAAGGTAATAATTTAAATTAAAGACTTAAGCTTTTATAGGGTTAGATAATTTATAGGTTGAATTTAAATTTAGGCTAGAATTTTAAGATATATAAAAAAAAGATTAAAAAAAGTCTTTTTTTTCCCCCTTAAGATTAACAATATTTATAATAATATCTATTTAGTTATAATTAAATAACTAATCTATAGTAATAATTAGTTTTTTATAATTTAAAATATTAATAACTTTTTAGCTATTATTTATTATAAAGAAATTAAAATATAAAAATAAAAATAAAAGAAAAATACCTTATAGACCTCAATTAACTTTAGTTTAAATTATTACTTTTTTATTCATATTACTTTATTTATAGTTTTTAAATATAAGGTTAATTAATTATATATTTAAATATATATATTTAATTAATAGATTTATTATTAACTCTAAGTTAAATTAACTTGAATTAATTAATTTATATAAAAGTTAGCTTAATTCTTTTAAACCTTTAGTTTTAAAACTTTATTATTATTTTATATTTATTTAACTTTATATATAAATATACTTTATATTAAAAGTAATACCTTTTTTATTATAATAACTCTTTAAGCTATATTAAAAATCTACTTTTTATATATATTTAAATTATTTATAAAGGCAGGAAAGAAGGCTATTTAATTTAATAAAAGAAAATAGCTTTTTTTAAGTCTTTTTTTAAGTCTTTTAGATTTAATAGTTTATAATAAACTTAATATAAATTAATTATATTAAAATAAGGCTAATAAATTATATAATTAATTAACTAAATTAATATATAATTAAAAATTACAATTTTAATTAAATTAAATTAGTACCTTAATAATAAGTTCTTTTTAATAATAACTATTTAATATTAAATTATATTTTATTATAAGGTAAAGGCATTTAAAGAGATATAAAGTCTTAATTTAATAAATAGACTTTAATATTATTAAATTAACCTTAAGGCCTAGAATAACTATAATTATAACTGGCCTATTAATTAGGTATTTTATATATTATATAATTAGCCTTAAAAGGATTATTTTAGCTATTTTTAGCTTTTATTATTACCTTTAATTTGAATAATATTATAATCAATTAATTTATTTAATTAAGCTTTATTAAAAAACGTTTTTAATTACCTTTTTATCGTAATTTATTATTAAATTACTTAAAATATTTTTTAAAAAATAAATTTATTAATTTTCTAATTATATTCATAATCTTTATTTATTAATTATATTTAAGATTTTAGCCTTTATATTATATAAATAATCCTTTAAAAATATAGTATTTCTATTTATTTATATATATTTTACTTAATAATAAAATTAATATTATAGTAATTTTTATTAATTATTTACTTTTTATAAAATTAAATTATTTATTATATAGCTTTAATTTAGTAATAACTAATTAATAGAATTTAGGTATTTTAATAAGCTATAAAAGCATTAATAGTAAAGTCTTTAATTAAACTAAAGTCTTAATAAACTTAATTAATAAGGTTACCTTTAGGCTATTATATCTTAAGTAACTCTATTTAGAATAAATATATTATTTAATTAATGAAAAAGCTTTAAAAGGCCTAATTAAGCCTATAAGTCCTTTATAACTTTAACCTTTTCTCTTTTATCTATCTTGTAAAGATATTTATATTATTAATTATAAAATTATTAATAAACTAAATAAGCTTATAAATAAGTTTTTTATTTTAATTATATTAAATTAATAATACTAACCTTAATTATAATTAAGATAGTAAATATACTTATTATATAATTAATAACTATTAATTAATAGTATATATAAACCTTTTTAGCTAGCTATAATTATAACTAAATAGTCTTTAATATAAAGATTAAATCCTTAAAAAGGAATATAATTATTATAGTAAATAATAAGTTAGGTAAATATAATAGTATTATATTAATTAAAGCTTGAAGAGAAAAAATTCTTTAAGAGGGACTTTTATAAGGGATTTTAAGGAGTCTTAAGGTTATATAATTAATAAACCAGTTAGTCTAATTAAGCTATTATAATAATCTATAAGGCTAAAAAGGTAATTAAATAAAAAGCTAAATAAATATTAATAATTAGCTATAATTAATAAATAAATAATTAATTATTTAATCTATTTATCTTTAAGTATAAAATCCTTTACCTTTTATATAAAAATACTTTTTATAGCTAATAGCTTAAAAGTAAAATATAGTACTTAAAAGCTAAATAAAAAGATATTTTTATTAAAAGTATAATAAATTAATATTTTAATAAATTAAAAAATAATTATAGCTTTTAGATTTAAAGTATTTAAATATTTATAATAATTATTATTAATAACCTATAAATAGGTTTTTTATTTATAGTATTTAAAGTTTAAATATAATAAAATTACTTAAGAAATTCTATTAAAATTAATTATATAAAATAATAAATTCTATATACAAAAGAGAGTTTATATTTAAAAGTTAAAGACTTTAGTAAGTAAAAAAAAGCTATAATTAAATAAATAGAATTTACTTAATTAAATATATTCTTTTTATAAAATAATAATTAATACTATAAAAGGCAATAAATAATAATATTAATAGTAATTTTAATAAAGAATTAAATTATTTATTAATATAAATAAAAACTAAATATTTAATTAAAATTATTAAATATATTTTATATTATTTTAAAAATTTTAATTTATAAATTGAATTATCTTTTTAATTTAAACTATTACTTTTTTATTAATATTACTTTATCTATTTTTAAATATAAGGTTAATTAGTTATATATTTAAGTATATATATTTAATTAATAAATATTAATTTAGCTTTTATTAATTAATTTATATAAAAGTTAATTTAATTCTTTTATAGAACTTTATTATTACTTTATATTTATCTTAAAACTTTATATATAAATATACTTTATTAATTTAAAAGTAGCTTTCTCTTTATTATAATAACCCTTTTAGCTATATTAAAAAGCTACTTTTAATATATATTTAAGTTTAGGCCTATAAAGGTAATAAAAAAGGCTATTTAATTTAACTAAAAGAGATAACTTTTTTTTTAAATCTCTTTTTAAGTCTTTTAGATTTAATAGCTTATAATTAATTGAATTTATATTAATTTAATTAGAATAGCTTATATAATAGATTAATTTAATTAGCTTATAATTAAAGATAGATATCTTTATAAAGTTAAATTAATATCTTAATAAGAAGTTCTTTTTAATAGTAATTACTATTATATAAATCTCTTTTAAGTATTTTTTATTAGCTTTTTATAAAGTAGGCCTAATAGCTATATTAAGATTATAGTTAATTATATAGTAGGCCTAATTATATAACTATAGGCTATTTTATGTAATAGGTATTATATTAATAGCTATAATTAATATTAATAGCTATAACTAATAGATATAAAAAGTTAGGTTAAAAAATATACTTATAAGTTTATATTTAATCTCTTATTTAATTAAAATCTAACTGACCTTTAAGTAGAAATATAATAAACTTAGCTTAATATTATTTTAATCTTTTAGCTAAAGTAAAGAAAAAAGGCTAACATAGCTACTAAAAGGCAGTATTAATATTACTTGATTAAAGTAATAATTATACTATTAAAGTGAATAAACTTTATATAATTTTAACCTTTAAGATATAGGCCTATTATAGGGGCTTTATTATTTAAGCCTTTATATATAAAGTTAAAAGCTTAATAGTTTTATTAAGCTAATAATAAAGAAAAAAAGAATTTAAATTATTAATAATTTATTTAATAATAAAAGGATTTATTTTTTATTATAATTACTTTTTAATAGGTTTATTAAGAAGATAATATTTATTATAAAGTTATAAATATATTTAATCTTTTTACTTTAAGTTTATAAAATAATATTTTTTATTATATTAATATTTTCTTTTTATAATTATAAAATTTATTATTAATTAAACTTTTTTATAAATAACTTTTTAAAATAAAAATAATTTATAATATTCTTTATATCTATTATAATATTAAAAGTATTTATAGGTTTAAAGCTATAAATAAATATAGATTTATTTTAATTTTTATAATATAATTATTATTAAAATTTTAATAAAGTACTAAAAGAATATATAATTAATTAAAAAGAAAATAGTTAATATAATAAAAAAATAAAAAAAAATTTATAATTAAATTTTCTTATTTAAGTAAATTATTTACTTTAAAATAATATATAGTAATTATTATAATCTTATATTTAAATACTTTTTATAGCTTTTATTAAAATATTAAAAAGTTAAAATATCTTTATAGTAATATATAAAATATAGCTAAGTAAGGTTTTAAATAAAAAGAGAATATAATAAAATACTTATTTTTTAATATAATACAATATAAGGTATTATCTATTATTATATAGCTTTAACCTAGTAATAACTAATAAATAGGATTTAGGTATTTTAATAAGCTATAAAACTATTAACAGTAAAGTCTTTAGTTAGACTAAAATCTTAATAAACTTGATTAATAAGATTACCTTTAGGCTATAGTATCTTAAAGAACTCTAATTATAATAAATATATTACCTAATTAGCTAAAAAGCTTTAAAAAGCCTAACTAAGCCTATAAATTCCCTATAACTTTAACCTTTTATCTTTTATCTATCCTTTAAAATTATATTAATAATTATAAAACTATTAATAAATTAAATAAACTTATTAATAAGTTCTTTACTTTAATTATATTAAATTAATAATACTAACCTTAATTATAGTTAAAATAGTAAATATACCTAATATATAATTAAAAGATATTAATTAACTATATCTATAGCCTATTCTAACTAGCTATAATTACCCTTAAAATATCTATAATAAATATATTAAAGCCTTAAAAATAATTATACTTTATAAGGCTAAAGTTAAAATTAAAAGTAAAGTTAGTTAATTATTAGTAATTAGCTATAATTATTAAATAAATAACTAATTACTTAGCCTAATTATCTTTAAGTATAAGCTTCTTTAATATATAATTAAGAACTTTTACTATAAAAGGTAGCTTAATAAAAAAGTATAGAGGCTAAATACCTCAAATTTAATAGATTTATATCTTAATATACTAAAGATTAAATATAACCTTTAGATCTTTAGTACTATTATACTTATAAGTATAATTACTGTTAATCTATAAGTAGGCTTTTATATTATTAAATAGATAATATTTAGAGTTTATATATAATAGAATTACCTAAACAATTCTATTAAAGTTAATTATATAGGATAAAAAATTCTATATATAAAAGAGAGTTTATATCTAAAAGTTAAAGCCTTTAGTAGATAAAAAAAGCTATAATTAATTAAATAGAATTTACTTAATTAAACTTATTCCTTTTATAAAATAATAATTAATACTATAGAAGGTAATAAATAGTAGTATTAATAGTAGTTTTAATAAAGATATTATATATTATATTAAAAAATATAATAACTTTAATAATAAGTCTTAAGGTTATATAGTTATTACTATAAACCTTATAAGTTAATTAAATAAATAGCCTTAATTTATAAATATAAAAAAGAATATTTTCTTTAGTTTTAATAAGTTAAATGCCTTTTTTATTATTATTTTATTAAGTTAATTATTATTAAAGCTTTAACCTTAAAAAACTAAATTATAATAATTAAGAAATTAAGAATTTAATTATATAATATATTATTATATAATTAATATTAACTATAACTATTTTATTATAGTAATTAATAACTATATAATTAATTTATTAATAAAAATCTATAATTTTAACTTTAAATATATTTTAATATTATAATTTATTTTAAAGTATTATAAAATAATAAGTTAATACTTATTATATATTAATAAGCTATTAATAATATAATAAATTAATTTAATAATTTTCAATTTTTAATTATAATTATTAAATATTAATATAAATAAAGCCTTAATTAATAATATTATAAATTAAAGAAGAATATTAAAAAATTTAATTAATTACTTAAAATAAAATTAAAATTTATTAAAGTAATAATAAGCCTTTATTAATAATATTATATTAAATAATAATTATAATTAATATTAATTATAATTTATAAAATTAAAATATATAATTGTAATAATTAAATCTCTAGTTTAACTTACTGCTTCTTTATTAATATTACTTTATCTGCTCTTAAATATAAAGTTAATTAGTTATATACCCTAATACATACAATTAATTAGTAGATATTAATTTAGCTTTTGCTAATTAACTTAGATAAAAGTTAACCTAATTCCTTTAATATAACCTTTATAGAACCCTACTATTATCCTGCCTTTATCTTAAAACTCTATCTATAGATGTACTATCCCTTTACTTTTATAGTCTTAAATTCTAACTAGCCTAATCTTTATATTAAAAGTAACACCCCTTTTATTATAATAACCCTTTTAGTTATATTAAAAAGCTACTCTTTATATATATTTAGGCCTATAAAGGCAATGAAGAATATAATTTAATTTAATTTAAAGAAATAACTTTTCTTTAAGACTTTCTTTAAGTCCTGTAGACTTAATAGCTTATAACTAACTTAATTTAAAGTAATTAAATTAAAATAGTTTATATAATAAATTAACTTAATTAAGTTAGAATTAAAAATAGCTATTTTAATTAAATTAAATTAGCTCTTTAATAAAAAGTTCTTTTTAATAGTAGTCATTATTATATAGTTCTCTTTTAGTTTTTTTTTATTAACTTTCTATAAGACAGGCCTAATAGCTATATTAAGGTTATAGCTAATTATATAGTAGGCCTAATTATATAGCTATAGGCTATTTTATATAGTAAGTATTATATTAATAGCTATAATTAATATTTGTAGCTATAATTAATAGAAGGAAAGTTAGGTTAGAGAATATATTTTAAAAGTATAATAAACTTAACCTAGTATTCTTTTAGCTAGAGTAAAGAAAGAAGGCTAATATATATAACTACTAAAAGGTAAACCTATAGGTAGTATTAATACTGCTTAATTAAGGCAGTAATTATACTATTAAGGCAAATAAACTTTATATAATTTTAGCCTTTAAGATATAGGCCTATTATAAGGGCCTTATTATTTAAGCCTTTATATATAAAGTTAAAAGCTTACTAGCCTTATTAGGCTAATAATAAGGAAAAAAAGAATTTAATAATAATTAAATAAAAAATATAAAAATTATATTATAAAAATTAAAGTTATTATAAAAAAAAAGAAAAAAAAAATTAAAAAAGAAGAATATATTAAAAAATAAAGGTTTTAATATTAAAAGAAAAACTATAAATATTAATAAATTAAAGTTAATTTAATAAATTAATAATAAATTAAATTAAATTATAAAATAATATAATATAAAAAATATAAATTAAAAATAAATATAAATAATTAATACTTAAATTTATTAAAATATAAAAATAAACTTTTTATTATAATTAAAAATAATTACTTTAAAAATACTTTAATTAATAAAAAATAGCTATTTTAATAATATAATTATTTAATATTTAATAATATATATAAAGTATTTAAAATATAAAAAGGTATTATTTATTTATTATATAAATAATTATTATTATTAACTTTTCTTTTTTTACTATTAGCCTAATAAGGCTATTAAGCTTTTAACTATTTATTTAAAGGCTTAAATAATAAGGCCCCTATAGTAAGTCTATATTTTAAAAATTAAAATTATATAAAGTTTATTTACTTTAATAATATAATTACTGCCTTAATTAAGTAGTATTAATACTACCTATAGGTTTACTTTTAGCAGCTATATTAGCCTTTTTCCTTTACCTTACCTAAAAGATCTTAAATTAACCTTTTTATTAGGCTAAGTTTTTATATTTTTAAAGTATATTTCTTAACTTAACTATTAATTATAGTAATTAATATTAATTATAGCTATTAATATAATATCTATTATGTAAAATAGCCTATAGCTATATAATTATAATTACTATATAATTAATTATAACTTTAATATAGCTATTAGGCCTGCCTTAAGTATAGTTAATAAAAATAAACTTAAAGAGATCTATATAATAATAGCTATTATTAAAAAGAACTTATTATTAAGGTATTAATTTAATTTAATAAAAATAGTAATTTTTAATTATATAATTTATTAATTCTATTTTAATATAATTAATTTAAATTAAATCTATTATAAGCTATTAAATCTATAAAAGCTAGAAAAAGACTTAAAATAAGGTTATTTTTTTTAGTTAAATTAAATAGCCTTCTTTACTGCCTTTATAGGCCTAAATTTAAATATATCTAAAAAGTAGCTTTTTAATATAGCTAAAAGGCTTATTATAGTAAAGGAAATACTACTTTTAATATAAAAATAAATATAAGGTAATAGTAAAGTTTAAAGATTTAAAGGAATTAAATTAACTTTTATACAAGTTAGTTAGTAAAAGCTAAATTAATATCTATTAATTAAATATATATATTTAGGTATATAATTAATTAACTTTATATTTAAAAATAGATAAAGTAATAGTAATAAAAAAATAGTAATTTAAATTATAGATAAATAATTATTATAAATTAATTATAAAAATTAAAAATTAAAATAATTTATAAACTTTAAATAGAAAAAATTAATAAAAATTTAATTATAAAATAAATTATAATTATATATATTAATTTAATAAAAAATAAATTAATATATAATTTTTTATTTTTTATTTATAATTTATTTATTTTAAATATTATATTTTACATTTATAAATATATTTATAAACTTTTATAATTAAATTATAATTTAATAATTTTAATAGTTTTTTTATTATTTTTTTAATATTAAAATAATATTAATTATTATATATTATCTTTAAGATTTTATAATTTATAATATATAAAATATAAAATTGAAAATATTTATTAATTTATTTATAATATAATAATTTATCTTTTAAGGTAAAAATTATATTATACTTTAAAATAAAAATAGTATTTTTATTATTTAATTAATTAGTATTAATTAACTTATTATTTATTTCAAGAATTATTTTAAAAATAAATAAAGACTTAATATTATTAATATATTTTTAAATAAATTTATTTTTTATCTTTTAAAATATTAATAACTTTACTTTAATATATAAATTATTAAATATAATATAATTAACCCTAATTTAAACTATTACTTCTTTATTAATATTACTTTATTTATAGTTCTTAAATATAAGGTTAATTAATTATATACCAAAATATATATATTTAATTAATAAATTTATTATTAACTTTAGGTCAATTTAACTTTTATTAACTAACTTATATAAAAGTTAACCTAATTCCTTTAATTTTAACTTTAATAAAACCTTTAGTCTAACCCTACTATTACCCCGCATTTATCCCAGAGCTTTATATATAGATATACTATCTATATACCCTTCTAGACCTATCTCCTTATCCTCTTACTAAACTATTACTTACTAAAGCTATTTTAGTAGTCTTACTCTTATAGTCTTAAACTATAACCAGCCTATTATATTAAAAGTAATACCCTCTTCACTATAATAACCCTTTTAGCTATATTAAAAAGCCACTTTTTATATATATTTAAGCCTATAAAGGCAATAAAAAAGGCAATTTAATTTAATTTAAAGAGATAACCTTCTCTTAAGACTCTCTTTAGGTCTTTTAACTTTAATATCTTATTACTAACTTAAATTAAATTAATTAAATTAAAAGGGCCTATATAATAGATTAATTTAATTAAATTGTAATTAAAAATAGTTATTTTAATTAAATTAAATTAATACCTTAATAAAAAGTTCTTATTAATAGTAATTATTATTATATAAATTTCTTTTAGTTTTTTTCTATTAACTCTTTATAAAGCAGGCCTAATAGCTATATTAAGGCTATAGCCAGTTATATAATAAGCCTAATTCTATAGCTATAGGCTATTTTATACTATTATATTAATAACTGTAATTAATATTAATAGCTATAATTAATAAAGGGAAAGTTAAATTAGGGAATATACTTTAGAAGTATAATAAACTTAGCCTGGTTAAATAGGTTAATTAAAGATCTTTTAGTTAAAGTAAAGGAAAAAGGCTAATATAGCTATTAAAGGACCTATAGGCAGTATTAATACTATTTAATTAAGGCAGTAATTATATTATTAAGGTAAATAAACTTTATATAATTTTAACTCTAAAGATATAGGCCTACTATAAGGGCCTTATTATTTAAGCCTTTTAATAAAAGGTTAATAGCTTAATATCCTTATTAGGCTAATAATAAGGGGAAAAAAAACCAAATAAAAGTTAATTAATAAAAGTTAAATTAACCTAAAGTTATTAATAATTAAATTTACTAGTTAAATATATATACTTAAATATATAATTAATTAACTTTATATTTAAAAACTATAAATAAAGTAATATTAACAAAGAAGTAGTAATTTAAATTAAAAATAAAAAATTAATAATATAAAAAAAGGTTAAATAAAATACTTAAAAAAAGGTAATTTTACTTTAAACTTTAAATAGATTTAAATTAAATAAAAAGATTTTAAGTATTAAAATTAATTTTATTTTATTATTAAATAATATAAATAATTTAAGTTAAAAATTTAATATTAATATATAATTTTATAATATATTAAAACTTTTTATAATAATCTTTAATAAACCTATAAAGAAATCTTTATATTAAGAGAAACCTTTAAAAAATAAAATATTAAAATTAATAATTAAAGTTATTAAATTAATTTAAATAAAAAACAAATTAATATTTAATTAAAAAATTAAAGTATTTTAAGTAAATAAAAAAAAAGGATTTTAAAAATAAATAATAAAATATAATTTCTTTTCTATAAAAAAAAGACTTTATATATTATTAAAAACTAATTTAAAATAAAATATATTATAATTATATTATAATAATCTTTTAATAAATTACTTTAAAGCTAAAAGGATTTATAGTTAATTTAAAAAAAGCTTTATTAAAAAGGCCTAAAAACTAATATAAAATAATATATAATTATATATAGTATTTATTAAAAGACAGTATATTAAAGAGATATTAACTTTATAAAAATCTTAAAAGTCTATTAATTTCTTTTTTTTTAAAGAAATTCTTATAGATTTTATTATAAAATTACTATTAATAATCTTTAAAGGCTAATAAGTTAATATAATTTTTATAATAATTAATAAATTTATAAAGTTCATATAGTTTCTATTTATTTTTATAAAAATGATTATATTTAAGCTTATTAAGTTTTTTTATAAAAAAGTAAAACTATAATTTAATATATTAAAAGAAATTATTTTAAATAAAGAATTAATTTTAATAAATATATTTTCTTAAGTATTAATTATCTATATTTATTTTTAATTTATATTCTTTATACTATATTATCTTATAACCTAATTTAATTTATTACTAACCTATTAAATTAGCTTTAATTTACTAATATTTACAGTTTTTCCCTTAATATTAAAACCTTTATTTTCTAATTTACCTTTTTTTCTTTTTTTTCTTTTTTATTTTCCTTTCTTTACTTTATAATAGCCTTTAATTTCTATAATATAATAATTAATATATTACTTTAATCTTTATAATTATATATTTTAGCTATATAAACTATTATTAATATAAACTATTATTACTATTAGATTTAATATTAATAATAAAAACCTATTATTACTTTAATAGGTATTAACTTTAATTTAAGTAATTTTTAATATTTTCTAAAGCCTTTATTTAGTTTATAATATATTTAATAAACTTTTAATCTTTATTTTTTTTCCTTAATATTAATATTAAAAAGCTATATATAGTAATTGAAGATTATAAAATTAATTTACTATATTATTAATAGCTTACTAATATATAGTAAGTATTTTTTTATTATTTTATAATATCTTAAAAGAGATTATAAATTAATAATATATTTAATTAAAAGTTTAAAGACTTTTATTAAAAGATTATTAATATAAATATTAATTACTATAATAAAATAGCTATAATTAATAGTAATTATATAATAATATATCTTATAATTAAACTTTTAGTTTTTTAGTTATTATAATTTAATCTTTTAAGGTTAAAGCCTTAATAGTAATTACCTTAATAAAGTAATAATAAAGAGAGTATTTAGCCTATTAAAGTTAAAAGAAATATCTTTTTTATATTTATAAATTAAGGCTACTTTTTTAAATAAATTATAAAGTTTATAGTAATAGCTATATAACCTTAAGACTTATTATTAAGGTTATTATATTTTTTAGTATAATATATAATACCTTATACTATATTATATTAAAAAATATGTATTTTATTATATTATCTTTTTATTTAAGACCTAATTAGCTATACCTTATATATTACTATAGGGATATTTTAACTTTTTAATAAATATATTTTACTTAAAATTTTATTATTACTTTAAGATTAAATAAAGGCTATTTATAATATTTTATTTTTAAATTAATAAATAAATAAATTAAATAAATTAAACTTTAAGTTATTATTTAAAAAGTTTTATTAATAATAATTAAAATATTTAATTAAAACTTTTTTAAATTATATGATTTATTTATAATTTAATAATTAATATTACTATAAGTATAATATTAAATAAGGCCTTTATAGATTTTAACTTTAATTTTTATGTTATTATTAAAAATAATAGCTTTTAAAAAGGGTCTTAAAAGTAAAATAAAGAATTTAAAAGCTATAAAAACTAAAAAATAGATTTATAATATATTAATAAAATACTATTAAAAGGTAGGCTAAATACTTTAACTTTAAGTATTAAAAAATAAGCTTTAAATAAAAATAATTAATTATATTATTAATTAAAAACTTTAAATTTAAAGAAAAAAAAAGAAATTAATTTTTTAATTTATTAGCCTTTTTAAAATTATTAAAAGAATTAAGCTATAAATATATTAATTAGCCTTTTTTAATTAATATATATAAATTTATAATATTTTTTATATAAGCTTTTTAAAGTTATATTAAATAAAATATTAAAAACATAATAAATGTTTATTAATATTAAACCTTAAAGAAAAAAATAATTAATAAAAAAAAACATTTAAAAAGAAATATATTATTTAATAAAGTAATAAAAATAGTTTATAAAATATAATTAATAAATTATTATTATAAATATAAAAAATATCTTTTAAATTATTATTATTTAAAAAAAGCTTTAAATTAAATAAAAAGAAAAAAAGCTATAATTATAAATAAAATAAATACTATAAAAAAGAAAGTCTATAAAAAGATAATATATTAAAATTTAAATATTAAAATAATTAAAATACCTAAAAAACTAAAAGAAATAAAACTAATTATAAATAAATGTTTTTTATTTTAATTTATTTTCTTAAAAACTATAAATTCCCTCTAAGTTTTATTTTTAAACTTAATAATAATAAAATTAACTATAGGCCTAATTTTCTATAGGGTTATTCTTTAATATAAAGTTTCTTTTAAGGTAATTATAATTATAAAAAATAGCTATTTTTAGTTAAAATAAAAAATTAATAATTATATTTTGTTATAAAATTAAAAGATTTTTAAAGGTAAATATTTAATCTATTTTATTAATAGAATTACTATTAAAGACTTATTATTATTTAAAGAAACTTATAATAATTAAAATAAAGGCTATATTATTAAAGAAATTAAATAATAATTCAAATTAAAACTATTAAATATTTAAATCTATAAAAAAAAAAGAATTAATTAAATATAAATTAATTAAATTAATTAATTAAAGTAAATATAAAAGGTAAAATTAAAATAGAAGTTAAAGCTATAATAAAAATAAAACCTTTAAAAAGAGTATTATTTAAATAAAAGTTAAATAAAAAAGATTTTTTTAAATATATTATAATATTATAAAGATTACTTTTTAATATTTTTTAAAGTTATTAATTAAATATTAAGTTTATAACCCTTTAAGCTATAAAATTAAAATCTATTTTTTTTAATTAAAAAGTTTATTTAATTTTATATATAATTTAAATTACTGCTTTTTTATTAATATTACTTTATCTATTTTTAAATATAAAGTTAATTACTTATATACTTAAATATATATATTTAATTAGTAAATTTATTATTAACTTTAGGTTAATTTAGCTTTTAGTAATTAATTTATATAAAACTTAAAATAAATATAGAGTAATAATAAGGTTTTATAAAGAAATTAGGTTAAAACTTTATATATAAATATATTATCTTTATTAATTTAAAAGTAGCTCTCTTTTTATTATAATAACCCTTTTAGCTATATTAAAAAGCTACTTTTTATATATATTTAAGTTTAGGCTTATAAAGGCAATAAAGAAGGCTATTTAGTTTAACTAAAGAGAATAACTTTCCTTTAGGTCTCTTTTTAGGTTCTTTAGGTTTAATAGCTTTTAATTAATTTAAGTTAAATTAATTAGGCTAAAGGGGCCTATATAATAAATTAACTTAATTAGGCTATAATTAAAGATAGCTATTTTAATAAGGCTAAATTAATTTCTTAATAAAAAGTTCTTTTTAATTATAGTTACTATTATATATATCTTTTTATATTTTCTTTTATTAGCTATTTTTATAATAGATTTAATAGCTAAATTAAGGTTATAGCTAGTTATATAATAGATATAATTATATAACTATAGGCTATTTTATATAGTAGGTATTATATTAATAGCTATAATTAATATTAATAGCTATAATTGATATTAATAGCTATAATTAATAGAGGGAAAGTTAGGCTAAAGAATATACTTTATAATAAACTTAATATAATATTCTTTTAGTTAAGGTAAAGAAAGAAGGCTAATATAGCTGCTAAAAGGCAGTATTAATACTGCTTAATTAAGGCAGTAATTATATTATTAAGGTAAATAAACCTTATAAGATTCTAACCTTTAAGATATAGGCTTATTATAGAGGCCTTATTATTTAAGCCTTTATATATAAAGTTAAAAGCTTAGTAGCCTTATTAGGTTAATAGTATAGAAAAAATAAAAAATAAAAATAAAAATAAAAAAATAAAAAAATAAAAAAAATATAAATAAAGTATTAAAACTTATAATAAAAATTAAAAAAGTATTATAAAAATATATTTATTAAATATAATAATAAATTGTAGTAATAATATATAAAGACTTAGCCTTTTATATTAAAGAATATTAATAAAAAGGTAATAATATTAAAAGAAATATAAAATCTATTATAAAAGTATTAATACCTTTAAACCTAAAGGTAAATGTTTAAATTTCTTTTAAATAATAAAGAGAAATTAAAAATTAAAAGAAAATTAAAATTAAAAAAATAAAAAATTTTCCTTACTATTAGCTTAATAAGTCCATTAAGCTATTAACTTTATATATAAAGGCTTAAATAATAAGGCCTTTATAATAAGCCTATATCTTTAAGGTTAAAATTATATAAAGTTTATTTACCTTAATAGTATAATTACTGCCTTAACTAAATAGTATTAATATTACTTACCCCTTAATAGGTATATTAGCCTTTTTCCTTTATTCTAGCTAAAAGACTAAAATATCTTTAATTAACCTATTTAATATACTAAACTAAGTTTATTATGCTTTTAAAGTATATTTCCTAACTTAATTATTAATTATAGCTATTAATATAATATCTATATAAAATAGGCTATAGCTATATAATTAGGCCTACTATATAACTAGCTATAACCTTAATATAGCTATTAAGGCGACTTTATAAAAAGCTAATAGAAAAAAATTAAAAGAAATCTATATAATAGTAACTACTATTAAAAAGAACTTTTTATTAAGATATTAATTTAATTTAATTAAAATAGCTATTTTTAATTATAATTTAATTAAGTTAATTTATTATATAGGCCTTTTTAACCTAATTAATTTAACTTAAGTTAATAATAAGCTATTAGGTCTAATAGACCTAAAAAGGGCTTTAAAAAAAGGTTATTTCTTTAAATTAAATTAAGCTGCCTTTTTTATTGCCTTTATAGTCCTAAACTTAAATATATATAAAAAGTAACTTCTTAATATAACTAAAGGGGTTATTATAGTAAAGAGAGTATTACTTTTAATATAATAGGCTAGTTATAATTTAAAACTATTAGAAAGTTAAAATATCTTTATAGTAATATATAAGATATAGCTAATTAAATCTTAAATAAAAAGATAATATAATAAAATACTTATTTTTTAATATAATATAATATAAGGTATTATATATTATATTAAAAAAAATAATAACTTTAATAATAAGTCTTAAGGTTATATAGCTATTACTATAAACTTTATAATTTAATTAAATATATAGCCTTAATTTATAAATATAAAAAAGATATTTCCTTTAGCCTTAATAGGCTAAATACTCTCTTTATTATTACCTTATTAAAGTAATTACTATTAAGGCTTTAACATTAAATTATAATAACTAAAACTCTAAAACTCTAATTATAAAATATATTATTATATAATTACTATTAGCTATAATTATTTTATTATAGTAATTAATATTTATATTAATAATCCTTTAATAGAAATCTTTAAGCTTTTAATTAAATATATTATTATTTTATAATCTCTTTTAAGGTATTATAAAATAATAAAAAAATACTTATTATATATTAATAAGTTATTAATAATATAATAAATTAATTTTATAATCTTTAATTACTATATATAGCTTTTTAATATTAATATTAAAGAAAAAAAGAATAAAAACTAAAAACTTATTAAATATATTATAAATTAAATAGAGGCCTTAAAAGATATTAAAGATTACTTAAATTAAAGTTAATATCTATTAAAGTAATAGTAAGTCTTTATTATTAATATTAAATCTAGCAGTAATAATAGTATATATTAATAACAGTTTATATTAATAGTAGTTTATATTAATAATAGTTTATATTAATAATAGTTTATATTAAATTTTAAGTATTAATTATTTATATTTATTTTTAATTTATATTTTTTTCTCTTTTTTCTTTTTTACTTTCTCTTTTTTACTTTATAATAGCCTTTAGATTCTATAATATAATAATTAATATATTACTTTAATCTTTATAATTATATATTTTAGCTATATAAACTATTATTAGTATAAACTATTATTAAAACTATAAAAGTAAGAAATATATTTATATATAAAGTTTTAAAATAAATATAAAGTAATAATAAGGTTTAAAGGTTTAAAGGAATTAAATTAACTTTTTTATAAATTAGTTTGTAAAAGTTAAATTAACCAAAAGTTAATAATAAATTTACTAATTAAATATATATATTTAAGTATATAATTAACTAACTTTATATTTAAGAACTATAAATAAAGTAATATTAATAAAAAAGTAATAATTTAAATTAAAAAAATATTTTTTATATTATAATGTTAATTAAAAGGATTTTGAATTTATTATTTTAGGTTTTTATAATATGAAAATAGATTTTTTAAATTTTAAATATTATTATTTAAAAAAAAGCTAAAAATTAATTTATTAATTTAAGTAAAGTATTTTAAAATATATTATAAAGCCTTATACCTTTTTTTTAACTTTATTTATTAAATTAATAATTATATTACCTTTTTAAATAAAAAGACCTTTTATAATATAAAAAGAATTTAATACCTTATAACTATCTATTAAAATAAAAAAGTCTTTAATTTTTAATTTATTAAATAATTAAAATATAAAATAAATTATTAAAAAGTTATTTATAGTTAATAAAAAGGGTTTAATTTTATTTTTAAATTTAATATTTTAAATAAAATAAAAATTTCCTTTACTATTAGCCTAATAAGGCTATTAAGCTTTTAACTTTATATATAAAGGCTTAAATAATAAGGCCCTTATAGTAGGCCTATATCTTAAAGGTTAAAATTTTATAAGGTTTATCTGCCTTAATAATATAATTACTACCTTAACTAAATAGTATTAATACTGCCTATAGGTCTTTTAGTAGTTATATTAGCCTTTTTTCTTTACTCTAGCTAAAAAAATACTATATTAAGTTTATTATAAAGTATATTCTCTAACCTATTAGTTATAGCTATTATTATTAATTATAGCTACTAATATAATACTATAAAATAATCTATAGCTATATAATTATATCTATTATATAACTAGCTATAACCTTAATCTAGCTATTAGACTTACTATAAAGGCAATTAATAAAAAAGAATATAAAGAAATATATATAATAGTAGCTATAATTAGGAAAAACTTCTTATTAAGAAGTTAATTTAGCCTTATTCAAATAGCTATTTTTAATTATAGCCTAATTAAGTTAATTTATTATATAGGCTTTTTTAGCTTAATTAATTTAACTTAAATTAATTATAAGCTATTAAACTTAAAGAATTTAAAAAAAAACCTAAAGGAAGGTTATTTCTTTTAGTTAGATTAAATAGCCTTTCTTACTGCCTTTATAGGCCTAAACTTAAATATATATAAAAAGTAACTTTTTAATATAGCTAAAAGGGTTATTATAGTAAAGAGAGAGCTACTTTTAAATTAATAAAGTATATCTATATATAAAGTTTTAAGATAAATATAAAATAATAATAAGGTTTAAAGGTTTTATTAAAATTAAAATTAAAGGAATTAAGTTAAGTTTTATATAAGTTAGTTAATAAAAGTTAAATTAATATTTATTAATTAAATATATATACTTAAGTATATAATTAATTAACCTTATATTTAAGAACTATAAATAAAGTAATATTAATAAAAAAGTAGTAGTTTAATTAGGGAATATTTTAAATAATACTTATAATTATTATATTAATTCTTTTAAATATATTAATAGCTTTTTTTATTAAGTTAAGTAGCTAACTAGCTATTATAATATTTATTTTTAATAAAATAACTTAAGTATATATATTATAGACTATATTAAAACCTATATATAGAAGAATTTCCTATATAGGGTTTTACCTTAATTATAATTATATAGCTTTAATCTAGTAATAACTAATAAATACAATTTAGGTATTTTAATAAGCTATAAAAGTATTAATAATAAAGTCTTTAGCTAGACTAAAGTCTTAATAAACTTAATTAATAAGGTTACCTTTAGGCTATAGTATCTTAAGTAACTTTAATTATAATAAATATATTGCCTAATTAGCTAAAGAGCTTTAAAAAGCCTAATTAAGCCTATAAGTCCTCTATAATTTTAACCTTTTCTCTTTTATCTATCCTTTAAAGTTATATTAATAATTATAAAACTATTAATAAACTAAATAAGCCTCTATTATTAGTAAGTTCTCTATCTTAACTACTTTTTATTAAATTAATAATATTAACCTTAATTATAATTAAGATAGTAAATATACTTAATATATAACTAATAAGTATTAATTAACTATACCTATAGCCTATCCTAATTAGCTATAATTACCTCTAAAATATTTATAATAAATATATTAAAACCTTAAAAAGGACTATACTTTATAAAGCTAGAATTAAAGTTAGAAATAAAGCCAGTTAATTATTAATAATTAGCTATAATTATTAAATAGATAATTAATTACTTAATTTAATTATTTTTAAGTATAAGCTCCTTTATTATATAATTAAAAGCTTTTACTATAAAAAGTAGCTTAATAGGGAGGTATAAAGGCTAAATACCTTAAATTTAATAGATTTATACTTTAATATATTAAAAACTAAATATAGCCTTTAGATTTCTAGTATTATTATATTTATAAATATAGTTACTGCTAATTTATAAGTAGGCTTTTATATTATTAAATAGGTAGCATTTAGAGTTTATATATAATAGAATTACCTAAAAAATTCTATTAAAGTTAATTATATAAAATAAAAAATTCTATATATAAGAGAGAGTTTATATCTAAAAGTTAAAGCCTTTAGTAAGTAAAAAGAAGCTATAGTTAATTAAATAGAATTTGCTTAATTAAGTATATTCTTTTTATAAAATAATAACTAATACTATAAAAGGTAATAAATAGTAGTATTAATAGTGATTTTAATAAAGGACCTTAATTATAATATAGTTTTAATTTTAATTTTATTAAAAATTTATATTTTATAATAAAAATATAAATAAATAATTATTATAATATAAATAGTTTTAATTATTAATAATAAAAGGAAGTTATTAATATTACCTAAAAAGCTATTAATAAAAATTTCTTTATAAATCTATTTCTTTTAACCTAAAACCAGTTTTTATAATATATTTAAAAAAGAGGCTTTCTATTAAACTATTAGCTATAGTATTAATACCTTATTATATTAGTTATTATATATAAAAACCGACCTTAATTATATATCTATATTAATAATAATAATCTACCTATAATATCTTTACTGTAGGCTTTATACCGATATTACATTTATAGCCCCTAGGGGCTGTACCTGTATTGTAGCATCTTGAAGGTCGAAATGAAGCTATTCAACCACCTCCTGGGTTAGGTACAGCAGGGCCCTAAGCTGAGGTCCAGGGTTACCGAGGTTAGGATAGCGGTTCTCGAGGTAATCTAGAGTCTGCTGAACCTTTCCAATGCTTTCCAATGTCATGAAGACTTCGTCTCCTAGCCAGTAACCCATAATTGCAGAATATGGCTATTTCGTTTGAATGAGTTAGTGCTGATGATATTGTGTAGGGGAAATAAATCTTAGAAGGATTCAGCCCGAATTTATACTGCCGCCTTCTCTGCAAGATGCCTCTTTTATTCATGATTGTTTACTGCTTAGATTGGAGTCTCTGTTCCTCTGTTCTGAGCATGTTACAGGTCTCCGTAGTTATTAAATGGCTATTACTCAGTATATTCTACGTTCATGTAAATGTTGACTGTTCCTGGACAACAAAGTCACGAGTTATATAATCATGTATGTGTGAAAGAGCAATATAATACATGTGCTGGGAGAACTATCGCCGCCATCATTCTGTTCTTTGTCCCCTGTGTCGTTCAAAGAACCATAAGAGAAATTCATATTATCAAGAACATACATGCTCAAAACAATCCTCTTCTACAGATAAACGACGCTATAAAGTTTATTTCGACTCTCCTATTCTCCCTCTCCTATGGTGTCCTTGCTCTTCAGGGTGCTCTTCGACCTTCAGATCCTCAGCTTATTCACCTTACGTTCCATGGCGGTCTTGATTCTTACTCTATGACTTTCCGTGCTGATGGCAGTACTCGCAAGACTGGTAGGCATCACTCTTAGCATACCATTTTCAACCACTTACCCTATATGCTCTTCTTCAGATCATGATCTCAGTGTCGATATCATCGACAACTCAGACTACAATGCTCTTAAACAATGCTTCTTCGCCATTAAAGGCCAAGCGAAGTTAACCCCTAAGGTCAGTACCAAAGATGGCTCCCAGCACATCCTCGTCAACCCCTCTCAAGTGATCACTGCTGTCAATTGCACCGGCAGTTATGTTCCTACTTACGGTAAGCACACCAGATCTAACTCCCGTGATCCGGCATATCTGACGAAGATCAATGGTAGGCGAGTGCTATGATACACGCGGGCAACCTGTAGGACCTTGCTGCAACGGTATGTGCATAGCCAATCGTTATCGACCGTAGAACTCGACTCTGTCCTAGACTACTAGCCTACTGGAGAGGCATATAGCGAGAGTTCTTAGGAGAAAACGGTTATTATCCGATAAGTAAACGAATATCGTTTCGGCCATTCTTCTGTTGAAGAGTTTAAGTTAGTATATCGGTTATAGGCAATCTTTAAAGCATATTAAGTCCAAATTAACCAGACTGAGAATAATTATGCAACATAGTTATGCTGTCACTGACATCTTCGTGTCACAACAAGCGTCAGAAACAAGATATAGACACGATTAAAGCATAAAGTAAATATCGATTCTTTAAATCCAGAAAGGTATCTCGTGAATATCGTACAGTTGTCATAATCATTATATAATCAACTCCATAGCAATGTGCCGATCCAGTGGCTGTCAATAAGCTCTGGAATGTGTAACCTCCGCAATGCTTGAGCATGGTTTTTGAAGTAATTTGTAATCTTTTTAAGATAAGTGTTAAATACAATGAAAAGGAGAAAGGCAGTGCCGCCAGTCGTTATCGTCTCCGACCACTGCCATGGTGCTCAGGAACCCTTGTGGTTTGAGCTGAGGCAAGGTCAATACCCTCCCTCATCAGTTTCTGTCTGGTACTGTTGGGATGCTTCTGGCCCATGAAGCCGTCCACCAAGGCCGCACCAAGAGCAGCAGTTGCAACTTTAGCGCCTTTGGGGCCGAGCCAGGGGCCAGATTCACGACCAGACTTCATCGCAGCTTGAGCGCCGGCTGTGAATGCAGTACGGGCACCAGCCTGGACCATGGGATTCTGCCACCATGCATTGCGTGGCTTGGTGCTAGCGGGCATGGAGCTGCGACGTCCGGTAGGAACGCTGCCACGATTCTTCTGCGTGGTTGGAGGCCGACCTCTATTTGGGGATCGAGCAGGATCTCGCCCTCGACGGTCTCGTGTTTGGGACCGTGGGTGTCGTCGACTGGCAGCAGCAGCAGCACCCACTCCAGCTCCGGCAGCTCCAAGTTTGGCACCGTAATGATCATCTTCTGAGTCAGAGTCGGACTCTGGATATCGTGACTTTCGACCCCGTCCTTGCGACCTAGAGCGAGGTGGAGGTGACACTGATCTTCCATGGCGCCGAGGCGATTCTGGGTCAGCATCGCGATGTTTGGACCTTCGCTGGTCTCGGGGATCATCAGGGTATGCGCGTGAAGTTGGTTCTCGGGCATATGCATCGCGATCGTAGGGATGCACTGGTGGAGCATCGCGCTCGAATCGAGGGTCTCTGTCAGGGCGTGCGTCCCGCTTTCCACGGATGGGTAACTCCCGATCCCGATCCCGACCCCGATCCCGCCCTGAGCGAGGCTCGCGTGAAGATTGGCGAAAGTCTCGCTCGGGGTGGTGAGAATCGCGATCGGGGCGAGCTGAGCGAGCCTTTCGGCGAGGTGAATCTGGCGGAGGTCCGAAGGGTGGGGGACTGATGTCTCGGCTTCGTCGATCAGGCCCGGCACTCCGCCCGCGACGCTCTGGCTCATATCTGCGGCGTGGACGGCCTTCGGCTCTCCGATCATCCATCATAGGATCATCAGGGTACACTGGCCTGCTAGGACTCGGAGGGCGGCGACTCCTTTGTGACTTGTAACGGCGGGGAGGTGACGCATCTGTCGCCGGCTCTCTTCTGACTTTGCGGGGAGGAGGGGCATTACGGTCATCGTAAGGGTCATACGACCTCCCGGGATCTGGCGCTACGTAGTCATCGTCATATCCGTATGGGCGCGCTTGTTGTCTGGACGGGCGGTAGTAGGCCATATGTGTAGCAGTGGTACGGGTGTTGAGATCCGTGAGAGCGGAAGATGGAGGCTCTATGCGATGGTTTGTTCGTGTGTCTGAGAGGTGAAAGGGCTGGTAGGTTGACGTTGTTGTAAGAGAACAAGGGTTTATGTAACGTAGTCAGGAACTTGTGAGTTGCTTAGATGTACATATCGATAGTGGAGGGGTTGGGGATAAATCCTTCTTTATGTAAAGAGGTGCCTGCATAAAACACGTAATGAAACAGGTGACAAGCGGTAAGAGGAGGGAGTAAAGGACAAGTCCGTATCCAGGGATCATCAAATAAAGTAGGTCACAACTTGGGTCATGGCGCGGCTTGAATCTGAACCGGAAGTGAGACTGTCAGTGAGTGAGTGGGTGACCTTGGCGCGAGGATCAAAGGGCTGAGTCCCTAGGAGGAGGGAGGGGACGCTAACTAGATCTCCTCTTCCGTCATTGAAGAGGATGCATTAATTTTCGCACATATAATCAACATATAGCGTTACAATTCGCTGATGGCATGCATAAAACCAAGGCCAGAATTATGGCGTCGAGGTGCATTACCCGGAGAAGAACACCAGCCATCCAGCTCTGAGCTTGACAAGCTTTCGTGGGGAACTTGGCGGGGGTTCCATTAAAGACCCTGCATGTTCGACGTCATAAGATCCAACTGCTCAGCTGATTGACGTCACTACTCCAAGGGTCTAGTCTCTCGTTAACCAACGGAAAATGGCAGACAAATGATTGGAAAGATTGCGAGTGATTTCTGGTCGATTCCTACAATCGACGCATCTAATAGGCACAGAAGATCATTCAACCAAACACCTCTTCTAAGAGAGAATTGTTAATGTCTCATGAGGCCATCGGGGCGCTGCCTCTCATGACCTCAGCTTCATACGGAGGATAGCCGGTCTCTCACCGGCAATCAACCCGCCTTGCGCGACCCTTGGACGAATGTTAGATTGAAACGTGTGCTTCATCCTTCGACGGGAGTCGTAGCAATTGTTGGCCACCGCCTTTCATGCCCATCATGACGATGCTGAGCTTTTCTTCGGCCTCCGAGTCCGTGATACATCTATTGAACCAGGCAGTAGCATCGATATTGCTACATATGTCATCAAGTACAATAGTGGCTATAGGAGATCGTGTATCATATGACGTTTCCACACGATGATGACAGTCACAGACACATGTCTAGTCGTAGTGATATTGAGAGACATTGAGAGATCCCATCACAGAAAGCAGACACACTGCGAGATTAGGACATTCACCTAGGATTCCAGACCGGATAGCTCCCGCTTGTCAAGATTAAAATGATCGCTCTTTGATGGACTGGGGTTGCATGTGTTGTATCGGAAGTTTATCACGGGATCTCATCGACAATGCCAATCCAGTTGATCGCATTTAGTTAAACTTTCAGTTTGACGCAGGGGGGCCAGGGTTCATCCATGCTGCATGGAAATATGCTGGGGTTTGGTGCAGGCAAAAAGCAAGCTGACTGCGTGTATAACCGTGTTACCTGATTCTCGTAGGCGTCGTATCGTTAGGCGCCTTGTCTAACGCAGTGGCAACCAGCCATCGGCCCTTGAGACGACGGCCTCGGGACTTACAAATTCCGCTCGCAAGTGATGGCGGTGAGAGTCGTCGGTCAAAACCATCGTCATACACAAATATGAGATCAACAGAGTGATGTTTCGAACAAGCCTGTATGAAGCTCGGGAGATCGAGAGTAGTCATCTGGAGCAGAACAAGGTTGACCAAATTGGGATAAGGACGAGAGCAATGGAAAGCGGGGAACGGAAACCTGCAGACCAAGAATCCATCCTGACCTGGGGAAATGGCGGGAAGAGGATGAATTGAAGTGCCGGGGACCGGCAGTCACTGAAACTGAGCCATGAGGTTCAGCGCTTTGAGGCCAGAGTTCATGCTGTGCAACTCAGAACGCTCAAAGAACTCCATGTTGAGCCAAAGATGCACGTTTTGTGCTGGGTCTTTTATTAAGTCTGAGTAACTCTAAAAAGACGACGTTATTTAAGTCAATATCTCTTTGCTGTCTGTCTCATGAACACGTAGCATCGCTCATTTTTCAGCTCGACTGCTGTTGTACGAAGCAAGGGCGAAACTGGGCAAAGTAACGTTATGAGAATAGAGGGACGAGAACACCAGAATAAGTCCGAAGTGCAGAGACCTGAGACACCCTGGACGACATCGATAGTTATTGCAATTCAGCTGTGATGATTTTGGGAGCTTGTGCCTTTACGGCGATCTATTGATGCACTTGCATCGTGATTGACACCATCGCCATGAGAGTCGCGATAGCATTGATACAACAATTCAATTGAGTTTCGGTGAACGGCGTCAATACAGATCGCAGACCTCCGGCCCACCTCTACCGGAACAACGGTCGGCCCAGGAGAGCTCAATTGAAGATCATCAATCTCCAGGTGTTTCGTTCACTAAAAGCTGTTAGCAGGCGAAACTCGGATAGGTGATAAAGCTCGGAGGACGGCGCTTTTCTGGGGCTTTTGGTCCGTTATCTTTTGCGCTTATCACACTTGCTAGACTTGACGTGCCTCAAGGGTCTTTATCGACGAGTGAGCACAGGCCAATATTCAATTACCTAGTGAGCTACTCACTCCGCACGGTGTACCAGAGTTTCTGCACCAGCGCAGCACGCGACAGTACATCCAGCCTGGGAAGGTCATCAGCCACAAGCCGACCGTTCCGTTAAAAACGGTGAGAAGCTTCTCCAGCGTGCTAACACCGACCGCAAAGGTTCACATCTTGAAGCGAAACAGTCGCGATAATTCAAGTAGCAACACCAGAACGCCAGAATTATCATTTTGAGGCGCAATAGAAGAGCACAGCATTACGCCGGCTTCTAGAAAAAACAGGTGCTTACCCGCCCTGTACTAAAGATGTTCAGCTCCATCCATCCACATTAACCTCGAACCATTGAAATTGCCATGCTAGCTGTCTCAGCTCGTCCGTGTTGCCATGTGTAACAGACCAGCAAAGCAGATAAGCACAAGATCGATGCTACGTCCTTACACCATTCAAATTGGAACCTCCGACATTGTGATTGTGATTGTGACTGTGCATTGTGTCTTTTGTGAGCTGTGCTCGACTTTCGAGTCATTTCCCTACTCGTCGCACGAAACAAAGCCCCGCGCCAACTACAATTGCTGGAGCCGCTTGATTATCATCATCAAAACAGCGGATGCATGCAGTTGAATACGTTTGAGCTACAACATGGCACCACATGGTCCAAGCCACAACGCGGCCAGTATTCGCTCACACAGTCCGCTCCACCTCTTTTCAAAGCCCGCCAGTGACTTACAGTGACTCCATACCGTTAGAACGGAGGAGACCAAAGAGCTAAGAGCAAATTCGAGTCTTCTGAATGGGCGGCTCGTCTCTGGGTGGCGTTGTACCCGCGCCGCCGCTATCGCTATCGAACTCCACCTTACCCGCGCAATGGCTTGCATCCTCTTTTGCGGTTCCTGGGTATCCGTAGCTGTTTCTGGCACTGCTCGTTGGCTGCTGGGCCAAGAGGCGACGACGTTTTGGGTAAGGGTTTAATCGGACGGAAATTCAACAATGGGCAACAAATTTTTTTTGAAAGGATGAAAAAACCGGGGTCACTGGCTCAAAATCGACTGAGATGAATGTAGTGCCTCGGCCGATTCGTTCTTGCCATTCAATTTTTTGCGGAGCATCTCGAGGAAGGAGCTGCCCATTCACTGGAGACTGGGCAACCGGTACTATCACGAATTTGCCATCTGCAAATTTGCTCTCTTCTCTTCTCTTCTTCCTTCGCGCATCATCGCGAATCACTTCTTGCCTTGGCTGCAACGCTTTGCTCACCTCTCTAGGGTTGGTTGAGCTGTATGTACCACTGACATCTCTCTATCGTCCTATTCTTCGCCCTCGTCTCTCCAGGGCCTCTCGCGCAAGTTTAACGCTGGCTCCAAGCGCATGAAGGAAACAGAGAAACTGCTCCGAGCTTTATTTGATCAACCTTGCTAGGGCTTATATCTTTGCTCTGGCTCGAGTATTTCTTTGGACCTTCCCTTGATATCGGAACGTTGTTCTCTTCCCAATACGGCACCTTCGTCCGTCGGCGCATTACACCCTCCATTGCTCGACAGATTGCGATCGGGACTCATACGTTTCCGTCACATCTTTGTCGACCTATTTCAGCCGTCAATTGCATCTACAAGTACATACACTGCGTTAGAATTGCATTGCATTGCATTACATCGCTGGCTTGCCTTGCACCACGTACTAGGTATACCAGCCGACGCCTCTTTTGTACTTCCATCGGTAAGTCTCTAGTCCGTTGCCTTCCCTGGATCTTTTGTCGCCCTTGCGCATCAATGTACAACCTCTTCTATGCATAGTTTTAGACCTCGCACCAATGCACCCTTGTTCACATGCACCCAATTCCTAAAACCCCAGTTCCTAAGTTCCCCAGTCTCTTATCTCCCCCAGTTAAGATATCTGGGCTTGGACCCCCATTGCCTATCCCACCACATACATAACCTCCGTTGTCCCTCCATTAGCCTCCTCGGCCGCCTCCGACCCTCTTTATCGGAGACATACCGTTGGCTATCTATTTGTCTAGACTTGGCCAATACAGGAGCTAACTGTAAAAGAGTCTAGGACATTCGTCGAACGCTTGGGATCGCCATTAGTTAAAGACAGCTTCCTCCCATCTGTCAATTCAGCTCTCAATCTCGAGCTTCGCAGCACGCCGATCACACTTGTCCCGTGGCTTTTGGGTTTTGCTCAATTTTTGAATACCTTTTTGTCACATAGTCATTGTCAACTCAATCTTCAAGATGGGTTGGATGGACAAGACCAACCGCAAGATTGCGGCCAGTCCTGTTGGACGTTGGTTCCAGCTCGAGGGTTCTGGTCATGTAAGTCAAATCGGCCACCTCCGATATCAACTTCATAACTAATGTTCTCTCCAATTAGCCTCGTGAGCGCAAGGGCTCTCTCTTCTTCACTGAGATCCGAGCTGGTCTCGCCACCTTTTTCGCCATGGCTTACATTATTGCTGTCAACTCTTCGATTGTTTCTGAATCTGGTGGTCCATGTGTTTGCCCTACTTACAAGGACGGTGCTTGCGTCCCCGACGAAGCCTACCAGCTGTGTGTTGCCGAGGTCAAGCGTGATGCTGTCACTGCTACTGCTGCCATTTCTGCTCTGGCTACTTTCTTCATGGGCCTGCTTGCCAACCTTCCCGTCGGTCTCGCTCCTGGTATGGGTCTCAACGCCTACTTCACCTACACCGTCGTTGGTCCCAGCGGCTCTGGCCCAGTCCCTTATGAGCTTGCCCTTACAGCCATCTTCATTGAAGGCTTCATCTTCTTCGGTCTTGCTCTCTTCGGTATGCGTCAATGGCTTGCTCGCGCCATCCCCCGCTGCATCAAGCTCGCCACCAGTGTTGGTATCGGTCTTTTCTTGACGCTCATCGGTCTCACTTACAGCGAGGGTATCGGTCTGATCGTTGGTGCCGTTTCCACCCCTATGGAACTCGCAGGTTGTGAGTCGCAATATCGGGACCCTGCCACCGGTCTGTGCCCTTCCTCGCAGAAGATGAGAAGCCCTACCCTGTGGATCGGTATCTTCTGTGGCGGTATCTTCACCGTATTGCTCATGATGTACCGCGTCAAGGGTGCCATCATTGCTGGTATTCTGCTTGTCAGCATCATCTCCTGGCCACGAGACACCCCTGTGTCATATTTTTCCTATGACGCCCTTGGTGACGATCGATTCAACTTCTTCAAGAAGGTTGTCGATTTCCATGAGATTAAGAAGACGCTGAACGTCCTCCAGTTCAACATTTCTGGCCACAGTGGTCAGTTCGGTCTTGCGCTTATCACCTTCTTGTATGTCGACATCCTGGACTGTACCGGCACTCTGTATGGTATGGCTCGTTTTGCCAACCTCGTCGATCCCGTTACCCAGGACTTTGAAGGCTCTTCGATTGCCTATATGGTTGATGCCCTCAGTATTTCTATTGGCGCTGTTTTTGGTGTCCCCCCTGTCACTGCCTTTGTCGAGTCTGGTGCCGGTATTTCTGAGGGTGGAAAGACTGGTCTGACCGCCATGGTTGCTGGAATCTGTTTCTTTATTTCCATCTTCTTTGCGCCCATTTTTGCTTCCATCCCTCCTTGGGCCACCGGCTGCGTTCTGATTCTTGTTGGTTCCATGATGGTTGGCGCGGTTACTGAGATCAACTGGCGTTACATGGGTGATGCCGTTCCTGCTTTCCTCACCATTGCCATCATGCCTTTTGCGTACTCCATTGCCGATGGTCTGATTGCTGGTATCTGCACATATATTTTGATCAACACCGTCGTTTTGGTTATCAAGGTTGTTTCCGGTGGTCGTATTGTGCCTCCCAACTATGAGGAGAGAGACGGATGGACTTGGCGCATTCCTGGTGGTTTCCTGCCCCCTTGGTTGAATCGTCTGGCCCACGGAAAGAAGGACTTTTGGCGTGAGGATTTCCCTCCTTCTGCCAATGACACGACCTCGAACCAAAATGCCGTGCCTGAGGAGACTGGATCTGATCATGGTGGATCTGAGGGCGGTAAGGTGCCTGAGACTACTCTTCCCCGTGAGAAGGAGACTTAAGAGGATATGGAAGAGATTATGGTTACTTCAAAATGTTAGTATGTTGAGTGGAACGTAGGAGGATCTGGAAGATGTGATACCCAAGAAAACAATAACACGATGATGTTCTGTTTGATATACTCGACATGTCCCTGCAAGTGATGTCTCGGAAAGATGTGTCGCCCCGACGTCCAGCTGCACCGCCAATTCAGAGTTCATTAGTCCCTAGCCCGGTTTCTAGGAGTTGTTGAGATTCGACTTACTGAAGGCGTACATGTCTGGGAAGTGCTGGGTGACACTGGTGTAAGTAGCATATCATGGTGTACGTGGACGATCCGTTGCATTGTGTTCTGGGAACTGAATACAGAGCGAACAATATACAATCAGATAAGCACGTATGGTGAAACGAGTAGCACCAAGGCCTTCGTGTTTTCATATCTGAGCCAACTGCCAAACAAGGCGTATCTACAGCTGGGTTTCATTCGAGTTCAACACAAATGAGCCTCATCCCACAGCCTGTATCCTGTCCTCATAGCAAGTCGTCTTTGAGATCTTCAAGTCATAAATCATCGCTCTTTGCTGGATAGTTTCGCTCATTAAGCCATCAAAGCAATGTGCTTCAGTTCCCTGAGACATTGGTTAGTATCGATCGTCAGTGTTTGGAGTGGTCAACGTACTCTTGCACTTGGTGTCCAACTTTCATGGGAGGATACTCAACCTCTTGTCCCTCGTCTCTTCCAAGCTCTTTCTGCCGCTCTCTAACTTCCTTTGCCCTGGCTACGAGCTTGGGAACGGGATTGAGATCGACGTCACTGCCAAGATGCCAGAACAAGGTGCTCGAGATTCTGACCAGAGGTCTGTCTGGGAAGTCACGCTTCCTCTTCTCAATGGTTTCAATGGTCTTTTCACTCACAATAACCTCGTGGAAGCCAGCTTTGATGAGACCACCAGTGATGTGTTCGATCTGTTTGCCCGCTTGGACGAGAAGGTAGTTTCCTGGTGGGATCTTGACAGCAATACGGTTTCCCGTGTTGCGTGCCCAGATGTGAAGACCAGGGTAGCGGGAGCGACCATGGATGGTGAGGAAGTTGAGATCTGTGTGGAAGCCGGCTAAGATGGTGTTTTTCTCACCGTACTTGACCAGGTCTGAAGCTGTCGGGGCAAGAAGATGAGGTCTGTTTGCGCATGTGAGTTTTTGGGACTACTATGATGTTTTAGGGGTACTTACCCGTATTTTCCAGCATCACTGAAGAACTGGGCTGGTAGATCTAGCCCAACGGCGGTCATCTCTGCCAGTTTCGATACGCTGTTCAGCCAGTCAGTATCAGGTATCCAAGAGAGGGGGTCCAGTGACATACGCGCTCTTCATGGACGTCCCCCACTGGTTCATGGCTGGCTCCCATCGGTCTCTGATATGAGGGGCTTCAGGGACCACGTTCGGGGCGTTCAATCCGGGGAACTCGGTCTCAAAAGGGGGTTGCTCGCTCATTCTCCAGAAGAATCTGCACTTGGGATCAGGTGAGTGAGCTGAGATATCCAACGGTCTTTGTGAAGGGTCGAGTCTCTGAATGACATCAAGGCATGGCTCATCAACAGCACACTTGGGCTTTTCAGTATTCTCTAACGTGACGCCGATCTGATAGCTCAGCTCAGGCTTCTCATCTTTTCTGAGAACCTCTTCGGGTTGGGCAAAGTAATCTTCAAGAATGTCGAGGAAAGTTGAGTTATCCTCCTCTGAGACTCGGCTATCGTGGAGGACGAGAGCACCGTATGTGATGAGGGCGTTGGCAGCTTTTCTGCACTCTTCTTGAACAGCCTCTGAGTCGAGAGGGTTGTTTAGATAGACATCGAGGTTAATCACGGGAAGATCCATGGATTGTTCTGCTGAAGCCATTTTGTGAGGTTGTTCGTTTGGAGTGACTGAGATACGATGACAGGTGAGATAAGCAGATGTCGGCACCACGATCAGCCCTTAAGTTATCCAGATTTCGCAGCAGAATATATATGAGGAAAAGGTAGAAAATGAGGATTCAGTGAAACAACAAAAATTCTTTTCTTGGTGTTCCACTTTGGGAAGTTGTTGCGGTTTGAATCTGTGTTCTTTGGGAGAAACATCGATTACACGAGCTTTGATTGGTCGGGAGCTTGTGGTCCAGAGACGGAGTTGGCCGGTCCCCGACAGAAACTGATCATGAGGAACGGACTTGGGCGGAATTGAACGGACTTGTCATGAGAATGTTACATTCAGACACGAAACATCTGCTATGAACAACTAGTTGAGAATAGGCTCTTGCCATATTCGTATTCTTGGTCCGTATCTCCGGTGCGAGTGGAAAGCGAGCCAGTCAAGTTGGCCTAGCTAGCTATCTATCATTCACTAAAACAGGCGTTAAGCGGACATAAGAGGATATCTCAAGTAACAAACGTCCATCTCATCTTCAAACTGTAAGAACAATGTGAATAGGATAAGACTCTAGTAGTGAGAGTCCATAGCATGCATAGAATCATGGTTGTCCAATAGTCTATGTGCCTGTGCCATACTATAACTGTTCGATAGCAGTGATGCACAAGACCGATCAAGTCCACTGCAGCTCACTCCTTGTAGAACAAGATGCTTGAGCTAATCAACTTACCCTCTTTCAAGCCTAATTAGCAAGGTCATGATAAAAACACAAACATGACACAAACAAATGGTTCAAGGAATCTATTTCCATCTCACAAATAAACTCGCCAGGCCGTCGAGGCAATGCCCACCTCTGCTGGTAATATACACCTCTTTTCCCATCCAATCCTGCTCTCGCTCTCCGTAAATCTTCATCTCTGTCCCTCCTCTCTTACGAGCGCTCAGCCTCAAGTTCCCGCTCAGCCTGCTGGAAGTACTTGGCTGTATCAACACCATGCTGGTTATGGTTGACAAAGTTGAACCAAGGAATTGTGCTGAGGAACAGAGCAGAGTATCTGCTTTGTCGGGCAGCAACACCCTGAAGATGAGGGCTTAGCCGGCTGACGCCATATAGAGGCTCGCCCTTCTTGACCTTGTCGACCATCTCGCGCATATCCATCTCAATCTCGCGAGCGTTCTCGGTAGCACCGTAGAATCGGACTGTTCAGATTAGTTCACCCTGTCGATATATCATTCGGTGTTCTAGACGTACGTGCTGATCGCTGGTAGAAGTAGAGGAAACCACCCAAGAGACCAACACCACCAGCCAGTCGCATGGCCTTGGGGAAACCACCCTTTCCTACATGTGAGGGAGCGAACTTCTCGAGAGCGTAGAGAGCAGTGGGAGCGAAGGCAGCGGCGACGGTGCCGGCGATGTAATCGGATGTACGGGCATAACCCACGACTCGCTTGAAGTGACTGCCGAGGATCAGCAAAGCTCAACCCAAATCCAATCCAGACAATTCGATCCTCCAAGGCATTCCAATCCATTCGTATCGTCGTCGCTGGGTATCGGAAGGATTCAGGTTACGTACGGATCGTTATCAATGAGCTATAACATCATCAGTTAGCAACTCCAATTACTCCATCAATTGAAGCGTCACCTACGGGATACTCGGTCTGAACGACCTTGCTCGTCCCGACAAAGGACGGGGTCGACTGCTTTGTCGCTGTCTCGGCCATTGTGCGATGCGTCGTCCGTGGCAGTCAATTCCTTGAATACTATCACCAAGGCCTTTCGAGGTCGTCGGTTTCGGTACATTCAGAAGCTGGAGCCGGATTGGATGCCTGAGGATATAGATCACGTGCTTTGGTCAGCTCATCAAAGTCCGCGATGATTGGTCACGTGGGGGATGGTGGGGTTGAGAATCAATTAAGCTCTCGACGCGTCTCCCAGTTCAAGACGCGTTGAGCAATTGAGTTCACCAGACTTTAGGTACAATCATAATACAAAATGCCTACACTTGACTCGGATCCCGCCAACGGGCTTGATAACTACGATGTCGATGACTTTTCTGACGATCCCTTTGCATCACCACCACCAGAAGCTGCCAACAAGAAGCGAAAAGAGCCAGATTCTGGCCTCGGTATCGACGAGGAGGTTGATGTCAAGAAGAGGGCGCGAGTTCCCAATGTGAAACTCGACGAAGAGAGGTATGGAAGTGTAATACTCTTTTGTCTCAAGTGATTCTGACAATACGTAGATTACTTGGACCCAAGGGTATTCCCAAGCTAAGGCAAAGGGCGAATGATCTCAAGATCAAGGGCAAAGGCCATGAAGTATGCCACCATCTGTCAATTAGCACATTCAAAACACGCTAACAATCAGTTCAGTTCTCTGACGCCTCTCGGCTTCTATCCTTCTATCAACTATGGCTAGACGACCTCTTCCCCAAAGCCAAATTCCTCGACGCTCTTGCTATGGTCGAAAAGGCCGGCCACAAGAAACGGGTCATGATTGCACGAAACGATTACATAAACGAGAGCAAGCCCAAAGACAGAACTGCAGATGACGAGGAAGACGATGACTTATTCGGTGAAAACGATGCATCAAGACCTACAGAGCAGGAGGGTACAAGACCAGCAGAACCTGCAAGACCAAAAACACCAGAGCAAGACACAGGTATACCAGACGATGACGATCTTTACGACGCTACACCACGAGCTGCAAGACGAAGCGCAGGGCCAATTGTCCCCATCCGCAACGACGTTCCGGAAGATGATGATTTCGAGGCTCTTATTGCCGAAGCAGCAAGCCACGACGCAGCTCAGAAAGCGAAGACAAAACCTACATCAGCAGAGCCAGATGACGATGACCTAGATGCACTCATGGCTGAGGCAGAAGTGCAAGATACAGCGAAGAAACCAGAAGCAGCACGGGTTGAACCGGATGACGATGATCTAGATGCGCTGATGGCGGAAGCTGAGAGTCATGGTCAGACGAGCAAAGAGAAGAGTCAAGGGTCGAAAGATAAGGACATGAACAATTTTGATGATGAAGAGGCGGCTATGCAAGAGATGGATGGGTTATGGTAAAGTTCCGAGAGGGATTATGATGTTTTGGCGTTGGGCGTATGGGTAAGCATGAGTTTCTGTCTCTGGACTCTGGTGGATGTCATGAAACATCAATTGGATCATATACCAGGCACATGTTGCCTTCACATTAGCATTATTAGCTAATATCCTGTCAATCTCGAGGAATATCTTTATTCAACTTCAAATGATACTAGAAGCTACCAGACGGAGATATAAAATGATGAAAGAAATCAAAAACCACAAGGACTAATGCCTAAAAACTCAGCTGAACAAGTAAAGTACGACCTTCTTTGATACTGGCACCTCTTCATTGCACTTCTATTGGGAGTATGAGGCTCCTCGCACTCAAGAAAGATGTGAGTGTCATGTGCCATGACGACTTCAAACACTATCACAGGTAGCAACACTCAAGTCGACATTCAAGCTAAAGGCATGAATCACGATGGAACAAATGTTGTTGGTCATTCGCTTCTTTGAGCGTTCATTGTATTGTTACACAAAAGATTTAACTGTTGGGCTTTATTGCCAGTCCCCCGTGGGACATTGATCCTTTGCGCCTTGCACCGGTTTTTTTCCCAAATCAAAACATTATCACATTACGGTTGATCATCATGGATATGACTCTCATAATGTCTGTACCCGATTGTTCTCTTCCTCCAATATCACTGGCAAAGCAGCCTTCTTGCTCGGTTGATGTACACGTAGTGGGGGGCGAGTCTCAGGGTCAAGGACCTCGCCAGCTTCACGCTGAATTCGGGCCTCCTCTAAGCGGAGTGCCCAGAGGAGTGTCACCAACAGTTCACGCGACGGCAAAGTAATCTCGGATAAGCACCTTACCAACTCGTCTTGGCCGCGCGAATCCTCAGTCTCGCGCTCCGCATCCTCGACCCTGGAATCGCATCCCTCAGACACCAACCGCAATGCCACCAACGTCGCATCCATGAGAGGACGCGCCAGGGAGGGGCTGCTGGATAGGATTTTCCGAAGAGACTTGATTCTCAAGTTCGTAGATGCGGAACTCGTCGCTGAGGATCGCAGCGGCGTCGTCGGTCGGCTTCTGGAGCTCCACCGAGATTCCGTTGTCCGTGTCGTTGATGAAGGTGTTGTACAATTCGTCGTTGAAGCTGTCGTCGAGGGTGAACGAAGACGTGTCAAAGTCCAGATAAGGCTCGTCAGTAGCTGAGGAGAAGGGTGAAGAGAGGTGCCCGTTTTCAATGAGATAGCGATCTGTGTCAAGGGACGTTGACAGAAATTCAGAACCGCCACAGCTGAAAAGAGTGTCATCTGAAGTGGCAGGAGCCAGGCCAATGTTGGCTGAGTCAAGGTTGTGGGTGACTGGGACAGGAACATCTTCGACACCTCCGCCGACATGTGACACTGCAGGTCGGACAACATCGCAGCAGGACGTTGTGTCAGGTCGGGAGAGGTGTTTTCAGACTGTTCCAGGATTGTCTCCTTGGCCGGCTCCTGTTGGAGGGTCTCTTCAGATTCTTCGGGGACGGGTGATAGACAGGGGGATAGTGCCATTGGGTCGACAGTGGCGTTGGGAGATACTATGGTCTCCGCTGGCTGGTGTGTGGTTTGGGGGCTGAAGAGCTCCTGGGACAGAGGGGGAAGGCCATTGGCCTTTCGCAACTGGGCAAGCTCATCCATGAGCCTGGCGTTCATCTGCTCAGCCTGCTGGATGGCAGCCTCGAGGTCCTTGTTCCTCTTCTCAAGCTGCTCAACCTCTTGCCTCTTGCGTTCACGAGAGGACTGAGCTGCGCGACGGTTCCGTAGAACGCGCTCAACTCGACGTTGCTCCTTTTCATCAGCAGTCTTTGCTCGCTTTCTGCATGGGGAGTTAGTGGAACCGTTGGTGACATCATCTTCAGCTGTCGTTGGTTCATACCTAGGAGGGAGGTTTGTCTTGGGCTCGGGAAGGACTTGGCCCCATGACTTTCTCTTCTTGGTTGTCTTCTTCTCAGGGGCTGGAGAAGGGGATGGTGTTGATACAAGGCCCTCCTCCTGCTTGATCATTGGCAGTAGAGAGTCATCGTTGTAGGACTTTGGTGTCAACATGTCCATGGGGTTCACTGTTGAATCTGCGCTAGGGGTGGTAGCGGCGAAGAGTGATGTGTAGGCGTCTTCAGGAGCAGACATGAGAGACTCGGCTGGAGACTGGAAGAATTGGGAAGCTGGTGACCCTTGTTGCTCCATGACTGTGTTTGTTTGTTTGTTTGTTTGTTTGTGTGATTAGGTGATGTGTGGTTGGTTTGAATGGATGGATGGAGAATCTGGAGTTCAGATACAGCAACGGATATTATGGGGATAAGTAGCTGTTATTAGAGATGTATGAGGCGCAGGCAGCGATGTTCCACCATCACAAGACTTGGCCAAAGTGTGAGTCAGGAACTAGACCTTGATTACGTCTGCCTTGATCAACTATGAGTCAGGTCAGGTGATGGTGTGGAAAGGAGCTTCAAGAGGAATAAGGACAGCGTGTTCACTCTGTGTTAGCGACCTTGAATTGCTGGGTGCTTGTCGGTTTGGGAATGGAGAGGACACATCAGCTTGGTAGGATGGAGCGGACAGGCCCTCTTTATCTCTTGAGGACACGTTGAGAGTTTGGAGGGGCACGGCTCGGTAGATGCAACTGCCTGAGGCACCAACCCCTGAGATGGGGTACCAAGACCACCCCCTGAACTCGTTTTGAGAGCCTAAAGAGGGAAGGTGCTCTCGGATAGGACCCTTCTGGTGCCGGGAGCCCCTCGTACCTACCCTCCTGGAACAGGCTCGGGCTTTCAGGGGGCGCAAGTTACGCCACCGAGCGACACGCACCTCGACTGCAGGGGGCGGGGGCTTAGGAATCTCCCCCACAGCGCATGCCGCAGGTCTCATTGGCGGAATACGATCTGACACAGCGCTGTCCGGGCCTGTACGGAGCCCCATCGACCGTTCGAGTTTCCAAAAAAAGGGGGTTGATCAATCGGAGGCCGTGAGACCTTTTGGTTTGGTTTGGCTCAGTCCGCCCGTTACATAGGTAGTATTAGGTAGTTACAGCAGTCGACGGGCCTGCGGTGCCAGAAACGCCGTTCTTCCTTTGTTCAGTAGGTGCCGGACCTTGTAGCTCCTTGTGCCTCATTTTGAGGATGGTGCGATGATCCATTTGCCGAGAGACTGTCTGTACTCGGTACATAGACTACTCGTGGAGGGTACACGAGAATAATGATCAATAGCCAACTCAAAAAACTGATGAGGCTCGTGTAACAAACAACAACAAACCCCGTGTTGGTGGCTTTTAATTTTAGAGAACGAGAGAGAGAGAGAGGCAATAATACATGCGTAAGATAAGCCCAAAAACTGCCGATTTTCTTGAATACGCACGCTTCGGCCATTTCTCCCTGTGAGTGGTGCAGCCCGTGCATTCCCATGGAGGAGAAAAGGCTATTGAAATGTCGTGATCCCCTCTTCTTGGTAACAACCAGTGATATGGATCTACACCATCAACTCAACAAGAGGCTTTCATCAACTCTATTCCGTAAGTACCTACCTACCTACATAGTATTCACACTTTACAGAGTTTAGCATGGCCCTATAGCTTGGTTGTTTATTTTCCCCAAGGCGTCTTATTCTGCACAATGACGAGATCTCAAAGAATGGATACTCTAGAGGAAAATGGGCGAAGGAGGTCGAAGGAATGGATCCGACAACCACACAATTCTAGGTGCCTCCCGCTGCAATTCCTCTGCCTAGCGCTCACGATATGGAGAAGTCCTAGAGAGGCTTTGACCCCAAGGTAGTTTTCGTACACAGTCAGCTATTGTCAGCTCTCCACCAAGCCCACCAATCCACCCAAGCCACGCAGGGAGAAAATCCACAGACTGGAGCCCATTCATGCAGGGCATCATCAATTCTCTCGTTATCGTGGATGATGGCTGCTAAGGGAGGAGAGAAAGAGAGAGCGGTGTTGAAAAGCCATCAGCTCTTTGGGGTCCGTAGGAATGTGACCGAAGGAAGCTCAACAACACCCCAAAGGCAAATGGTATCTTTGCAATCAACCATCAAACTCAAAGCAAATGATGGACAGGCCAATTGAAGAGCTCAGTAATTATCGTGACCCCTCCTGTAATGAAAGCCTCGTAAGCAATGGAAACAACATCACAGCGCCTCAGGAAACATTATCGGTGTTACTGCTGCTACGTGACAGACGAGACTCGTAACGAAGCATTTGTATGCAACCTTCGTAAGACGACGTCGTCTCTTCTCTTGTATGTATGTATCAGCGGCCAGGTCCCAACTTAGAAGCTGGGCTGACGCTGACTGGCGCTTCATCAAGTGGAGTTTTGCTTTCTCGTGTGCGCCCATGTTCCAAGAAAAGAAACTGCCTGAAGCTAAGGTACTGACTGGTGCTGCTGCTATTGTACCGCCGGCCCTACCGGGGACGTATCCGCCATCCACCGAAATACCACCTCCTCCATTTGTTTCGTTGGCTCTGGAATCCCAAGGCCTCCATACTATCCACCGAATGCCCCATATCGCCATCATCGACAGTCGCTCTGTTTTCCTTGATTGCTGAGATCATTGGGCCCCCAGCTCAGAGCTAAGGGTTGAAGCTACGAGGTTTCAGAACTACGTATTTTACTTTTGGTCAAGCTTTGCATTTGAGTTCAGCTTACGCAGGGACAAACTGTCAAGCGATGAATGCAACAGAGAACCTTGATAAGTCGGTCTGGCGATAACTGACATGCATTAAGATTGGCGATATACTCGCGAATCCCCTCACCAGATTCTCCACTGCCGAGCTACCTTGAGATGCGGTGAACCAACTGACATCTGCACTTTGGCTTTTGTTGAGCTCCCTTGATTGCTGGAATTGTCAAGTCGGTGAATCAATGTCTCAAGTAAAGTTCAGCTTTGAGTCTTCAAGCCTCAATACCGAGTTGAGATGGAACATGCAGGTTTTCTCATTCGTCAAGATGGTCGATTCCATTCTCCAAATTCAAATTCACCCGTTCTTCGGTCGAGCTCCCTTGTACGTAGTGCTACGGATCGCCTCCCCGCGACCTGGAATGGAACGCTACTTTAGTTCTCTGAGACCTGCCAATGCCAATGCCATGCAGCTGGGACCTCGCTACGAAATGGGGCCCCTTTTGCTTGGCGAGACTTGAACTGAACAAGACAAGATAAGACAAAGATCTCGTTCGTCTCGAGCGGGAAGGGAAGGCAATGGATCTACCAGCCGCCCATCCCATCCCGTCAGCTCGAGGGATTCCCTCTTCGAGACACGGAAGGGAGAGAGACATGCCAACGGTTAAAGTCGCAGAGAGAAACGAACGTTCAACCTCTTCTGCCTCTGCCCTCGTTTCTGGCATGTCTCAGGAGTACCATGTTTCACTGTAAGTGATCTTCCCGTTCCCTGCCCTGCCCTGGCCCGTCAGAGATATCGCTCGACCCTGATCGTCAAAGAAACCCCCTTTCCTGATCCCTCGAGCCCAAGGATACCGATGGTCTATCCCTTTTAGCCTGTCCAGCTCGCCTCTTGTCCCTAGCTCCCACGATAGTTCTTCCGCCGGAGATATAGTCCCATACCATAGTCAGACCATGGATTCGCGCGCCAGTGGTTGAAGGTCTGGACGCAAGAGGAGCTGGTGGAGATTCTCATTCCAAAACGTAGCGCAACCCCTGGTTTGCAATATCGGGCTCATCTGAGCTTAATTGAACCAATTAATTAATCTCAAACTTGTGCTCTATTGCCGGGACCGTATCGAATATTATCTTCATCTCTGACTTACGCCATGTCCTATCAAAGGAATCTCATCTCATATTCGACGTGTTCCCCATTGTGTCAGGTTGGCCGGTCCCGTACTTCTGTTAGCATCAGAAGACGATGGAAGCGTAGTGAGCCCACTTCCTCTCACTCCATGATATGAATTGCCCATCTCAAATCTCATGTCCGTGACTGAGTCAAGTCTTATCAGCTAAAACTTCAGCATTGATCACCTTCCAACCACTGTTTTCGCCCAGCCTCTTCGCGTACGGCACCACCCGCCGCCCCTTAACCAAACATTGCTAGGACCAGACATTGAGTGAGAAACAGACTCTGATGATTGATCGCAACAAGTCCAAGCTTGGGCTCCTAGGATAATTGCTCGTTTGCTGCACACCAAAATGCGTAGTACGCGGCGACGCGCAAATCGGCATGTGGGATATTAACGCTTATTACCCAACCCGAACTGCCGATTGATGAGATATCTCTGGGCCGGTCTTGAAACGATCCTCATTACCATGTCTCGATTATTCCGACAGAACTTCCACATAACGAGGGCTCATTGATTTGCGGCCGCTCTCAGTACGACTCAACGGCCGCTGCTCTTGAACGGGATCCTGAGTCCTGCGGCCTCTCGTAGAGTTTATGTCCGTTCTCTTGAGGTGACTGACGTTGTTTGCTGTGTGTTGTTTGTTGTTTCTCTTGAAGTCCATGTGTCATATTCGATATTTTTAGAATGAACCTGTAAAGTAGCAACTTTATTTATTGAAACAGTTATAGCCCAACAAAGCGTACGAGTAAGTCACAGAACCTGAGGCGACGTTTCAGTGTCGTTTCAATGACTATTGCATCATGAATCATGAAGCCAAGAGTCATTCGTTCTTGCTATGTAAGTCTACTGTTATTCTGTTAGATCCTTGCTGTGTGTAAGTATTTGTGTGCGCCGTTCCAGAAGCTTGAGGTGCTGGTTCACTATCTGAACTATAGCAGCTCTTTGGGTATAATATGCTACGAGAGATAGCCAATTTTTTCGGTCCTCATACCTTCGACTGCTAATAAGTGTATCTTAAATTGTAAGAGACTGTCGTTCATATGGAATCATTGATGAGCACGTAAAAGATATGCAGTCAAGTCTTTAACTATCTGACTGGCAATTTGGCTGCATATTGTCCATTATCCTCGTATGATATCATAGCTAGGTCATCCTCAAGACCAGACAGTCAATTTAGCATCTCCATGATCTTCAACAAAGCACTAACTACTGTCAAAAACCATCATTGTCCATCAATTCATCGTCGGTGAATTCACTGATTGACTGTGGTCGAAACTACCTACCCTAGATCAACGTAACAAGCCAACTGGAAGTGGCTGTGCAAAGCCACAACAGAGCCTTATCAGTTCCGCCAAAATTATCCGTCGCCGTTCGTTGCGTCATTCGCCCACTTCTCCAGCCTGTCTTTCGTGGCGCCCCGCATTCAACCATCCCATCGCAAGCCAAGTCAAGGTTCCGATTCTAGGCCTTCGGCGCTTCCATGCCTGCTTCACCTAAAGTTTAACACTCACATGACATCTACAACCTCTTCCAACTTTACTACTCAACCGTAAAAAAACATCTCTTCGTCCACGGCCTCTCCCTCCACGACTCCTACCATCAACCTATTACCCAAAATGGCGAACCGTCAGATGGCCCGCGACATGCAAGTCGAGTTCCAGGCTCGCTTCCAAGCCAAGCAGGCTCGCCGCGAGGCCCAGAAGGCAGCCAAGCAGGACCCCATCCTCAAGAAGCAGATCCAGGACCTGCTCAAGAAGGGCGAGACGCAGAAGGCTTATCAGAAAGCCAAGATGCTGCTGTCGAAGCAGGCGCTCGCTCAGCAGATGGATCAGATGGCTGATATGGCCGAGTTGTCTGCTGCGCAGATTCAGGCCAACAACTCGATGAACCGCATGACACAGATGATGGCCCAGTCATCGCGAACCATGAACGTGGCCCAGAAGAACACCAACCCCGAAAAGGTGAGCACATTCTTATCCATACAGTATCGATCGACACTAACAGTAGCCCAGACGCTTGTTACTCTCGAGCAGTTCAAGCAGCAAAACGAAGAATACGCCATGTCCAACGGCATCTACCAAGACGCCATCACCCAGTCCACCTCCACCCAAGTCGGCGAGGATGCTGTCCACGAACTTCTCGGCAAACTTGCCGACGACGCTGGCCTTGAGCTCAGCAAGGAACTCAACCAGGCGACACCTTCGAACGCCGAACCCCAGCAGACCAACGAGCCTACCGCTGAGGAGGAAGATAAGCTCCAGCAGAGGCTGCGAGCCCTGCGCGCATAGTCTTGCCCTCCACAGGAGAACTTGCTGGGTTTAGGACATTTGAATGTCCATCATTTTATGCGACAGGGCGGCATGACTGATACATCACGATCAACTTTCGGAGAGGTGCGTTTTCTTGGTTAAGGTTTGGCGTTGGGGCTTTGGTGGCGACATAAATTCATCTTCATCTCCAACTTCGAGAATGAACGCAATTTTTCTTTTTTGTTTATCAACATCATATATTAGACATGACAATCGCTCTCCCTTTTCTCCTATATAATCGTGACGTACATTGCACGCTCCGCACAAATGCCAGAGACTCCAAACCATGCTGGGCTTACATGTAGAGACTTGCCACTGCCGTGATATCCCTCTTGATCATTTCCTGTGCCTGTTGCATCTTCTGATACAGTTCGGGATCACCCACAATCCTCGCCGCATTCTTCACTTCGCGACATGTCTCATCTAATCGTGTAATCGTTCGTACAATCGTTCCCTCAAGGACATCGGTCAAGCCGGTGATGTTCTTGAAGCTCATACCTCGAGCCCACTCGTACACCACTTCCATGATCCCGAACCGCGGTCGAGAAACAAAGTCATTTGAGTCATCGGCAGACTGAATGACTTGTAGTCGGGTCTGCACATCGTTCACCTTCTCGGAGATGGCAACAATCTTCTCCTTTCCTCTCTCGAGGTTGCCAGTCAGGGATGGTTCTATGTCGGTCTTCTCTTGGAACACAAACGCCGAAAGGAGAGCGGCAATCTCGGCGGGTTCGTAGTCGGCGAGGACATTGTCAAGAATGAGCTCAGTCAGAACCAGTTCATCACCAGAGTGAATCTCACAGGCGACTTTGCCCTTGAGCTGGATCCGAGTGGCATCATCGATGAAGCCAAGCTCCTTAAGCACTTGCACTCGTTGTTCGTAATCAGGTAGAAGTTGAAGGTTCTGATCAGACAATGACTGCTTCAGCTGAGAGATATGATCCTTGATAAGCCACTCGTCGTGACACATAGCGAACTGTCCATATAGTTAGTACTGAGGTCTTTTAGAGAGGTTGAGATGAACTTACGTGCTTCAAGAAGTCTGGGCACTTCTCAGCTGGCGAGTTCGATATCATCTTGACCAATTCAACTCTTTTCTCCACAATCTCCTGCAGTTGCAGTTGCTTGACTCGAGAGAGATCGAGTTCCTCCCATCGATCGTCCCACGAACCGCAAAGCTCTTGCAGTTTGTCCTTCGCCTGTTGATAGCCATCTCCGCCCTGGAAGATCTCAGGAATAATGCCCTTGGTCACCCATCTTGTGAGACACTCCACATCACTCAGAGGAACATGAAGAGTCTTGGTCTGCACTCGCTTCTTACTCTTGGGAAGTTCGTGGAAGTATTTGCGGAATGCAGGGATGAAAGGAAGCTGATCGGTAGCATCTCTGCGATCTCGAAGTGACTTGATGGCGCATACGTGTAGTGTTGGATCCTCCGTCGTTCCCTTGTTACTAACTCCGTCTGCGAGGAGGATACCGATGGAGCGAATGCCGTCCCAGTTGAAGACGACAAGGCGGTGCTGAGAGAACATCCTACGTCCAATAGGGATAGACAGCAAACCCTTGTATAGCTCAAATGTGAGTCTCTTGAAGTCCTGGGAAGCTTGATGGCATTCGTCCATCGAAACGTCACAGATCTCGCAAGAATCTCTCTTGACTTTGGCCAAATCTGCCTGCGCGAGCTTCACGTCCTTCTCGTGTTCGGGGAGCAACTGTTGAGTAGCATGTTCAGAGAAACTGCGCTTGATCATCTCCTCAATCTTCAACGCCTCCACTCGGAGAAGATTCAAAATCATGTTGTACGTCAGTCGGAACTGTGACCGCAACTTAGACGGCTCTCCCAGAATCATGTTTCGGAGATCTGCAACAGGAGGAGCATCGTCCAAACCTCCTGGTGGCACAATGATGACTGAACCAACGGTATCCAGACCACGACGGCCAGCGCGACCAGCCATCTGAGTATACTCGCCTGGTAACAAATTTCGGAACGAATGTCCATCATGCTTACGGTACCCAGAGAAGACTACTGTTCGTGTAGGAAGGTTAAGACCCATAGCAAATGTTTCTGTAGCGAAAAGTACTTTGACCAACGTCTGGGCGAACAAGATCTCAACCAGCTCCTTGACAATAGGCAACAGTCCACCATGATGGACAGCAATACCTCGACTTAGGAGTTCCCTCAGCCTGATGATCTGTGGAAGCTGTCGGTCGTCAGGCTTTAGCCGTGCAACTGACTTTTCGATGATCATATGAATATGGCTCTTCTCAGCAGCAGTGCAGAAGTCTTGGTTACTGAGGGCATCTGCGTTCTCCTCGCATCGCTTCTTCGAGAAGACAAAGATACAAGCTGGCAGCAGGGTTGACTTCTTGAGATACTGTACAAGATGAACCCAAAGGTTCTTGTCTTGCGCAACAGACGTGAAACCTCCAGCGCGGCCTCCACGGCCCATATGACCAGGGGCATGACTCGCTCGTGGTGGTCCGCCCCGACCACGTTGCTGATTACCTCCTCTCTGCTGTTGGCCTCCTCCACGTCCACCACGCTGGGGACCGCCTCGTTGAGTACCACCACGTTGGTTACCCCGGGGATTGCCTCCACGAGTGGCGACAGTAGTCTCTGCAGGCTTCGGCTTGTCCTTTCCTTGAATAGCAAAGTGTGCGTCCTTCCAGCCCTTTTCGATGAACTTCTTCTCCGAGTCCACGATCTTGTGGATGTTCTTTCCTGCCCAGAGATAATGCTCCAGGGGAACGGGTCGCTTCGGTGTAGAAATGACGTAGATGTCTTTCTGCTTCGTTCGTCCAACCCACGAAGCAAACTCCTTAGTGTTTGGAACTGTGGCGGACAGCAGAATGAGAGACACATGTTCAGGCAGCATGATGATGACCTCTTCCCAGACAACACCTCGTTCAAAATCGTTGACATAGTGGACTTCGTCAAAGATCACAAATTCGACATCGCGGATTAGATCAGCGCCTCTGTAGAGCATACTTCGAAGAATTTCCGTTGTCATGATGAGGCAACTTGCCTCGGGATTGATCTGAACATCACCAGTGAGGATACCCACCTCGTCAAAGGTCTGTCGAAAGTCACGGAACTTCTGGTTACTCAGTGCCTTAATTGGCGAAGTGTAAATGGCCTTGGTCATGTGTTTAGCAGCCAGTGCGATGGCGTACTCTGCCACAACAGTCTTGCCGGCTGAAGTATGTGCTGCAACGAACACTGAATCGCCATTCTCCAGGTGGTACACTGCTTCCTTCTGGAAAGTGTCGAGTTCGAAAGGCCACTCTCTAGCCATGTCAGGTACAAGCTCCCTGAAGTTGGACATATCGTGGTTGATGTCGACCATATGCGCCCACTCGCGACCAGCTTTGCGGGCACTCGAGGCTGCAAGGACTCCATGTGGTTCCAGGGCAGGGAACTCAACGGGCAGAATGTCGTCAATATCATCGCCATCCTCACCATCTTCGTCGGGAGTTACATCGAGAGTAGTAACGTATGTTGAAGCCTCATTACCACCTGCTTCGACCTTGGCGTCTTCCGGATCTTCTTCGAGTACCTCCTTGACAGCGTTGGCATCTTCTTGATTGACACTTGTCTTTTTCTTAGTGAAGTCGATACCTCTGCTCATTCCAGGAGCCTTCTCTAGTAATCCACCCTCAGAGCCAAGCTGGATCACTCGCTCAAGCTTGTTTCCTGTACCACTGGTCTCTGCAGCACCTCCTGAAACACCTGTGTGAACTTGATCCTCAAATGCCGCCGTTGCTTCGATGCCCTCGAGGCCACCAGGAGCGAAGGGAAAGAAACCAGCGGCGCCTCTCACGAAGTCAGCACGGTTGGCAGGCTTTCGAGACAGACTTGTCGAGTTCTTGGCCGTGGCACTGTTTGCGGGGACAGTGACGTTCTTGTAGCCTGTAACACGGCCTTCAAGTCCATGACGCTGGAATCTGGTGAGAGTCCGAGTATGCGGCGGCGCGACCTTGTAAAGCGAAGTGTAATCGGCCTCATAATCCCATCGCTGCTGAAGTCGGTTGAGCCACTCTGGTGAGAACTCAGGTGAGGGTGTGAGGAGGAGCTCCTCTAGGTGTCGCTTGAGCTCTTCTGGATCTTGAGTTGCGGGCTGGCGTTGACCGGTCTCTTCAGGTCCTCTTTCAAGGAGAGCGTCGATACCAGCCATGCCTATTGGTTTTGAGTCAGTTTAAAGGCAAAGCTGTGAGGCTGGATTCGTTAAGGCAAAATGAATATTGAAGTGATGAAAGCTCCAAGTTAAAACTGCCCCACCATTGACGTTGGTGATTCTGACATTCATGGCGGGACATTCATAAGAGCTTACAGCTCCACATTCGCTACCCTACACCTACAAATAACATCTTGGGTTTAATACAAAGATTTGACTGACCGAGTCGCTACAGATGTCGAAGGGTCACAAAAAAGAAGCCTAAGGACGTCGACCCTAAGTAATATTTAGGTGAGCTTATATCAGCTTAGAAGGGCTTAAGATTAATCTTTTTTTGTCGCTTAGGATAAAGGTCTCAAGTCTTGCCTCCATCAGGGGTGGCTTTCGGAGACAATGACCTTGATTAGATCTTAATTAGAACAAGATCTCTACGGAATACAGCTGTCAGGTTAGCGAAAGCACCAGGATCATCATGTATTAGACCCTCATTCTCTTATGGCTGCTGAGCAAAGACAAGGCAAACTACAAACACAGGTCACAGTGTTGAATGCACAAAGGTGAATTGGTAGATCATTAATAAGACGGATGCTATGCCCTGACTATACATGGCAACACGCGGTAAAATTACATTTCCCTTCCCTTCCGCACGTCTATCAAAAAAGTGTCCATCAAATACGCCAATTGGACCAGATTCTCATCCGCATCGCAATTCATATGCCACGATGGGTAGCATGAAGCAAGCTCTGTCATACACGATACGTAGGCATGGGCGTCGACCTGACATGCTCGAGCAGGTAAACTATATTTCTCTTTCAACTCTCATTTCTCTTTTTTACAGACGGAGGACCTTGGCAGCGTAGTCCTCAATCAGCTGCTCGGTAGGGAAGGACATCTCCTCGAGCTTCTGGGCGTAAGGGGTAGGGACCTCAGCACCGGTGACACGGGCAGCAGGGGCATCGAGGTAGTCGAAGCCGTACTCCATTGTCAAGGCAAGGATCTCGGATCCGACACCGAAGGCAGGGTAGCCAGACTCGACGGACAGGAGACGACCGGTCTTCTTGACGGACTGGATGATGGTCTCAACATCGAGAGGCTTGACGGATCGCAGGTTGATAACCTCAGCCTCAACACCGTACTTCTTCTTGAGGTTCTCGGCGGCAACAAGAGACTGGCCAACAGTGCGGCCGAGGGAGACAATGGTCAGGTCCTTGCCGGATCGCTCAATCTTGGCCTTGCCGAAGGGAATGACGAAGTCGTCCTTCTGGGCAGCCTCGGACATGGGGAAGCTCTGTCCGTACATCAACTCGTTCTCGAGAACAACGACGGGGTTGGGGTCGCGGATGGCGGCCTTCAGGAGACCCTTGGCATCCTCGGAGTTCCAGGGAGAGACGACCTTGAGACCGGGGATGCTGCCGTACCAGGCGGAGTAGTCCTGGGAGTGCTGAGCGCCGACACCAGCAGCGAAGCCGTTGGGGCCACGGAAGGTGATGTTGCAAGGCTGGATACCACCAGACATGTAGAGGGTCTTGGCAGCAGAGTTGATGATCTGATCGATGGCCTGCATGGCGAAGTTGAAGGTCATGAACTCACACTAGATTGGTGAAGCACAGTGGTTAGAGTCTCGAGCAATCACAATGCGGAAGCTGAGTTACTTACGACGGGGTGAAGACCACTGAGGGCAGCACCAACAGCGAGACCACAGAAACCAGACTCAGTAATGGGAGTATCAATGACACGCTTCTCACCGAAGCGGTCGAGAAGACCCTTGGTCACCTTGTAGGCACCGTTGTACTGAGCAACCTCCTCACCGAGAATGAAGACCTTCTCGTTCTGCTCAAGCTCCTCGGCGAGGGCCTCGTTGAGCGCATCTCGGACAGTGACCTCCTTGACACCAGAGCTCTGGCCGTCGGCGTAGGATCGGGTCTGGGCGGAACCAAAGACAACAGGTCGAGCAAGAGCAGCACGAGCGGCGGCAGACTGGGCGAACGAAGGGGCAGCAGGAGCGCGAAGAGCCCGGGTCGAAGCAGCTAGGCGAGCTGCGGGTCGGAGAATGCGAGACATGATGTGCGGCGGTTTGTTGAACAAGTCAATTGACCGTGGAGTCGGAGAGGACGAGGTCGGAGGGTCGACGGGGAAGAGAGAACAGAACTTGAAAGACAAGAAGCTGCAGTGGACAGGCTTCTCTTAATTCCCTGGTCGTCGACTTTGACGTGGGAATTGGAAATGGTGATGAACTGAAGTTGGTGTTGAGAGATGGAACAGGTCGGGTTGAGAGAGGGAATTTCACCGAACAACGCTTTCGCTGGCCAGCTATCAGTTTTTTTTTGGGGCCAGTCGGTACGTATCGTGCCGGAACTGCGAGGTACTTGAACCCTCACCAATTTCAGGTGACTAATGGGGTACCCGCTCTCCAAAACCCCCGAGTGAGCCTCCGTTAGCTCGGGGCAGCTTTATCCCTCTTCTTGCTCCCCGCCTACAGCAACTCTGATGCGACCCCTGCCACTCACTGCAGCACTGTTTTCGCAGGGTAGCCTCCAGCGCTGAAGCACCTATCACAGCTCAGAACAGAACCTTCCGACCCATTTCGAAAGTCTGTTGGGGGATCCAGGGGCGCATTGGGGGACCATTTATCTCCACCAAAAACATAAAAACTGAGTGCTTTATCTGCTTGAATCCAGTCAGATGGTGGTGCCAGAGAAACAAGAAACCGCCAACAAGAGATCACCCCAGTGCTGAATGTTGATATGATTCAATTAATGTTGTATCATGGCCGATCAGGCTATCATTGACAAGAAATTTGAAATTGTATGGTATGTATATTACAATTATAAGCCAGTATTGTCCCCAAACTCCTCTGCCTTCTGGATCCTCTATATCTTGAGGCCGGCCACTTCATATATGTATGCATCATCAGCCAGCATGATTTGATTGCCCTTTTTGATCTTCATAAGATGTTTTTGTTTTGGAATTTTGTTGTCATAAGCCTGTTGCTTTACGCAGAAGGCTTGCGAGCCACCATGAGGTACATGGGGGTGAAGAGGTGGTCGCGACCACCAGCGACCAAGCAGTCGGCAGCGAGAGCCAGACTGTCAGCAGTCTTCTTGGTTCCGGCAGGAGCAAGCTTGAATGCCTCAAGAAGACCAGCAAGACCATGGGCGATGGTTCGTCCCCAGGTGGTCATGCGCACAATGGTGAAGATGTCACCAACGGACTGGATGTAGCGGAGCTCACCAGCCAGGGGCCAGTACCAGGGGAGAGCATCAGGGCGCATGGCAAGATCCTCGTGGTGGAGCATCTCGAAACCAGAGTCCTTGATGGCGTCAAGTCCCTCAGAGACCTTGCACATGTTGGAGATGCCATCACCCTGCTCGATACCCAATCGAATCTCACGGTGGCGGAGGTTGTCGTTGTCGTACTCGTCAGTCATGAGCCACTCGTACACACCGAAAACACCACCAGGCTTGAGAACTCGGAAGATCTCGCTGTAGATGCCCTTGAGAGTAGGAGCGTGGCAAGTAGCCTCAATGGCATAGACGGCATCGAAGCTGTTGTCAGGGAAGGACATTTGCTAAAAGGGGTATTAGCTGGGTGTCGGGACCCGAGGATGCTGGGTAGTACAAACCATAAAGTCACCCTTGACAAACTTGAGCTGGTCTGACAGACCCTCCTTGAAAGCGTAATGGGTAGCACGCTCAATCTGGTAGTCGTTGTTGTTAAGACCAGTGATGTGGGCGCCAGTGAACTTGGCGATCTCGCGAGCGGGACCACCAACACCGCAACCGACGTCGAGAACCTTCATGCCCTCCTTAATTCCGATCTGGTGAGCAAGGTAGTGCTCATGGCGGGCAATGGCCTGGTAAAAGGGCTCGCCCTGGGAGAATCGGCAGAAGTGGAAAGACTGGCCCCAGCCATACTCGTAGAGATCGGTAGCAAGATTGTAGTAGCTGTGAACCCAAAGTCAGTCGACAGTCCAAGACATGGACCAAATGGCCACGGAGAAACAGAGGCAAGAATCAGGTCACTTACTGTCGAGTCAAAGTGGCGTATTCGGCAGTACGGGCCTGACCGCTATGTTAGTTCCTCCTATTTGTTCATGGCGGGGCATATCAAGGCATCATACAGCTCGCTCCTCAGGAGTCTCGTCCTCAGCACGCTTGTTGTCCCAGTGCTTGAAGTACTCGTCGACAGCAGCCTGCTTAGCAGAACCACCCTTTCGGAACATGGCAGCAACACCACCTCGGGCCTGGGCAGAGGAGCCGTGCATGGCCTTGTTGAAGTCGGCATCGCGCTGGTGATCCTCGCGCTCGAGGTTGGAGGCGGTAGATGAGGCAACCATGTTGAATATGGTGTAAAGTGTTGAAGGTGAAGGTTAAGGTTGGAAGAGAATTGAAGTCAATGCGAAGAAGAGAAGGACAGCAGGCGAATTAAAGATCGATTGAAAAGTAGAAATCTAAAGGGAGTGGGTTGGTTTTAATGGCTGAAGGTTACGCAGAGGGACTACGGAGTACCTGTCGCAACAAACAAATTTCAGGGCCCTCCCCTGAACTGCACAAGCCATCCCGTCTCTGGGCATCCAATCTCAACTGCGAATTGAGAAGTAACAGTACGCTAAACCTGGACTGCATTAGTTCCCCTGTCTATCGCTTGGGGGTCTAGGGGGGCCGGGTTCTTGGTCTAGGCGACCCGATAGTTTACGACCCGAAGTAGGTAATTTACGGATGCTAAAGTTGACTGTCCATGACTCTGACCTTCATGTGAAAGACAAGGACTTGAACGAGTTGTTGATTTCTTTGGAAAAGCTTTGATTTGCTATTGCATTAATCGACCAAATTATCCTTGTAATTATGTCTCCTTTCGCCACAATTCGGAATTGTATGGCGGTGAGAGCGCAGCAGCTAATTGATGGATGCTAGGAAGAGGTATCCGGAGGCTCAATTTGCGAGAAATGATACGAATACGAAAGCGTCTACGAGAACATTGTCTCTTACAACAAGATAACAGTCCAAGTCATGACAACCAACTAAACAATTGAGTGAAGGCTGTAGCCGGACAGGTTCCGTCATGATGATAACTACCTAGTCTATCATATTTGCCTACAATGCTGCATCATGTTTGGGACTTCTCCAACTTTTGAATTGCCAAATAGAGAATTTTCGTTTTCGTATCGAACCATTCATGTCCACCTCATATCATGAGAAGCCCCCAGATCTACTAACAGCAGATGACTTCTCCAGAACTTTAAAGTAAGAGAATGACGGAAAATAGATCTTATGACGAAGCCATCAGATTATCGATCTGTCTCGTGCAAATCCTCCAAAATAAATGATCCAGTCACGATTGGGCACTCACATCTATCTATCCGAGATGACCAGGAGATGTTATTACCGATGCTTATCGATAAGACTATAGCCCCTCTGCCCAATGACGGCCAACTCCGGTTTTAGGTTTGGAGTCTGAGGCCATATTTTGTATTACATAAGGTGGCGGATGACCGAATTTCCGCGCCTCAACTCCAAAAGTCATCACAGTCAACTAGAAGCTTTTCTCTGCGCAAAACCATTACTTTCTATCTACTCACGATGCCGCCTCAGATCAAGCAGGATCTCAACCGCTCAGGATGGGAGACCACCGACTTCCCCTCCGTCTGCGAGACGTGTCTACCTGATAATCCTTATGTCAAGATGCTTAAAGAAGATTATGGTGCCGAATGCAAATTGGTAAGTCTTTCGCGTCGACTTCCTCCGCATTTTCGCATAGAGACAATGCTAACATGTATCTGAATAGTGTACCAGACCTTTCACCGTATTTGCCTGGAGCGGTACTCGCGCCAACGGTCGTAAGAAGCGAACAAACATTTGCTTGACTTGCGCGCGACTCAAGAATTGCTGCCAGTGCTGCATGCTCGATCTTTCCTTCGGTCTCCCCATCGTCGTACGCGATGCCGCCCTCAAGATGGTCGCGCCCGGCCCGCAGTCCGATATCAACCGAGAATACTTTGCGCAAAACAATGAGCAGCTCATCGAGGAGGGAAAGGTTGGACAGGAGGAGTACGAAAAGACGGACGAGAAGGCGCGCGAACTGCTACGAAGACTCGCCAACAGCAAGCCTTACTTTCGCAAGGGCAGGACTATCGAGGAGGGGGAGAGCTCCAAGGGTGGAAACGCAGCTGTCGGCGCTGGTCTTGGAGGACCTGGCCCAATTCGAACCCGAGACTCGAAGGCAGCCGCTGCTGCGGGAGCTAGGACTGGTGGTAACGGTCGCCAGGTGTTTCCCAGTGCTGCCCAGCTCCCTCCTAACCCACGCGACTGGGCTCCTCCCGCCGACAAGAACATCATGTCGCTCTTCGTGACAGGTATTGAGGACGATCTTCCCGAGTACAAGCTTCGCGACTTCTTCAAGGTTCACGGCAAGATCAAGAGCTTGGTCTGCTCACACATGTCGCACTGCGCATTTGTCAACTACGAAACTCGAGAGGCTGCCGAGAGGGCAGCTGAAGCATGCCAGGGTCGTGCCGTTATTGCAGGATGCCCCCTAAGGGTTCGATGGGGACAACCAAAGGCTATTGGTACTATGGATAAGGATGAGAGGATGCAGATGTTGCGAGAGGCTAGACAGCGCCAAGGAGGATCTCAAGGCCAGCAATCGATCGAGGGTGGCAGCAGTTCGACCAACCGCCAGGCTCTGCGAGCTCCAGTGGCAGCACCTCCAGGAGCTTCCGACACGCCTGCTTACGCCGCTCTTACCGGAGACTAAATGAAGTAACGACTTGTTTTATGTTCATCACAAGGTAGAAAACCATGCCTTTTGGAGTTTGGCGCCGGGAAAAGGACATCATGGATAGGGTGGTCTTCATTAGCGAAAAGGACAATCGATCATGGAGGTTGCAGATTACGTAAGAAACAGGAATAGAAGGGAAGCAAAGAGTTCTTCTAGAGTGATGATCATTTTGGTGCATTTCATTCCTGGAGGGTATCATGATAGTCAGATAATGTTACAAATTGTACAATGGGACTAATAGGTAGTCTCCTCTCATTTTTTACCACCACCACCACCGCAGCAGCCACCTCCAACTGTGCCGTTTCCAGCTGTCTTGATAGACTCATTATCGCCTCGCTCAATATCTTCGTGTATTCTGAGCTCTGTAAATGTTATTAGCTTCCGTTTTCGCCCTCTTCCAACCAGTCTGAACTCACTGAAGGTGTCTTTGCCGTCCTCTGTTCTTTGACCCTGGACAACGTTCTGACGAAGGACCTTTGCTACCTCTTCGGCATGCTTGATCGCTGCAGAAGCATCAGCAGCATCGGCCGAGGCTTTTTGGCGGAATTCGTTGCGGATCTGAAGCTGGGCGGCAGAGAGGATAGGGGCGTCGCCTGCAGTGAATTGGACAGTCAGCATCACCCATTGGAACGAGCAGTCTTGAACATGGAATCGGCTGTATTCGAAGTTCGGTTCCGGAACTGTCTCGTACCTTGGAAAGCGATTCGCGCCGCGCGCATTAGGTGTCGGTAAGCATTGAGAGCGGGAGCGGGAGCGGGAGCGGTGGCCATTTTGAAATCTGATAATTCTAGCGAACGAAAAGTCTCTGAACTGAAAGGAAGGACTGGCGCAACAGGAGGTCGTTAGTATCGTGCTGGGGTTGTCGAGTTGAAACGGCTTGGAAATCGAAAGTAAAAAAAAGTCCAGTTCGAGTTCAACTGGATTGGATGGTTTCGATGGCTGGCAGGTGGGTTGCAAAAAAACCGGGATTCTGATAACATTGGCCAGAAATAAACGATCAGCTACTAATGAAGAATGCGCATATAGATGGCCGAGTATTTATGTCACCTACTCTGCTGTTGTAGACTGAATCCCTATTTTTTTGCTACCCACCTGGCTGGCTACTGATACCGGGAGAGCCCGATCACTGAGCCGGGAATACTCAGGCGGATCCGGACACATGAAAACGCTGTGGTAGAGCATTCTAGAGCACCATCCCACTGTAAGTGCCCGATCGTCCACTAGAACCTTTACCCCGCCAATGAGTTCAGGCCGTCCATGGTGGGGGAACTCGATTAAGTGCGCCATTGAAAAAAATTATTACAGCCAAAAAAACGTCGGGATTTTTTCTCCCTCTCTCCATCACCACCAATCCACACATCACATAATGGCTTCCGTGGCTACTGTGACCATCCCCCTTCCCGCCCTTCCCAGCGACTGGGCTGCCGAAAAGGACTTCAAGGCCATCGGCAAGCTCACTGAGGCTACTCAGCGAACCATCGAGCCTGTTGGACCTCACTTCCTTGCCCACGCTCGCCGTGCCCGCCACAAGCGTACCTTCTCTGAGGATGACCGTATCCAGGCTCAGGAGAGCACCAAGAACGTCGAGGATGGTGACGTCAGCGATGAGAGCGAGCCTGAGGACCCTATGATGCTCCAGCGTGAGGCCAAGGACTGGAAGGTATGTATTACAATGATTCGAGTCAATACTCCATACTAACAAGCGTAATCTAGACCCAGGACCACTACAAGATTCTCGGTCTCTCCAAGTACCGATGGAAGGCTACTGAGGACCAGATCAAGAAGGCTCACCGCAAGAAGGTCCTCAAGCACCACCCCGATAAGAAGGCCGCTCAGGGCCGTACCGAGGACGATCAGTTCTTCAAGTGTATCCAGAAGGCCACCGATGTCCTCCTTGACCCCATCAAGCGCCGCCAGTTCGACTCCGTCGATGAGGAGGCCGACGTCGAGCCCCCCACCAAGAAGCAACTCCAGAAGACCGACTATTATAAGGCATGGAGCAAGGTCTTCAAGTCTGAGGCTCGCTTCTCCAAGACTCACCCCGTCCCCTCATTCGGCAGTGCCGACGCCACCAAGGAGCAGGTCGAGGAATTCTACAACTTCTGGTACAACTTCGACAGCTGGAGAACTTTCGAGTACCTCGACGAGGATGTTCCCGATGACAACGAGAACCGTGACCAGAAGCGACACCAGGAGCGCAAGAACACCAACGCTCGCAAGAAGAAGAAGGCTGACGACAACGCCCGTCTCCGCAAGCTGCTGGATGACGCTTCCGCCGGTGATGAGCGCATCAAGCGATTCCGACAGGAGGCCAACGCCGCCAAGAACAAGAAGCGTTTCGAGCGCGAGGCTGCTGAGAAGAAGGCCAAGGAGGATGCTGAGGCCGCTAAGCTCGCCGAGGAGAAGGCTCGCCAGGAGGCTGAGGCTGCTGCCAAGGCTGACCGTGAGTCCTCCAAGAAGGCAAAGGAGGCTGCCAAGAACGCTGTCAAGAAGAACAAGCGTGTCCTCAAGGGTTCCGTCAAGGACGCCAACTACTTCGCTGCCGGCGAGCCCACGCCCGCTGACATCGACTCCGTTCTCGGCGATGTCGAGACCATCCAGGCCAAGATTGACCCCGATGAGATTGCTGCTCTTGCTGGCAAGCTCAACGGTCTCAAGGTTGCTGATGAGATCAAGGCTGTCTGGGTTGGCGAGACCAAGAGACTCGTCGAGGCTGGTAAGCTCAAGGAGGGAGACGTTAAGGTCTTGGCTTAAGCGATGCGTGCGTGTTACGTGGTTAGAAAAAGTGCACGTTGAGTTATTATGATGGGTTCTAGATAAAAGTAGACACGACGATATGTTTTTCTAGATCAGAATAGAACGAGCTGTAGACATTGTTCAGGCTACGTTTTGATCCCATTATCTCGTCTTCAACTTTGCAAATGTGACATGGACAAGTGACGTCGTTCTTGTAATGATGCTGTATCTGTCTGACCTTGAAGTCGTTGTTCCAGTTGTCCAAAATACGGGGCGAATAGAAGAGACACATTGACAGAACCAGGCTTATATGTCAGTTTCAACTGCTGATGTGTGAAAATTGGAATTCTATTTGCGTACGGCTCTTGTGCCCGCTCTATATTACAAAAGTAGTGATGTTAAATGCTTACAAAGAGTAGAAAGATTGGTCGTCCTGATCCTGGACTCAACCATGAGCAGATGAGTAGAGAATCCCAAACCAGAAACATCACAAGATCCAAGTCCCGTTTGGCCCTGATATCCTAAGAGCAACTCCCCTGAACGCCGGTTCCATCTAATGCTCATGCCTCCCTATCCAGAGACTGACCCAGCACCATCTCATAATACAGCCCCCTCTTAGCAACAAGCTCCTCATGTCGTCCCCTCTCAACAATCTTTCCACCTGCAAAGACACAGATAACATCAGCGTCTCGAATTGTGCTGAGTCGATGAGCTACAGCAACTGTTGTTCTTCCCTCAGCAGCTCGATCCAATGCTTCCTTGACAACTTTCTCACTCTCTGTGTCAAGGGCACTCGTGGCTTCATCAAGAAGAAGAAGACGTGGCTTGCGGATGAGAGCTCGAGCGATAGCAATACGTTGACGTTGGCCTCCTGAGAGTGAGAGACCTTGGTTTCCGCAGGGTGTAGTGAGACCTTCGGGAAGAGATGAAACGAACTCGTAGACGTTGGCTTGTTTGCAAGCCTCGATGATTTCGTCGTCAGAGGGAACGCCTTCCTCGATACCGAGGGAGATGTTGTCTCTAATAGAACCCTGATACAAGACCGGTTCTTGCTGAACAAGAGCAATGTCCCTCCTATGCAGGCGTCTATCCTTTGTCTTGATATCTTGCCCATCCGCAAGTAGTTTACCCGAAGTTGGGTCATAAAAACGCTCAAGAAGTGCTATCATGGTCGATTTGCCACAGCCTGATGCACCAACAAGTGCAACCATCTTTCCTGATTCAATGCTGATATCGACCCCTTTGAGGACCTGCAACTTGGGTCGCCGGGGGTAAGCAAAGGCGATTTCCTCACAGGACACATCAATACCCTTCTCGGATGACTTCTCACTTCCCAAAGCCCCTGGTCCGTTGTCTACATTGTCGTAAAGGGCCTTTTGACGACGCTGCTGAAAGATGTAGTTGATGGCGGTTCGTGCTTTGGTGATGCTCGTAGTGTATTGGAAGAGCATGGCTGATGTTTCTCCGGAGAAGACGACGGCGATGAAGATGACGTAGAACTGATCTGTGGTATACTCGCCAAACGAGACAAGACGACCGCCATACCTGTGCTTGTTAGTATTTACTTTGTGCTTCGCGAATGAGACCGAACTTACCAGAAACCTAGCGCCATGGCAAGGAATGACGCCGATTGACTGAACGAGTAAAACAACATCTTCCACCCCAAACCAGCAATTGCCTCCTTTGCAAGCCCTTCGAGAGCGTTGCTATACCTCTCAATGACAGCGCGTTCCAACGCCAGGGAAGACACAGTCCTGATTCCCAGCACAGCTTCAGAAGCCAAGCTGCTACTCTTCGCAAACCGTCCAGCAGTATCATCGTCAAACTTGTACTCAAGACGGATTCGGACATATCCTGAGCCAACAAGAACAGGTAGAGCACAAAGTGTCAGAACAAGACCGAGCTTCCAACCATAGGCAATAGCAAGAATAGAGCTTGAGAGAACGGTGACGATGTTGATCATGATGAGTGACAGGTTCATGGATAGAAGTTCCTGGAGACTGGTAGGTTCGGCAGCTAGTCGAGAGACGAGGGCACCTGTCCCGCGGTTGGGATCGTCGAAGAAGACCATGTCTTGTCGAAGGGTGTTGTCGAACAGCTCGCCGCGATATACAGTCATAATATGCTGAAAAGTGTTAGTCACAATCATCTGATGGCACAGATCCAGGAGAGACTTACCTGGCCGATCTCGTTGCAAACCCAGCCAGCCACAGCATAGATGATAAAGTTGGCGAGGGCAACGACGAAGAACATGAGTGAGAAGAAGTTGGCCTCGCTGACGTCGATAGTCTCGAAAGCCTTCATTGTTTTGGAGAAAAGAATGGCGAGTGCTGGGTAAGTACCGCCTATTTCTTGTAAGTTTACCCCTTTTCTAAAGTCGCTTGTGATGAGACTTACCTCCCAATAATGAGATGATGATCAGAATGAAGCCAGAGAACCACAAAGACCTCTGCTCCTTGATGACAAGCCAAAGGCCCTTCAGAAGCCCATAGTTGATTCCATCATCCTGCGAGATATCGGCCGTAGCATGCTGCGAAGCGCGAGACAAGACAGGATCAAGACCAGTAACTGGCTCTTCCTTATCCGTCTCACTATCCTCATCATCTGTTGAAGCACTTCCCTTTCCAAGGTCCTGTAGGCGAACAAGACGCGAGTATGTACCGCCTCTCTCAATCAGAGAATCGTGAGAACCTTGCTCGATAGTTTCGCCCTTGGCCATAACAATGATGTTATCAGCATCTCGAATCGTAGACAGCCTGTGAGCGATGACGATCATGGTTCGACCCTTGGCGACGTTATTGAGAGCTTGCTGCACGATCTTTTCGGCGTTGGGGTCGAGAGCGCTGGTAGCTTCGTCAAGCATGAGGACTTTGGGGTTGGAGATAATGCTGCGAGCAATGACTACACGTTGCTTTTGTCCACCAGACAGAGAAGCTCCTCGCTCGCCGATCCAAGTATCGTAGCCCTGAAAAGGGGTTAGTTAAAGTATCATACGAGGAAAGGAGAGAGTTACATTTGGTAATGTTTCGATAAAATCATGAGCATAGGCCGATTTGCAAGCATCAACAACCATGCGTTTCTTTTCTTCTTCTGAAAGATCCACCATAGATGTACCTGTCAAGCCATCGACAACGTTTTGATAGATAGTGCCGCTGAATAAAGTAGGTTCCTGGGAGAGAGTCAGCACCAATTCGGTTTGCAGTGACCATGAATACTGGGACATACCTGCTGAACCATTCTGATGTTTGTTCGCAGCCATTGCAAGTTTAAACTCTCAACAGGGCGACCATCGAGGGTGATAGAACCAGCGCTTGGCATATACCATCGCTCCAAAAGTCCAAAGATAGTACTTTTTCCTGATCCACTAGCACCAACTAAAGCAGTCGTTTGATCGGCGGGAATGTCGAGGTTGAGTGAGTGAAGAATTTCAACATTAGCTCGTGATGGATACGCAAAACGAACGCCACGGAACTGGATATCACCCTTGAAATCCGGGATAGTATCTCCTTCCTGCGACAAAGCGTCAATTTGAGACTTGCGATCGATCATCTCAAACATCTCTTGCGCAGCTGCAGTGGCTTTGGAGATGGCGATTGTCTGGGGTGCAATTTGCGTGAGAGCTGTAGCAGCAACAAGAACTGCAAAGATGACACTAGAGGCATCAAGTTAGTCAAACCGTCGAAATATGAGTAGAGACAGAAGACTCACGTAACAACTGTACCGGGCTGAGTGATCTCACCCTCAGAGTACATCCTCATACCCTGCCAAAAAGCCAGTCCATAACCTGCAAAGATACAAAAGAACTCGGTTGGGAACAGAATCATGTAAACCCAAGACTTCTTGTGACCAATCCTCCTCGCCTCCTCAAGCGTATTCGTGAACCTCTTTGACAGTTTAGGGAACGCCCAGAAAGCATGAGCAGTTCGAATAGTCGAGAAAGCCTCTTCCGCCAAGGAACTCGATCGCGAGTAGACGTCAAACATGGCATACTCATAGCCAGTATCGATAGCAACACAGATGATCGTTACAACGAGGTTGACGGGAATGATGGCAAGGACAATGAGTGTCAATTTCCATTGCACTGCAAAGGCGACGACAAAGGCGGAGACAAAGGTTGATAGAGCGGCGATGGTGATGCCAAACTTTTCGGATATTCCCTGGTTGATGAGATTTCCATTTGTTGTGATTTGTCCTGGGATTGATGATGATGGAGAGTCGAAGAAGGCGACTTCTTGACGAAGGGTGCTTCGTACAAAGTCGACGCGCAGTGCTTTTGTGGTGTTGATAGCAGCAATAGAGACGAGAATCTATCCCCATCAGCATTCATTTTTGTATGAGTATTTCGTATAAGTGACTTACGGTCCAAAGATATGTCAAAGCAAACTTTGCGATAAAGAGATAGATAAAGTACAAGCTATGAATGGTCAGTGTCTGACTGCAGACAGCGGCTAGCAAACATACCTGTACTTGCTGACTTCGCTTCGATACCCAGCAGGCGACAACACTCCAGTCGCAAAATCAGTGAAGACGTTGATGAACTTTCCAAAAACAAGGTCCATCAGGGGTAATATCGTTCCAGCGGCTATCATGGCCACGAATGCGATGCTGTTGAGGATCCATCCTAAGCGATCGTTGTAAGTAAAGACGCGCTGCGAATATTGTTAGTAGAGGCTCACAAATGTTGCGACCGTGATACTTACAAGGTAGTACTTGAAGCTGGTATCCTTCTTTTCTTCCTTTGTGTCACCCTTTTCATCTCCGTTGTGTTCAATAGTAACTGCCATGTCCTGATTATTCGATACAGCTGAACCTGACTGTGAACCGCCGTTCGGCGTGTCTTTTTCTTTCGCTACAGCCATACTGACTTTAGAGGTGCAGTTTGTTGGAGTCAAAATAAACTGCAGATAAAGGTCGCTTTAAACAATGATGCTCGCTCTTGGCGTTGACGTCTAGACGCAACCCGCAAACCCCGGGGTGATTACGAACTGACCAATTAGCTTATACAGCCACCAAGATCGACGGGGCTTGACCTGTAAGACCTAGTTTGGGAAGGTGTCCCAGAATGGCTCATTACCCGGGGTAATTATTGAGCCGCCTGCTTAATCTTGACAACCCGAGAGTCCTTCTCTAGATTTCGTATTCCTCGTTTCAAGGCCTATAAATTACAGAGTCTATACTGTAACCTCAATCCTACATACATGAAACAAACTCAGTGACAACTGATTTAAACTAAAAAAGAGCATCAATGCTACAATATCCTTTTTGGTCTATTCTATTCCCTGTTTCTCTAACCATTAGTTACCCACGACAATGTCAATGTCTTGTCAAAGCGAAAGCCACACTCAATGCTGACCAGATCCGGGACGCGCGCGCCACATGCGACTCTAATCTATGCAAGCCAAAGCCACAGTCCGGCGCCTTCAACTGCCGCCAATCGGTCCCCGCGGCTCCCGCTTCCACTGTCCTTCACCCTTCACATCCGCGATACTCACCGGAATACGCACGTCGTCATCTTATCTGAGAGCCTAATCGCTTTCACCGATTACCAGAGTAAAAAAACTTATCACTTTATTGATCTCGAGCTTACTGCTGCAGCCTCAATTCCTTGGCTGCAAGTGAATGCCCAAAAGAAGGTTGCCGCATCGCATATCTATCTCTACTATCAGAAACTCGATTCGATATGGAGCCTGGGAACGCAAATAACGGACCCGCGGCTTCCGATGACTCTGCTCGGAGAGCGGTAAGTACCAGATTTCCGATTTAGCCAATTCCAGCGTTGGCATTATTCAGAATATGGACTCCCCCGGCCTGACTGCCTGCCTCCCTGCGTATCGTATCGCATCGCTTACACGGCAACCCCAAAGCGATCAATCGCGAAAATGGTGTGCCCTGCCAGTATGGCCTTGTTAGCTGCATCGGCCCGCTGCGAGTTTCACCCATCAACCATATCTTGTGTTATGTAACAATCCTTTTGCATGTCAGGGCTGACGAGAACTCTTGTGAACACAGTGTGATCAGTGTCGTACGAGAAAGGTGAGCATCACCCATGAATGCCTTCAGAAACACACCATAGTCAGGACGTTTCTGCAAACAAAGCCTGTCCAACATAGATGGTATTAATAACACCTGCACGATATAGATCCGATGCGATAAAGATTGGCCATGCTCTAACTGTCGTACGGCCAAGCGCTCCTGTACATCTACAGGCGTTGGCCAGAGACCTAAAGAGCCCCGGCAGCGAGTTCTCATCTCGTCCCAATAGTTCGTGACCCCCATATCATCTTTGAACCCAGGCGCCGTATCTGCACTTGGTGCCGCTTTGTCCCCTCCATGCAGCTGCGCCGATAGCCGTTCGCCAACCAGATAAGGCAGTTCATCCACTAACCGCTGGCATGCGTGCCTCGTAGTGAACGAAAGATCGACCAGATTGAGGTCCGCTTGGGCAATATAGAAAGCCTCCTCCGGGATCTCTCCCAACGCCCCGTCTCCACTCCAGGAAGTAACATTCATTTTCCTGTCACCCCTGCAGCCTTCCCGGGTCTCGATCCAGCCTCTGCATCTACAGCGGCTTTTGACAGTTCCGATGATGAGTCTGTTCTGGGTGGTGATTCGGTCATTGCCCAGCAAACCACCTTTGCTAGCGACCTTCTTGAGCATGCCGTCGAGCGCACCTCGTTAAACGATGTCAGTCCCAAGATGTGGGAAGCTCTCGCAAACTTGAGGCAGTTGGCCGAGCTTCAGAGCCGCCAGTCCATCAGCCATGGTCCTCGTTTTCCACTCCAGCAGCCCATCCCAAAGGGAGGGTTGGGTCAATTGCCAATGCCTCCCATGGATATTGTCGTGAGCTTGCTCAAGAGAGTTAGAGGTAGCAGTGACCACATCAACTGTGCAACCATTCGCTGACTTTTGTCCAGCTTCCCCGCCAGGTCTCTTCACGTTTGTCTGCTACTTCATTGGAATAAATGACTTCTCCAACCTTTGTCGGATGGTCTACTTTCCCACGGACGACTTTAGCGATTCCACCTTCATCATCGTCAACGTTGGTCTCTATTACTTGTTTCTTGAACAGCACCACTTGACCGTTGACAACAAGCCTCTGAAGGATGAGTTTGCATCACACCTTTACACAAGTCGCGTCAACCTGGAAACAGCGCTGGCAAACATGTCTCTCTTCATGTCGACCAAGATAGAGACAGTCCAGGCTCTCCTCATGGGTGTAAGCACAAGTCAGTTTGGTGTAATAATGTGCTGAGCACTAACAAAGGCATAGACATTATACACCATCGACGTCTGCAGACCCTCCGTGGCTTGGCATCTCAACTGTGCCGCCGCCCAAATCTGCCAGACTGCTGGTTTCCACCGCAGGGATCTCTCAACGCGCAACCCCGAGGAAGCTGACATCAAGGCGATCCTTTTCTGGTACACGTATACCACGGACAAAGCACTAGCACTTCGACTAGGCCGTGCCCCTGCCATCCAGGATTGGGAAATCACCATTCCACGTACTTTCGGCTTCGATGGTATCTTGAGTCTTGAAACCAAGGCTGTTGCGGGTACGTGGCTTAACGCTGCAACTCTGCAGGGTCAGGTGTATGAGCAACTGTAAGTGTTACCGTTTGCACCCATGTTCCAAAGTCCTCGCAGCTAACGTAGCCAGGTTTTGTCCGGCAGCATTAAGCCAACCACCAGCTGTCCTCGCGGAACGAGCCCGTCTGCTGGCAGCTGAGTGCCGTCGTGTCGAGGCGGAGTCGTTTCAGAGCCGAGAAATGGCTATCTCATCGCTTGAGAAAATCGGTGCTTCCCCTCTCGTCGATGTCCACCTGAAGGGTGACGAAGTGCAGCTGCTGTCAGACATGACTCTCATTTACAGAGCAGTTCCAGCTCCTGAAGGGTCGCACACAAGGTTCTGTCAAGACTGTATAGACACTGCACGAAAGGCTTGTCACGCACATTTCGCATGCATGGATTTGGTCCGGAAAGACCCCCACGCGAGAGCCATATATGTCCATTGGTAGGTTCATCTTTGCATTTCCTCGGATTTTCAGTAAGTCTAACAAGGTTTTAGGAACCTGGCGCTGACTCCATTTGCCCCCTTCTTTGTTCTGTTCGGATATGTCATCGAGACATCATCTCAAGATGATCTCCAACTGTTGAAGCAGTTCAGTGCGTCCATTGAAGAGACCAGTGATGCGTCCGAGACCATGCAAAAACTGTCACGGCTATGCAACATCATGAGTAACGTCGCGGCTCTGTATGTCGAAGCCAAGTCTCAACAAGTGGAAGATCAGGCAATGGTGCCAATCAATGACGAGTTCGACGTGTATTTGAGCCAGCTCGGACTCATGCCTGTTATGGACTCGACCATGGGAAATGCAGGTGATCCAAATGCAGAGTTTGGTGAAAACGCCCAAGTCAACCAAATGGCGGACTGGATGTCTGGAAGTCGAAATTTGCTGGGATTGTTGGAACAGGATATATCGCAGATCGGAGGTGTACAGTGGCCGCCCATGTAAAATAGAATGATAGAAAGGACCTGGATAGATACTCGCAAATAGAATTTTGGTTTGATGTTTTTAACTTGAGATGAGTCCGATGCAGCTCAGTCGGTGGGAAACCGAGGATCATAGACTTCATAGCCCTCGTCTTCAGTGTCGCTTTCCGGTGACAAGTTCTTCTGGAGACCCGGATTGACTGGTGCTGAATCAAGTGTACTAGCCGGCTTGGGTTTCTCAGTCGTCGTTGCTGCTGGTCCACCGCTCTCAACTTTGGTGAAAGCACTCTTGAAGCCACTCTTCTTGAAGCCGCCTTTCTTGAAACCCCCTCCACCAGTGGCAGTCTCTTGGCCAGGGAGCTTGATGCTGATGAGACCGTCGGCTTTGGCCTCGGCCTTGCGCGCACGAGAGCCAGCGGTAGGGTCACGAACCATAGCCTTCATGTCTTTGAGGCGCTGTTTGTGACTATGATCATAGCTGCTGAGATGGGCTTCATAGTCATTCATGCGTGAGTAGCCTTTTGAGCAAAGCTGGCAGTAGAAAGACTTCTGAGCTTCACGTGCGGAAGCAGTCTGCGCCGAGGGAAGAGTTAGGTGTCGCTGGTGACGCGTTAGTCAAGGAATGAGTACCAGAGTATTCTGGTCTTACTGGAGGCATTTTGTTTTTGTATTCTTGTTAGTACAGTTATGAAGATGACCTCTGATAGTGTGGTGTTGGTGAAAGCGCCGTGGCTGTTGTAAGCTGCTGATGTTTGATGAAGGAAGTATGAAGCAGTGACCACGATCCAGATAAGAGTGCCGGCACTAACTCAGTTCGGCTAGAGCCCAGAATGTCAACCCGCCACCAATCAAAACGTAGCATGTCTTGCTGACCGGACTTCCACAACCTCAACGTCATTTTCCCAGGGGCCTTGACAAGGGGCTTCCAGAACCACCTGCCCCAGAGTCTTGAAAGCTTCCCCGGTTAATCCAGCACGTTGAGGCGCTAATCCCAACTGGAAAAACTTCCAGTCCCTTCCCTGTCACGAGCCCGCGCCGTCATCTCTTGTTTTCTGTCCCCCGCTAGATATTGTTTATTTGTCCTTTGTTTCTTGTAGTCATACAGATTTTAAACGCGCTGGGCGTGGTATCATTATGGACTTCGACCAATCCCCAGATCGTCGAGCCTCACAGGCAAGCTTCTTGTCTTTACAGCAGCTTGACCCTTCCCCGATCGATTCTCCGCCAGCAGATCCGTCTATTGACCGTCGGGACCTCGGGCTACCGCCGAGAGGAAGCGATGATGGTTATGAGATGGTTGATGCCGACGATATGGAGAGGAGCTCGGCATCTATCAAGGCGCCTTCGACCGGTGCTCCCGGGCTGAGCGCAAGTACAAACCTCACAAATGGAGCTACAGGTCCAGGCCCAATCTTCTATCGTGAGTACCCAATGCGTCCACGTGTTTGGACGGCACAGTAGACTCACACTTGGTCAGTTATGCGAATCCAGAAGTTCTCGAGCTACGCAATGGGTCTATTCACCTCACTCCATCTCGCCAACGTATCCCTCATCCCCGCTGTTACTCGCTCTGTCCCTGGCTCCGAGACGTACCTCCTCATGACTCGTGAAATCTACCAGACCTCCCTTACGGAACCAATTCTCGTCGCTCTCCCAGTTATCGCCCATATTGGATCAGGAATCGCTCTTCGACTATTGCGGAGATCACAGAACATGAAACGTTACGGTGCTGCGACCCCTGGGATGTACGCTCTCTATCGTTCAAGGACGGAACTCGAGAATCAAGGGAGGGCTTCTTCGCCATGGCCACCACTGAGCTATATCTCGATATCCGGTTACGCTTTTTCCGTCTTCTTCGCCGCCCATGTCTTCGTCAATCGTGTTCTGCCCTTGCAAGTTGAGGGCGACAGTTCCAATATCGGTCTCGCCTACGTCGCACATGCTTTTGCTCGACATCCTATCACTTCTTGGGTTTCTTACGTCGGTCTTCTTGCTGCTGGCTGCGGGCATATGATCTGGGGTCAGGCCAAGTGGTTTGGTCTATCGCCTACGACGAAATACATCTGGGGCACAAGTACCGCACCCGCGGAGAAGAGAGCCAGAAAGCAAAGGAGAAGGAGATGGGTCGCTCTCCACGGAGCTTCAGTCGCCTTTGCTGCTTTTTGGGCAGTTGGAGGCCTAGGGGTCGTCGCGAGGGGAGGTCTCATGGAAGGTTGGATCGGAAAGGTGTATGATGATATCTTCGCAGCGGTGGGGTTGTGAGGGCATGATTGATCTAGCATCATTGGAGTTTGGGTTCGTTTACATGGGAGATGTTGAACTCTTCTTTACACGCATTATGGAAATACCCTACGTCTATACGTTGGAGAATGAAGTAGACACGCATGAATGCATCAGGAAACTAAGCCAATATGATGATCCACTAGCAAATTGATGTACAAAAATATGAAGTGATCTTTTTCACAAGAGGGAATGTTTCACGTTGGCTTAGACTTGTGGACCACGAAGTGCCCAGCTACGTATTTAAATCACCATAAACAATACCGTATAAACCATTTGCTAATTATATATCGATGAGTGAATCAATTTGGTACCAAAAATCCGAAATTATTTGGACACCGACCTGTACAGGGTAAGCTCACAACCAGCAGGCTCCGGTCAACCGCCGACCTTGGGTCGCCACCGACATTTTGTTTCTTTATCCTACCAACCTCAGAGCTTCATCAACACCTCTACAAACCCCCGTTTTCTTTATCCTCTAGGTTCTATATAGCTGATCGCAGGCTCGTCCTGCTCAGCGCACAATAACCGCACAAAATGCCGAAACGTAAGCTCCCTCCGACCGAAGAACCCTCCGAACCACAAGAAGTATCTCAACCTCGGCCTTCAAAACGAATACGTTTCGCAAATGCGGCATATAACCCACCTTCCCACGATATTCTCACCACTATATCCTCCGAGGTTCTGCTGCGAATATTATCCTTCCTGTCGTCATCAGAGTTGTTGGATATCTCCCCCACTTCACAGCGTCTTTACCGCCTTGCGTCGGATCCTCATCTCTGGCGCGAACATTACTACGAGCGCTTTGTTCTGCCGCGCGCTTTACGTATACCTGGATTTAGACTCGGCGGAGCTGGAGGGACCAAATTACAGTATTCTTCGCGGCGAGCTGTGTGGGCAGATGGACGGAAAGGAAGAGCGCCAGAGGATGAGGTTCTAAGGGAGAGCAATAAGACCGAGAGTGTCGACTGGAAGAGACAGTATAAGCTACGTCACAACTGGGCCAGAGGAAAATGCGCCGTGGAGGAGGTCAGCGTGCGAGGTGCGCCAGATGAGAATGGAGGGCAGAAGAGGACTTTGGTCAAGGTCGTGGAGGGCATTGCAATAACGGCTGATTCGGAATCTGGACTGCGCGCATGGGATCTTCGAACGCGGCGACCGATTGCGCAGCTCAACTTGCACGAGGAAAACGAAAGCGACGATAATGCGCCGACATCACTTGCGGTGGACGAAAGCGGTTCTGGAACAGCAGTGGATATCGTGGTGGGATTCGCAGATGGCGGTTTCGGACTTTGGCGCTTGAACCTTGAGCGACAAGAACTATTACGGAGATATCGGCACGGGAAAAGTTGCAACGGAGAACTTGTCGCCGTCGCTTGCGGATATCCTTATGTCCTAACAGCGACGACAGCGGGTTTAATATCGCTATACACGTTCAACCGCCCAGATGACAAAGCTTTGAACGATACTGCGAATAGTGTCAATGATGAACTGCTATCGAAGGCGACAGAGAAACCACCGAGCGCGATCTTGCCGCCTCCATATCTCCTCACATCGCTCAAGTCGCACACCACCCACTTACCACTCGCTCTATCGATACGGCGCATGTCGTCCTCTGTGAGCGCCTCCATCGCCTACACCTTCTCCGCCCGAGAAGGCTGGTGTATCGGAATACAGGACTTGCTGATAACTCCATCAGCCGATGGCTCCGGCGTTGACACAATATCCTCCCGCCTCGCATCGACGCTCCCCATTACAGCCACTGGCGGCGCTGACTCTCCCCTCACCAATGAGTCACGCTCAGGACTTACGACTCTTTGCTACAGCCACCCGTATCTTCTCGCCACACTGCCCGACAACACTCTCGTCCTATACCTGTGCACGTCGACTGCGACATTCCTATCACTGTCCCTGGGTATCCGCCTCTGGGGCCACACATCAGGCATCTCAGATGCGGAGATCACACCGCGGGGTAAGGCCGTGAGCATTAGCACGCGAGGAGACGAGATCCGCGTATGGGAGCTGGAGGGCCGCGGCGGAGGCAGCAGCATCGAAGTACGACCTACGACCAGGCAGCCAGCCGATGACGCAGGCAGCCCTACATCGGCGCCAAGGGCTGAGTGGGAAGACCGGAGGAACTGGGTTGGATTCGACGATGAAATGGTCATCGTCCTCAAAGAGGCGCGAGACGGTCGCGAGAGCCTGATGGTCTATGACTTTACATGATCCCAATTGCCTCACGCCGTCATATTAGACGTGCCAGAAGAAGCATCACCATGACCACATTGGGACACGCGCAACAGGAGACTGTGTCGCGACTTTGCCGGCAATGGCAATCGCCGCCGCCTCCAGTTCACGCCACGCTCCAGGGGAGAAATTCCGGCCACCCGTGGCATGCTGAGAATCGCGGCGCTCTGGAACTCACACCATCCGGGAGCGTGGGAAGAACCTCTCTGATAGTCCTGGAAGCCACCACCACAAACCAATCGTCTTCAGTTGAGGCTCCCGGGGTCAAGGCAGCACGGCTGAAAAGTCCTAGCAAGCCTGGCTGACGCAAAAGCAAATACAAACTTGGCAGACACCACGATACGAGCAAGGGGACGAAATACATCGATTGGCTCTGAGATGTCAATCGCGACAATTGATAGCCTCTTGCCTGGGCGTTACTATTAAACTCTGAGCGGCATTCCCGCCGACAGATGATCCTTCGCGGCGACTGGTTAGCACGACGCCTCAAGGCTGAAGCAGCGCCAGGCACGTCCCTTTGCTAGCTGGAGTTTATCGAACGACATGAAAAGCCAATTCAAATAAAAAAACAAGGCAACTCCAAAACCAAGGTCGTACAAAAGCCGCATCCGCATCTCGCTCGTCAGGGGTGGCTGTAAGAAGCCAAACTCTCTCCGGCGTAGCATCTTAACCTGAGGCCAGCTGGGATGACTTGTCAAAAAGCTTAGAGTACCTACCTATGTAGCGATTATCCCAACGCCGCAAATAGAAATCGTCCTTTGAAAGGGGAGATCTTCAAAGGCCCCTCGTTTCTGAAACGACATCCATTGAGTTGAGTCAATAAAACGCCGGAAGTTTACTGGGAGAAGCCCCAGCTAAATTGGCGTTGCATGTCATGTTATGCATTATGTGGCTCCACGGCATGAAACAAAACCAAGGTCGTACTGACAGCGCATCAGAGGAAACAAGGGAAGGGAAGAGGCGAGAGACCTAGTTACGGAGTAGACAGTACCGGTAGCTATCAATTGCAATGCGCCTTGCCTTTCCAGACGGTAGACGCGTTACACAGGACCATTGGTTCACTGCGCCCAAGCAGAAGCTGACACGCTGAGTTGCTGGATTGACCAAGGATGTTTGCTTCTGCCAGCGTATCAGCTGCGCCAATTGCATCCCGCTCGAATTGACAGGATAACGCCTCAAATGCAGTGCTACTGTTTACCTGGCAGCCTCTTCTTTTCTTTCCCAGTCCTGAGTCCTAACTCCAGAATCAGTGTACGCCACACTGGCTGCCCGCAGCTTCACCGTACATTTGCTCGCAATACTCAGAGGCAAAAAATAGAAATCGTTAGATGGCCAGAGGCGAATGCTTGGTCCCATTGGGTAGCATCAAAATGTCCGTACGATATTCGCAGAGACTGCACGTTGCCGCTGTTCGTAACCGCGTAAAGTGATACCCCCACTAGACGCGAGGGGTTCGACTTTCACATGGCAAAGATAGAGGGGGTTAGGGGGTCTTTGCTGTGTCTAGTCAAGTCTAGGAACCAGACCCAGAAGACGGGGAGGGATTGAGGTACCTCAGTGGGGCCGTCCGTTATGGAGTTGAGTTGTCTTGTGGGCTACGGATCATAGTGGAGATTCTTCTTTCCAGGCGGAGATGTCGAGTGAAGGGAGGGAGTGTGGTTATCATGGACTTTGATATGCGGAGCAGCGTAGTCGTTCAATGCCATTGAAGTCAACAGAAGCAATCATCAAGTGCAGTATCTTGACTGAAGTGATAAATGAGCATGGAACCATTAGCACCTTGCTTTTGACCGCCGAAATACTCATAACCGAGGAGAAGCTGAAGTGAACCGAATTGAATTTGACAAAACCACCCGTGCACGCGGCCCGAATCTGCCTTAGCCGCTCAACAAGGCGGGCGATATACCAACCGCCGCCTGAGATTGGCCGAACTGAGAGACGGCACGTTGGAAAAGAGGGAAACGGAGGGCCGAATTCGAGGGGCACAACGGACGGGGACGGTGTAAGCAGGCGGACTGCGGTTGGTGTCTAGAACTAAGACGGTGGATCACTATCTCTCACCGTTTCTTTGCGTTACAAATGCCGAAGGGTAAGAAGAAAATAACGCTGCAAAGTTCCATTGCTCGATCCAACCCATCTCAAGCAAGCAAGCAAGCAAGCAAGCAAGCCAAGAGGTGGAGGCCCGAAGCCGAGGCATGATATGCCGTCGCGTGGGTGTCAAACAAACTGGAGAGCAGCACAAAACAAGACAAGACACTTGATACTCTGTGTTTGGTGTTGACGCTGTAGGCTCCTCAATAAACAATTGTGAGCCCAATCTTATGATATAGACACTCCAGTCATGGCAACCATTTCAAGAAAGTCGATAAGTGAGGCGTAATATCTCAATTGTTGATTAGAAGAAGTTGAGTCAATTTGACTTGACCCCTCTATCGCGGGGTCGCGCCGGGCATCAAAGAACCATGGAAGCGAACCAACAGTTCACTCGAAGCCAGCACTAGAGTGGAAGGGTCCTCCACTAACACGCCCGTCAAAGACTGGCCCCTGTGACGAGCATTTGAATGACGTCTTTCTGCTAGCATTTGATGGATGCTCGAGGTGGTCTAGATCGCATTGGATCCCAAATGTCGTGAGCTTCAACTGCACGACTCGCTGATTTCCTTGGTTTGATGCATCCGTTGCTATCCCTTCTCTGTCACTTGAGAAGGGAGATGGTTGAAAGATGCCTCAATGTTGACCGCCCTTGCAGTCAATGAATGACATTGGTCTTCACCGTCGCACAGGCCTATGCCCTTGGCGCCTCCCACTATGTTCCGTCGGTCACCAGCATTAGCCTCGTATGTGGAGTTGATAGACACTGAGACAGTGCTGATGACTTGCCGACGCGCGCAGCACGCTGAGTTCTTCATTAACTTCCCGAATTGATCCAGGATGTTGGGATAGACTACGCCGTTTCATTTCTCCGATCCTGCGAAGTGATGTGGGTGCCAGAATTGCTACTGCCCGAGATTCATACGCTCAGACTCCCAAGTCTCAAACTCACGCACAGAATCGCCCACTGTATTGTCTCAGACCAAAGCGGTCAAATGATATATGGTAGTATGATAGCAACGCGATATGGGACGGGTGACGCTTCACGGGATATACCTCGTGAGCCTCTTGACTCCAGCCTCCGGACTCAGACGCACCCTTCCTTGAGCCTATGGTCCTCTCATATCCAAGAGCAGCCCTCATAGGTGAGTCTTCGGAGTGAGGGCGGCCACCACTACGACGGATGTTGATCAGCCACCACCGATTAAGAAGACGGAATGGATGGTACGGAGGATACACGCGCCGAGCGGGCCGTTTCACAATCACCCATGCCATTAGAGATTGAAGCGCGGTAGGCCGTCGTCCCGACTCTGCTACCAGCCTTTACGAGTAGAAATGGAGGGGGGCCAGATGCCATCAACCATTGCAAATCTCAGCAACTTCCTTGATTGTTGCATCGCATGTCTTGCATTTGGACCCTACACAGTTGAATCAGTGATAAAGTAGCATTTCGTTATCAGAAGAACTGATAAGCCAATCCCACCATGACTTGTCATGTGCTCCCACCACTTGCTCACCTGCCAGAGGACGCCGGCTGACGATCCAAGGCCAATGGTGGGGAACCTGGTTAGTTCATCTGTAACACCCGCTGCCAAACTCTGGGGAATATCCATTTGCTATCGATAAATATTCGGAAGCGGGTATCAATTGTCCTTCCCACCTTGTCTCTGATTGAAAATCGCAGTAAAGGGAGGTGTGTAGCTCGTTTATTTCGACAGCAGCAATATGATGCCAAGGTTGCCGACCACCAAGCTAGATACGCATGTCCCACCTCGGTATTCATGGTTCGCTTGGTTGCTCGGCTCGGGCTTCCTCCGTCGTTGCTGATGTGAATTCCAAATTGAATTGAGCTCAGACAAAGCGTCCTCGGATCATAATTCCTCTCATTGCTCTGCGAATCCCTCATTGATGGCTTTGCCTTAGGCTTACGCCTCAGAGTGGTAATGCAGTTTCGTTTCGGCTTTACTATAGCAACTTTTGAGCTCCGTTCGGGGTTTGTCAGGCTTTGCTCCGTCAATTAGGCCACGCAATCGTGCTGTCTTGGGGCAATGCTGAGATGAAGCGTCCGGCTCACCCGATGGAGCAATCTGCTCCTGTCTCAAGCTGACCAAAGTTCTGGACAAATTTGCCCATAACCCTGACTGTGTCATTGTTGGGAATTACCACAACAAGCCAGCATACCTCATGCTACTTTCGGGTCCAACAAAGAAATCCATCTCATGTCATCGAGAGATGATGACGTTGATATTTGACCATGATGCAAATGCCATCATGCCATCATCTCCTTCAACAACAACTCAATCCATCGTTGAACGCTAAAGTTCACCAATCAGCAATCCTTCCAGAAGCCCAAACGTACCAGGGCCTCAAACTCCTTATCGATAATTCACTCCCCCCTGGTCTGGGTCGCCCCCAAACCAGCCAAGACACTAGACCAGACATGACTTGGTGGCAGGTCTCGTTTTGGTCTCTCTAGTCTGCTCCTGCGGGAGTCCAAGCCTGTTTCTCCATATCCTGTGACTCACATCAATTCGGTGTGGGGGGAAGTGAAGCCCAAAGCCTGAGGAAGCAACATAGCGATATGTATGTACACAATTGTGTGAATAATGAACGCTGAATTGGCACTCAATTGCAAAATTGGGGAACAATTGTTGGTAGAGCGATGGTCGTCTGATACTGCCATCTGCCGAGAGCCACGTAATTTGAAGACGACAGTTGTGAGGCCGCCAGTTGGTATCTCGGCTAACACCCAACGACTTACACAAAATAGTCCTTGATGACAGCGCAAGAAGGAGCTGCGCTGCATGTTCAATTATGAAGCCGATGGCTGTTCAACGATCGCCAACTCAATGGCTGACTTGATTGATAGGAATTTACTTTCTTGCGCTGCAATGTCTACATCGGTCAGAGACTATTTGAATCATGAACGGGCATCAATTAAGGACAATGAACCCTCGGTCGGAAAAGTTGCGACTCTGCTGCATGGTGGGGTTGATCGCTGGGTTTCCCCAACAAGCAATCTTCAGGGCCCTTCAGGGCCGAAACAAAGGGTCTGGAAATGGGAATCCGGATGCGGGAACGATTGACGAGATGCAGAGTGCCAAGCGGGTAGCCACGAGAGTTGAAGACGACAGATGCTCCGCGAATGCGCGCGAATTGACCGGTTGTATCCTTGAATATCCACAAACTTGAATGCGGTCGCCGTAGATTGCGAGGTATGCATATCAGCTCAGAGTGCCACCTCGCTCGCGAGCATGAGCCTGTTACGGTAGGCAGTGGGCTGAGGCAGAGTGATTTGGATAGGTAGGCAAGACTGGTCAAGCCAGACCGCAAGTCAAGACAACCGGCCGGTGAGATAACAGCCAGTTAGTCTGGCACTCACAAACAAGAAAGTCACAGCCAACGGAACCAGAGTCGGCGCTCAACATCTTGGCTAATCATTGGGCGTCGGGCAGCGAGCAAGAGGAGGGCTGATTCAAGACATGAGCCGTCACACGCAGAAACCACACGCCCCTCAGATATTAGGCGTTATGTACGGAGTAGGCACTGTCGCGATCGTGATTTGCCTAGGGAGGTAAGAGAAAGGAAAGAGGGGTCATGTATGAATGAGGTTGGCTCTCGGATGAGAAGCAGAAGTGCAAAAGAGTCCATTGCAGTGTAGTGGCTACTACGCAGGTAGGTGAGGAACGTGGGAGTTAGCGTACATAGTTGAAGATAATCAGTGATGGTGTCGCAAAGGCCCTCGTGTGATCTTCCAAAGTTCAGATGGCATCATGATCGACCAGATATGAGCATGTGTTAATGTAGGGACGCGCATCTGCCGCCAAACAAACGCAGGCCAGATCTCCTGCCCGGAGACTTCTGTAGGAACAGGAAGATGGACCATACCAAGCTCGGGGCTAGCTGGGTTTGGGAGATTTGGCGCCGGGCCTCGTGGACGTTACCAGTTCTGACCAAGCCACTCAGCGCCTCCCAGGACATGATGGATGGCTAAATAGGTTAGGTGGGATGTGTACCTACATGCTGCATACCAAGGCTGTAATGGCGCACGAACTCCTGGCATCACCACTTCCTTGGCCAACAGAGACAGCCAGCCAGCCTTATGCATTGAGACTGCGCTTTGGGCTGAGGCAGGATGAGCGAGAACGCAGCGTCTCGCTTGCGTATACCATGAGAAAACACAGTGGGAAATCGCATCTTGGTGACCACTAATGATGGTGATGCTCGTTCTGTGGAGACGCTGGGCTGATTGATTACGGTATTCGTGCAACTAACTGGGTGAACTGGCGTCTGTTCCCGTTGCTCGCCTCGCGCACCCGCGACATGGTTCTTTGACATTGCTTCCGTTATTGAATCTCGGCTGGGTAGGGGCTGTTGGTTGAAGCAAATTGTCTATTCTTCGTTCAAATTAAGTTGAGATTCTCTCTGGCCTCCTACCTCATTCTTCCCCACTCACCCTATTCCAGAATTCCTTGGGTGGAATTGACTTCATTGACCAATTCCTGGCTGGAGCTCTCGGATCGGATGTCAGTGAGGGAAATGACCGAGTCGAAATGGCGAATCGCCAATTGCACTGACTAGGTAACAATGGATTGGACAATGGCATGAGTCAGAGGGCAAAGCAGGGCAGAAAAAGTGACGGGATGAGAAGTTGGTTTGTAATTGAGAACCTACCTTTACCTTAGTCGAACTAACACAAGAAAAGGCAAGGCATTCAGTCAGTTTGATGGAAGGGAAGGAGGAAGACGGCGCTCACTCACACCTTCCCCCCCGTGATTCAGTTTCCAGACGGTGGGATATTTTGGGAAGGGTCAGCCCGTCACCGTCCGTCAATCACCACTAGCGGTATTCAAGTTCCAGTGAGGTCACACCCCCCGTGGCTAATGAGAGGTCCCTGATGACCTGTGCACGATCACGCATGACTGCTGAGTACGGAGTACAAGATGGGTGATTGGAGACTGCGACATTGGGAGAAAAGTAAATGTGTGATTCAATTGATACGAGTAGTTGTCAATTGACAAACCTTTTGTGAATTGAAGCATCTCCAACCCGTCCAGGCTCTCTCAATGGGCTATGCTTCCAGAATAATGCCCCTCGCAAAGTCTATCTGAGCTCGGATCCACTTCTATTCATGGATCCCAAATGTTTGGCATCTGAGGTGAGTCTGAGTGAGCTGCAGCTAAAACCCGCGCGAGTGCAGCCTGCAGGCAGTCACTCACCGGGGGCCCTGAAAGGGAAAAGCAATGAACCTCTGCTCTAGCCAGGGAAATGGAGGGCTGAAAGAAGGCTGCTGAATTGAGATATCCATTGGATGATACAAAGTGTCCATTTTCAGGCATTGATGAAAGCCATTGAAACAAAGGAGACTGGCCATGCATGAATAGGGGTGTGCCGTTAGTCAGTTTTGCATCTTCGCATTGTCACATTTGAATTGTGGCTGCGTCAAAATTCACGTTTGTTTTACTAAGCACACTCCAAAGTGATCTTCCACTCCCTGGGCTGTCCTGACACCCTCCTTCCCGTCCGTCCATCTCCCTCTGTTTCCACAGGACGCCACCCGACTGTGTTAGGTGTGAGTGTGACTGTCTGTCTGTGAGTGAGTAGGAGCCATTGATTGCGAGCATCTGGGGGTATTGTGTTAGTAGCAATCTAATTCATATCAATCATGGCACGCGCCTTTCCACTGTCATTCGCTTTCTCTCCTCCTTTTCTTCTTGTTTCACTCTTTCTTCACTTCTGCAATATCGCACGAGCTGGTAACTGGCTAATGGACCCTTTGCGCTCTGTTACCCACGCTTCAACATCTGAGCCAGGCTCCAATAATCGTCTCTGAGCATCAATCCATCAATCAATCGACAACTCGTTCCACTGGCCCCCCACTCGCGCCCACTCTCCTAAAGACTTTGAGCCTGAGCTGCTTGTCAATAAACCAATCAAGTCCACCTAACCCGAGATACTACTTGTCAAGCGCACAGTCGTCACAGCGGTTCCTGCTCTGGCGCCTTCACCAACAGAAAGGAACTTGACTTCCAATTCATTACGAGAGTGTAGCAATCAATTCAACTGCGACCCAATCTATCCCCATTTGGACTTCCATTGAAAGCACGGGAAAGAGTCCGTCATCGATGCTAGTGCTGCTTTGTTCCCGAGCCGAGACAAAGGCGACTCCTTTCTTTGCTTTGCTTCTCTCCATCTTGAACTCTTCTTTTCATGTTTAGCATTGCTGCGCGCACATAATTGAGCCAACTACATCTCCTCTGTTGCATATTCACGCAAGGTATACTTTTCTTATAAGAGTATCATCATACTCTGACCCTTAATTGACGTTTGCTGTCTGGCGCGTGTCGTTTTTGCCTCGCATGCGCACACGCACGCAAACTCTCGTCGGTCCTGTCTAGGTATATATATGCCCTGTGCTTGCCCAAGAGAGCATTCTACCCATTGTTTTCCTCTTCAAGCCAGTTCACACACTTGCGGACTCGCCTTGAACACTGTCTGTTTCTGCCCGCTGCGCCCCAGGCCATCCAGTGATCCCCGTCTTCAGCAGGCATAGGCTGCTTTTGCTTCTCTGCCACATCATCAAGTCAAGCTCTCGGCCGACCCTCAAAAGTCGTCAGGTCGCGGCCAAACCAATTGCCCATTCGACTGGCTCGAGAGTCATTGCTTTCAAAAGTCATACGGTCTGGTACGGTGCCCGTCCCATAGATCGAACAACCCACGGCCCTATTACTGTTTCTCGGGGCCTCGGATCTTCCTTGGGGTTCTCTGTTGAGGCCCCATTGCTTTACACCTCGCACTCTACTCTACTCATTTACCCACATCGACAATCGCATGTCGATTTGCAACAATTGAATTACACTGCACTCTTACAGTCATACGGTTGCCCCCCATTGAGTGTACCCCTGGCCCCGCCTGTTGAGTGCCCAGACACTCCTATCACCCCATACCCATATCAGCATTGACAAACAATTGCACCTACGTGCACTTACACACTCGAATCACTCCGGGCTCAGCGTTCTCATAAGAACTGCCCTTCCCACTCTCTCCCCCCATCATTCTTCTCTTTTTAAAGAAGAAATCATCTCGGACACTCTTCAATCCGTCTCGGAGGTAAACACATTTCGTCACTAAACGCCGAAGCAAACTCCGCTGCCTTGGGTCGACAGGACAGTCACAGTCCTGCGCATCTTACCCAAGCACCAAGGGACTAGGAGGGTCTCGTCAAGATCTCACACATCACACCCCCCTCCTTATAACTCCGCCCCCCCTCGCCCCCCTCCAGTTTCGCCGCCCTGTTGCTGCCTACTCTGGTCTAGGCGCCCATCCAGTCACTGACAGCGCACTTACATACACTTTTGGGTTGGGCATACGCAAACAAAGTCGACGAGACTCATTCGGGCTTATTCATGCCTTTCGTCTGAGCCTATTAATTGAGAGCCCCTCGCCCTTTTAGATTGTTCTAAAGGTCTTAACGGTTTCGCCACACTCCCTATTGTCCACGTCACAGCCATTGTGACGACTGACTGACTGATTGCATCTCGTGGCTGACAAACCACTTTCGCTTTATCTGCGCTATGCAACCTTCTACCACTTTCGACGACAGTACAATCTCGTCAGTCAAATTGCAGACTGAACGAACTTCGTCTCTCCCCCTCTCTATTCAATCTCTCTCTCTTCACTCTCCACCATCCGGCCCCTCAAACAGCACATACAACACCACAACAATGGCGGCCAATTCTCCTCACTCTGCGCAAGCGACCAGCGCAATGCCTCCTCCAGCCCATCCTGCCTCAATTCCTTCCAGGATGCATATCAACATTCTGATGTCGCCTCCAGACCAAGCCCACGATAGCTTCTACTATCACACCGGAAAGGCCGACTCCTCCTGCTCCTCCAGCAAGAACGCTTCAGGACAGACTCCAATGTCTCCTCCCATCTCGCCTTGCAACAGACCGATGGCCACCACCGAGACACCAACAAACTCAACGGGCCGTGATATCGTTCTCTACCCAGACGATGCGTCTTCCAGTCCAGCCCAGATTCCCCTATTCCCAACCGCTGAGGACCGTGACCACAGTCGAACGATTGAGGAACACATACAAAAGAATTTCAACGACAAGATTTTTGTTGTGGTGCAACCCCCGACACGCAATGACTATGAGCTTGTGGTTTCGTTTCAGTCGCAACTCAACAAAGCTTACGCACAAAACCCAAAGGCATGGATGTTGTCAGTGACTAAGCAGGCTCGTGACGACAATCATCGCATAGCTCAAGCCAAAGCACGCGCTCGTCCCTTGGCGGCCAAAGCCCCCAAGATATCCCGGCCTCGCACCGATAATAATCGTGTTCTGAAACCTACCGGGCGAACTATTCGCGTTCAGCTCACGAACAGCCCAAGACGACCAACGCCTCAGCTCAGTGCCAATGACATCGCTGAGCCTAAACCTCGGGCTCAAGGCCCGGACAAAGATTTTGCATCACTGATGGACCTGTGTCCGAGCGTGCCCCCCGACAAAGCGAACTGGTTCAAAGTTGATTGGAAGGGGTCGCCACTCGACAACAGCCAGGATCCTCATCGACATCTTCTTACTCCTGACGAAAGAACGCTGGCATGCAATCTGCGCCTTGACTGTGCGACGTACCTAGCGAGCAAGAGACGCATTTTCATAGGCAGGCTCTCCAATTATAGGCGAGGGAAAGGCTTCCGCAAGACCGACGCCCAACAGGCTTGCAAGATTGATGTTAATAAGGCCTCCAAGCTCCACAGTGCCTTTGAAAGTGCCGGTTGGTTTAGGGAGGAACTCTTGGAGCCATTGAAGGACGTCATTCTGAACTAGTGGAGTGGCCTTCACCATGTTGGACGGTTTCGAACCTCGTTGGCCACGGCGTAGCCTGTCCTTCATTTGCCGCTTGTCTTCTGAGCAATGATGCTTGTCACGGGAGTTTTACTTCACTTCACTTCACTTCACTTCATTTCATTTTTCTCCGCTGAACCCAAATGATTGGGTCAGTAAATGAGGATCAATCGGAATCACGGCACATTTACTTTTTCCTTTAGGCGATACACCATAGCATTAGGGACTCTCATCTTCACGATACCCGGAGTGCATATATACCTGACCCTGACCCCTTTGCGATCATGTCACACCACTCCACAGTTTTCTTTTATTTCATTTTCTATCATGGGTTTCGGCCTTGTCTTGCCCACCTCGCCCCTCTGAAGTCATGTCATCTTCGAGGTTGTCAAGGGCGAGATGTTGGGGACAGCGAGGGACAGCATGGATGGATGTTTGGCGTTATCATGTATGGTCCCTCCTAGCAGACTTCGCTGGGGTTCAGGGGACTATTTTATTTGGACTACCAGGATGCAAGGGTTGTGCGTACATGTGATGGCTAGTCATAGCCGTGGACTTGAACATCACTGGATGATTTCAGGTCAACGAGTATCGACTGTATGCAGGCGCACGCCTAGGCAGAGGCACAACCTTGTGACCTTGAGCAGAGATTGGATTATGGTTGCCCTTTGGAAGGGACTAGCTAGACAATAGCGAAATGAATTGTTTACTCAAGCACTTGTTGTATTGCCATGTCTGTGAGCGTGATGGATGAGAATGCCGACCCGATTGATAGAAGGGCAAAAAAACGCCTGCTTGACGTGTGTGTCGCAAGACCAAATGGACGTAGGGGCCCTTGAAAGAAAATCCATTGACTTCAGCCCTACACTACACCACGATTTGGGGGCCGGTTCACTTCCTCTAGAGGTTAAGCGTGAGCCATATTTCTGGGTAAGTAAGGGACATAACCTAAGCATGTTCTGACTGATGTGCGCGGGTGAAGCCGCCGTTGCAGCGGGACCAAGCCATTGGCAAAAGAGGTACATTCCCAGCGACGCCTCACCAAAAGAGTACTTTAGCTAGGGGGGAGTGCGGACGGGACAAGGCCAGGCCAGGGATACCTAGGTAGGTATGGGTGAGTGGTGGAGTTGGACAGCGGGAGCTTATCGGGTGGAGCAAGATGAGAGAGGAAAAAGAAAAGCTACGATGTGGCGCTGTGGCTTGAAGATGCACGTTCAGCGTGTAAGAGGAACATATCGTTCAGTGTTTGTGATGATTACTTGTGGGATATTGGTGAGATGGAGGTTTATTTAAAGACACGTTGTGTTGCGGGAATGGCGTGAACGTGTACGTGTCTTTTCAGAGGCCCCAAGACAAATGATGAAGTTTATAATGAAGTATGTTTGCCAAGTCCCTCTCACGTTTTGGGTAAATGATCACATTGGCGGTACAAATTGAAGCAAGGTGTTTTCTGAAAAGTCTACTATCAAGAAAAGGTTCTGCTGTGAATGCCGTGAATGACGTGCTGAAGAGGGAGAGACCAATGAGGATATAGTGACTCGGCATTGGGAGTGGCTTGTGAATGGGTAATACGTGTCCGTAGATATCAAGCTCCGAGATTTGACTCAACAGAAAGTGAGGCTGTAGATGATTCCTGGTATCTGATGCTTAACTCTGTCAATGCTTTGTAGTAGCACGTGTCCTTTCGTTGCTGCGCCAATGAGTCCTGATGAACTTGGTCCAGACCGTTGTCAAGGGCCATCAGGGTTGTCAGAGCCGCCACCATGCTCTGTATTATGTTAGACCAGTCGAAGCCCATCATTCGTCACGATATGGTTTACGCTTCGCGATTTTCATTGGAAATGAAGAGATACTGCGCATATGAGTTTAATTTGCGAACACAATTTTCAACCAATTAACAGCCTTGTCCTCCGGTATGGTGTAGTGGCTAACATTTCGCGCTCTCATAACCTGAGAGATCAAGTACCGCGGAGCCCAGGGTTCGATTCCCTGTACCGGAGTTTCACTTTTGCATTTTTGACATCTGGATCTACAAAGCTTGTTCGTGGTGGTGTTGTCTTCTTTTTGTTTGTGGTGATGAACTGTTTGAGTAGGCGGGCGGCGTCCGTTGGCGTGTGACTGAAAAGAATCATTAATCAGTCTTCAGCAATTGCCTTTTAGGTATATAAAACGTCACTCGCTGTCAGTTTCACAATCAGCAATTGATTATCTCTGCTAGTTGTTGCGGATTCAATAATCTTGACCACGCCTTACCGGTGTCGTGACTTGAGTTATACTGAAGCACATCTCATGCCAGAGAGAGGAGGAGTGGGTGACATGTTCGTACGATCATGGACATTCACTTCTAGCTGCTGTACCAGCTGCAACTGGAAATCAAGTATAGAAGTCAGTATAAGCCATGCAATCATCACTGAAACGAACTGAAGTCGTACTTGTCAGTCATTACGGTTGATTCATCATGTCATGTCCCTCTATAGTACAGCATTTGTCCTCCATCAAATTTACTGACCCGCGGCAATAGTGTAACCACCATCAACAGCAACAGTCTGCCCGACCAAGTACTGGTTCGTAGCAAAGAACAGCACTGTAGCAGCCATATCCTGATCCTTGCCAGCCCGTCCAGCGGGAACCTTCTCAGCATACTTCTCCTTGGGGATGAAGCTCTTCTGCGCCTCATCACTTCCATCGGTGGTCATCTCGGAGGGGAAGACACCAGGAGCGATACCGTTGACACGGATCTTAAGCTTGTTGCTCACAATCTCAGCGGCCAGCATGCGTGTGAGATGCACGGCTGCGCCCTTGGAAGCGTTGTAGGCAAAGTGGTGCTGAGACTTCTGGATAAGACCGCTGATGGAGCTGATGTTGATGATAGTTGAACTCCAGCCCGGATGCTTCTCACTGCTCTTCTGCAAAAGCGGCAAGAAAGCAGCAGTGGTGAAATACATGCCCGTAACATTGGTGTTGTAAGTCGAGTTCCAGTCCTCGAATGTAGCATCCTTGTTGTCAAAGAGGTTCTCCTTCATCTCCTGTGCAGAATCGGCCTCGACCTGGAAAGAGTTGCTCGAGATACCCGCGTTGTTGACGAGAATGCAGAGGCAGTTCTCTCGGGAGGAGTACTCCTCGTAGAGCTTCTGAATACCCTCCTTGTTGCCGATGTCGGCTTGGATGGGGATAATCTCGCCGGCGATGTTCTTGCCGTACTTCTCAACGACGGTGTCGAGCTTCTCCTTGGTGCGGCCGGTGATGTAGACCTTGGCGCCGTTGACAGCGAGGGCTTGAGTGGCCATGAGGCCGATGCCAGAGCCACCACCTGCATCTATCAGCCACACTGCTCACTGATGGTATCGTTGAGATAGACGTACCTGTTACGAGAGCAACCTTGCCCGAGAGATCAAACAAAGTATCGCGAGAAAAGTCTCGGTGCTCACCACCACTTGCTGGTTGTGTTCCCGACATTGTAGCTGTAGTGTACTGAAAGTTCTTTCTGTTGCTCGAGTTAAAGTTTCGTAGTTGATATGAAGTTGTGATGCAAGAGTTCTTAACAAAAGGAGTTGTGAGTCGAAGTGAAGGTGCAAGAAAGCATCTGGAGCCAAGTCTAAGAAACTGCCTGGACATGATTCTTATAACAAACAATTCTGCAATTAAAAAGAGGGGTAGTAGCTAAGGTACACAATAAAAAGTAGAAACTGCTGCAACTCGCAAGAACTGGCACCTCAACCAATGCCCATCTTAACTTATGGCCCTCTCCTGTCTCATACACCCAATGACGAGCTCATGATGAGACCGGCACGTTCTTTTCTGCTCAGTCCATGACGAAAGAGAGCGGAGGAAGTGATCCGTGAATTGCGAGAGGAGGAAAGAAAGGGTATGACAAGCGAAACAACAATTGGAGTCTTTTGCTGCGTGAGGCTCTATCATGACGTCGACGTGGGGTCAAGATGATGATTTGATCGGTCCTCATCGCGATCTTGATAAGCTTACAAAGAAAAGGTTGAAGCAAAAATGTTGATCGGCCAAGCCACATATTACCGCATCTAGAAATCAACGGGTGAATTGACCTCTCAGGTTACGAAATGGCGTCGTAGCGTGTCAGGACTTCTAAGTAGAGGTGTGAGGCTCAACATCTACCCCACTGTAGTCTCAACGACATCAACACCATCACGATCCTCCTCCATTGAAAGTTTCAACAACACTCAATTGTTTCATTCACAGTAATCCTACACTTGTACCAGATGTCGTCTCATTACAGACCTCAGCGGCGTTACCCAAACCAAACGCCATTCCATGCATTCCAAGTCCCCTTCACCCTCGTGAGCATCATCTATTTAACCTCGATATGCTGCACTGCCTTCTGCCACTTTTGCTCGTCCGTCCTGTTGCACTAGATTAGTCCATGCCCATCAAGGCTATACGTACTAAACACTTACTTGTCAAAGCGCAATAGCTTGCCCAGCACCGGCACAAGCTGAGCTCTTAGCTTGGTGTCCTTCTGCTCCAGGAACTGCAGTAGAATAGTCTTGAGATAGACCGTGTCTGGAGTTCCGCCAGCGGCCGGCGAGCCATTGCTTCCGCTTCGCACCGAATCGAACGAGCTGCGGCTTGAGTTGGCTACGAGCTTGGTCTGCACCGACTTGAGATCCTTGGATACCTTCTCGTATCGTTGCCTTGCCTCCTCCAACATTCGTCGTAACTCGGCTCGCTGCTTCTCAACATCACGGACTTGCTTCTCTGATGCGTCGAGAGCTGTGCGCAGCTGTGATGCTGTTGTTCGGAGCTCGTCCGCCTCAGCCTCGGCCTTCTCTTCCACCGATTCGAGCTCTTCTCGTCGTCGACGCCACTCCTTCTCACGCTGCTCAAGCTCATCACGTTCATGTGTCAAAGTCTTGACCTCACGCTCCAGATCCTTCAACTTCAGCTTCAGGTCTTCCGTCTCGCGTGTCTTGCGTCGCGCAAGGGTACTCGACTCATCCTCAATTCGATCTCGCTCCTCAACAGCTGCCTCCAATCGAGCCCTCATCTCCCGAACCTTGTTGTCGGCACGCTCATCGACATCCGCCAACAATCGTCGCATCGTCTCGCCCTCGCGCGTACGCTCCTGAAGTAGTCGCTGAACCTCAGCAAGCTCCTCCTCCAGTGATTCAGCCTGCGACTTGGACTCCTTCAGCTGCACAGACATCTCCGCCGTCTGGTCTCGCATACTACTCAACAGACCCTGGGCATTGCTGTACTGCTGCGTCTTGAACTCTGCCTCCTCTTGCGCAGCTGTCTTCTCCCGCTTCAATTTGTGCATCTGCTCTTCAAGCTCCTTCACCTTGGGTCGCAGCTTGCCGAGCTCCTCCTGCACTGTCTTGAGCTCTGCCTCCGTCTTCTCGGCCTTAGCACTAATCTCAACCTTCTCAGCTTCAGATCGGCGAAGGTCTCGTCCAGATACCCGTTGGGCATCCTCGAGACGAAGTTTGGCGTTTGTCTCGGTGGCCAATTTCTCCTGTAAACCCTTAATCTCAGTCTCGCGATCCGAGGCTAACTTCTGGACACGCTCCACATCTCGTTTGAGATCCTTCTCCCGCTTCTCCATATCCTTGAGCTCCTTGGTCTTGGCTGCGAGCTCCTCCTTCGTAGTTTTTAGTGTAGCAGACTCCTGGCGCAGGCTCTTCAACTCAGGCTGCGCCTTTTGTAGCACCTCACGTAGGTCTGTAAGATCCTTGAATCGGTTTTGGGCCAGTTGCTGAGCAGCGCCTAGGTCGGCTTGCAGGGTGGTCGTCTTTTCCTTGAGCTCGTCGTATTCTGTCTTCAAGGACTCCATCTCGCTTTGCAGCTTGGTGCTGACTTCGGCATCTGAAGCCGATGAGTCAATCTTCCTCTCAAGATCAGCAATCTGTGTCTTGAGTTCCAACTTCTCCGCCTCGAGCTCCTTAATCTTCTGCTTGGCCTCAACATGATCCTGACCAATTGTGAGCAGGTTCTCTTGGAGTGACTCAATCTCCTCGCGCAGGTCCTCCTCAGTCTTGCGCCTCTTGCTCAAACGTTCAATCTGCGTATCCTTCTCAGCAACCTCCTCCTTCAGCTTGGCGATCTCAGCCTCAAGCTCAGCATTTCCCTCGGGCTCAGCGGGAGTTGCTGGCTCAGGAGTCTCCACTACGGCCTCTACAGCTGGAGCTGCAGCACCACCGGCGCCACCCTTGCCCTTCTTCTTTTTGTTCTTCTTCTTATTTCCACCGCCCGCAGCCGCAGCAGGTTGTGAGGCCGTAGGCACTGGCGTTGCAGCGGGTGTGGGTGCAGCAGGAGCAGGCTTTGTCTCCAGTTTCTTGGTCAGATCGTCAATCTTGGTCTGGCTCTCAGTCTTCTCCTTCTTCAGGAGCTCGATCTGACTGTTGAGGTCATCGATCAGCTTCTTGGAGATGTTCTTTGCGTTCGAAGCCTTGGCCAACTCGGCGTCCAGTTGGCTCGCGCGTTTGTCTGATGAAGCAAGTGAAACCTCCAACTTATCAACCTTGGCTGTGTGCGTGCTCTTGTCTTCTTCCAGCTGCTTGAGTTGCCTTTGCGCCTCTTCCAATCGTTGGTTCAGAGACTCAATCTCCTTGTTGCGCTCATCAAGCTGGGTTTGCAGGGACTCCTTGGCGGCGGCGGCATCGCGAGACTCACTGAGCTCCCGAGTCGTATTCTCCAGGTTCTCAACCAGACCAGCGCTGTTCTCCTTGACGGTGGTAAGTTCCTTCTGGAGACTCTCGACCTCGGACTTGAGCTTATCAATTTCCTCAGACTTTGACGTGAGGTCAGCTTGAAGGTGGGGAATTTCATCATCGTAAGAGAAGAACTCCTCGCTTTTGTCCTTGGGTTCAGTAATTGATTCAGTAACCTCAGATAGAGACTTTTGCGGCTTATGTTTGGGCGAGAACATCCCCATGACAGAAGAAACAGGAGACTTGGACTTTTCGGGGACTTCAGGGGGAGTATCCTCGTGCTTATCGTCCTTGGTAGCTTCAGATTCCTCGGTCTTTGGTAGGGTAGAGTCTCCTGACTTGAGTGCCGCAAGCTCCTCCTCCAATTTCTTGGCCTTTTCTTCGGTTTCGTTGTGCTTTTTCTGCAACTCTTCCTTATCTGTTGAAACCTTCTTCAGCTCCTGCATCACCATGTCGCTTCGGAGGTTCAGTTGGTTGAGATACTCGACAAGAGCTTCGGGGTCGCTGATGGAAGTCAAGGGGGTGTTTTCCCGGAGGGCCTTCTCGAATGGTTCGATCGCTGTCGCTCGCCTATGGGCAACACGGTAAGATCGAAGTAATTCTTTGAACATGTGTTAGTTCCCTGCTCTCATCGTGCGCATTCGTAGATATGAACTTACCGGGATACGTCGCCTCGAGCTTCTCCAGTTTGCGCAGCTTCTGGCGGATCTCAGGGCTCAACTCTTGAGACTTGGTCGCCTCTGGCTTGGCCGCTGAAGAGCCATCTCCACCGTCCTGATTCTTGCCCGAATTGGCCTCATCCTTGGAATCATCTGAGTTCTTTTCATCCGATCCGTTGTTCTGAGTGTCACCATTGTCTGTCTTCGAGTCGTCGTTTGCAGCAGGAGGCATTGGGGTAGTAGCTCGGCTCGGCTCACTCTCATCGTCGATCACAAAAGCAGCCTCGAATACGGCAGGATCTGGGTTCGGTGCATCGCCAGCATCGGCAGCCTGTTTCCTAGCTTTTGCGCGCTGAGCTGGTGTGCCATCGCCCTTTCGCGACGATGTTGAGCGGGTTCTCGATGGGGACCTGGATTGCGCAGCTGTTTGAGAGCGGGCTTGTTCTTCGGCGATTGTCCGGTCTATGGCGCTTTTGAACCGCTGAAACATGTAAGTCGCTGCCCATATGAGGTGCAAACAGATAATTATCACAGAGAACTAACTTGGAACATGATGGCTCCCTTGGGTCAAAGACCAACGTCTTGAGATGCCAAGGGACGCGCGTAATTTAAATATTAAATACGAATCTTTGAGGCAGGAAAATACAAAGAGACAAAAGAAAGTCTAGAGGATCGATGTAAAGGGAATAGTGGGCGGCTCAACAAAACGCCTTCATGACGATGCGAAAGTTGGAGTTGTTAAGCTGATGAAAGGAGTTGCAGGGTCTCAGTGGACAGAGTTACAGCACTTGCTTCTGAGCCATGACCGATCCTGTCAGTTTCTGGGGTAGGATTGTGGCGTCTAATGACTGTGGCTTAGTCGCTCAGGGGCCCCATTCCACGTTCGCATCCAATGTCAGCAATAGTTTGCTTGGTCTTTTGGTTTTGATGCCCTTGACGTGCGTTTTGGGAGGTTTGAACTAGACATGGAGAACATAAGGCATTCGAATGACAGTTCAATTTATTGCAGGTGGCTGGCCCATTGTTGCAGGTCGAGAACTGCACTCGCCTGTAACGTCGCCTGTGACCTGTAACTTGTAATATCTTGGTGCTTAAGCTATATGGAATAGTGATAAATCACTCTACTATACGGAGTACATCCGAGTCAAAGTAGTTGAACGATTGAATTCTGTATTGAGACATTTAAATTTACCTAGTTTATCTAGTAAATATCCAGTATTAGCCATGGCCGCTATCAAATCCTCTCTTGTCGTTGAGCTCAATTGATCTTCAAGCTTCCCGTCCAAAAATGGCATCAGTGGAGCCACTATCCGTACAGGCCCCCTACAAGCTACAGCTCCCTGTCCTGTCCTGTCCTGCCCTGCCTAGGGGAGAAAAGAAAACTCAGGACCTTGATTCTAGATGACAAAAAGACTTAGGTAAATTAGTACAAATTTAGAGGAACTTTTGCAGAGTTTATCTTGACATCCTATCTTAAAGTCTGATGTTTTCTTGCTCCCGAGTGCCTTGTCCTACTTGGATTCAAATATGTTCTAGGCTGCCCACATACTCACAAGCTCAGCTGAATGAGGTCACTCCTGGCGAGAAGCTGCCTGCCGTCAACTTGACCATTGCTTCGTCACATCTTTTGTCTGTCTATCCTTTCACTTTTTCCACCTTTTCTTCGTACCGTCCTTGTTTCGCCCTAACCTGGGCATACTCTCCCTTTCTTCCCTTTTATATCTTCTTTTCATTCTGTCGTCTTTCCTTTGTGTTCTTCATACATCAAATCTCCCCCCACTGTTAGGTTGATCAAAATGGTGGCCTTTTGGCCCTGGGGTGTAAGTCGCCGCCATCACTGATTCATTGTCAGAGCTAATATGACCTTTCGCAGGGCGAATCCTCCTCGACTGCCTCCTTCGAGAAGACCCTCTCTACCCTGTCGACCAAGATCACCGACACCCAAGCATCCCTCGATAAGGTCCGCGCAAGCTCTCGCCGCGCTCGCGTCATCTGGACACTCTACCTCAGTTTTGCCTACCTCGTCTATGCGATCGTTCTTCTACTTGTCGTCGGCTATAACAACCTCGGTGCTTTCGAATGGGGCGGTCTTTCTGGTGGCCCAGTGCTGTAAGTCTAAGTCCTCCCTTGATAATCCCTGAGCATGCGACTGACGATATCATGACAGCATCTACGTTACACGCACGACCCTAGCCGCATATTACAACTTTCGCATCGAGAACCTGAGCGCTCGCCTCAAGGACCATCAGTCGGAGCGCGCGAAAACGATCCAGAAACTCAAAGATGCCACCAAATATGACTCTACCATGGAATTGATCGAGAAGTACGGCGGTGATGGAAAGAGCAAGGGCAAGAAGAAGGATGGTGAACAGAATTCCGATAATGCGCCCAACAAGCAGCGACCTAATCCTACCCAGGGGGTTCCCGGACGAACGCGCATGCCCCCTCCTGCAACAGCCAACATCCAGCGCCCGCATAGCCCAATGCCAGCTCCTCAAAACCCCATGGAACCAAGTGCTGAATTCGCCCCCAACGCAGAATTCTCTGAACCTCCTCCTATCGCCCCCGGTACTCCTCAGCCCCCTCCGATGCCAACCGGGTACGCCTCATACCAGACTGGGCCCCCTGAATCTCACTGGTATGACCGTATCTTTGACGTTCTTCTTGGCGAGGACGAGACTGCGCCCAAAAACCGCATTGTTCTCATCTGCAAATCATGCCGACTTGTTAACGGCCAAGCACCTCCCGGGACCAAGACACTCTCCGAGGTCGGGCAGTGGAAATGCATGTCATGCGGTGCTCCCAACGGAGAGATCGATGAGGGAAAGCGCATCATGAACGAGGTCCTCGACGCCGCTAAAGACTCTCCCACAGATGGCGAGAGCGCTCATGAAGACTTCGCTAGTGACAAGAGTGAACCAAGTGGAGGAAAAGAGAACTCAGGACCTGGATCCTAAATGACGAAAAGACTTAGGTAACTTAGTCTAAATCTAGGGCGCCTTTTGCTGAACTCTTCATAACTTGTGAGACTTAGGTAACTTAGTCTAAATCTAGGGCGCCTTTTGCTGAACTCTTCATAACTTGTGAGACTTAGGTAACTTAGTCTAAATCTAGGGCGCCTTTTGCTGAACTCTTCATAACTTGTGAGACTTAGGTAACTTAGTCTAAATCTAGGGCGCCTTTTGCTGAACTCTTCATAACTTAGGATTGAGGTCCTAAGTTTTCGTCCCTCCCCCAGGCAAGTTAGGGATCGAGGAAGACGATGACGGTCCAGCCGCGAGCGTTAAGAAGCGCCGAGGAAAGGGCAAGAAATGATCTGTGTCTACTATGTAATTCTATACGAGCACCATGATGGTGATAACTACGGGAATGAGGTTTGGGTTTAGGTTTGTTTCATAATGCAAATACTTTGGAACTTGATCACCCTAGACTGGTCTGTCAAGGAGGGCAATGGGCCACAAATCTTTGGCTGCTGCGTATATTTCTCATCAAGCAAACCATAAGATTTCTAGTTTTCTGATATGTTACTGGCCAGAGACTGGCGTGTGCATGGTGGTCATCTGCAAGAGTTCCTCAATTAGGAGTTGTTGGGAGGAGTCATCCTCCGAAGAAGAGTGGTGATGATAAGGGAGGTACTTTGTATCGCCATGAACTGCAAGTCACTTGTGGCATGATGATTGTTGAGAGGCGAGAGGCGAGAGCTTGGGTTGGATGGGAGAGGTTGCGTTTATGACGTCTGTAGCAAAGTTGGTATACTGTTCGTAGCATGTGATGGCCGTATACCATAGGTTATATCGCTATCGTCTCACGGTCTTGAAGGGCATAGCTTAAGTGGGCGGATAGGATGAAAGATGTGGGCAATAAAGGGTATGATCTCGGTAGTACCAGCCCTCGCGAAGCCGGCATTCTCTAGAGATGATCACAGATTCAATCTCATATCATCGCTATAAAACACATCAAGTCTATCATCTTCCAGCTATACAGTCTTTTGACCAGAGTAATTCCGGCATACGCTTCCGCCAAGTCTTCCATGTAATACTGTAAAGCCTGACCAGGCGTAGCACACAAGATTCATCATAACTTAGACTAGATAAAGAGAAAACTTAGGACTATGATCCTAATTGATGAAAAGACTTACATAAATTAGCATAAGTTAAGGATACCTTTCGCTGACTTTATTTTGATAGCCTATATCAAGGTCTGATGTGTTCTTGCTCCCCAAGGCTAGACCAAAGAGCGCTAAGACATTGGATGAGTCGTTAAATCTTTTTACCCCTTGCATGTACTTCTTCCCTCGCCTACATACATCATCACCATATCCAGCTCGCTTGATAAGATGCCGCTGTTCCAGGTCGTCAAGATGTACAAGTGTAATGTAGCACCGCAAGCCGTTCGTGTGGATCATCAAAAAAACAATAAAAAAAGACCAGTCAATCCCACATGCATCAGTCATGTGGGTTGCCTTGGACTGTCGACTTGTGTTTCGCTTGTTTCTCTGTATTCGACATGCCCGAAGCGTCTATAATCACTTTATCTCTTCCTCACTTCCGTCGCCCAGCCGTCGATGCCTTCACCGCGGCCACCGACTTCCAGGCCCTCAATCTTCAACCCCTTCATGCCAGGTGTATCCTCCAACCAGACGTGGCCTGCCATGCCGCCAGCATTGGCTCGTTTCTCAGGTACTAACTCCAACATTGGGGTCAGGAAGTCGGCGATACGCTTTGCTTCATCTTCCTTAAAGTGATACTTCTCGCGTAGCACATCTGGTAGAGCCCAATGCCGCAGTCGGTGGATGTTTCGCAATTCTCCCTTTCGGTTGAAGATCTCCTGGCTCCACTTGCCACTGAGACATAGAGATTTGGGGAATGGCCCAAGAAGCTCGATGATTTGAGCAATGTGGTCATCGTCTTTGCCATACTTGGTACCTGACTGGGGATCAAACAAGTAATCGCCCGTGATTAACTCGAACACCTGATGGGTAGTCAGTAATGTTCTGCAGAAGCCAGTGCCAGCTTCACCCCGGAGATCGTTGTACATACCATAGCTGCCATACTCCATACATCAGTGCTGGCACCCCATTTGGAACCTAAAATGACCTCGGGTGATCTATATTGTCTTGTCTGGATGTCGTTGGTAAAGTGATGATTGACCCAGCAGGCATTGCCGAGGTCTGCAATCTTGACGCTGATAACGTCGAAAGCGTGCGCATCTTCTGCCTTGCGCTTTTCGCCTGTTGAAGCAGAGGGAGAGTTCGACTTGTCTAGAGAAATACCTGAGACTTCTCGACTGAGAAGATCGCTTGAGTGCTGTTAGCGCCTGATAAAACTTCTTCGTTGAGTGGCAAATAACTTACGCAGACTTTTCTCGTTGCTTTTGGGCATCGTCGGATGGTTTAGGAGATGCTTCCTTTGATGACTTGCCTGCTGACAAGATCGCATTAGTCATTGTTGAGCCATATACAAGATGATTCATGGCTTGCTTACCTTCGTTCAGGACACCAGCAAGACTAGAGTGGGTGTTTGGTGAGGGGAAAAGGTTGGACTGGTTGAAGCTGGTGTTAAGGGGAGATGGCAGTGGTTGACTGCCCGTAATGAGAGTCCTTCTACGCCGACGTCCGTTGCGGTTGTTCTCCTTCTCGGCAGATTCAGGTTTGACGACGCGCTTAACGATCTGTTCAACATCCCCAATCTCGATAAGGACATTTTCTGGTTTGAGGTCGGTGTGGATGATACCGCATTCGCGATGGAGGTAGTCGAGGCCCAGTAGAACCTGCTTTGTAATTTGTTTGACGAGAGGCATGGGAATGCCACGATGATTCCAGCGCTTGATGAGCCCAAGCAAATTCTCTCCCAGCACCTCGAAAACCATACAGACATGGGTGCCGTGAGGTCCCTTGTGCTCGAATGAGTCTAAAAGGCTCACAACGTGCTTGCGACCTGGGTGATCGGGCTTGGCTTGGACAATCTTGTTGAGAAGCTTTATCTCATCGATGGCGGTCTCGGTGTAGTGGGCAGCGGAACGGACGACCTTGAGGGCGACATGCTTGCTGTTGGTATTGTCGCGGGACAGCCAGACGGTTGAGAAATGACCCCATCCTAGCTTGCGAACAACGGTGTATTTTCCATCCTTGAACTTCTCTCCGACTTGCACTGGGTGGTAGCCACCTTTGCAGTAATCTTCAGAATCCTCCTCATCTGCAGTATTTTCGGCGGCATCGTCGACGGACGAGGAAGAGGGGGAGTGGGCCATGGCGGAAAGCTGGTGGGATCTATAAGGGGGGAAAGGAGGTCAGCGGTGGCTTAAAATATATGTAGAGATGCGGCAAAAATCAGCGCAATAAGGCGACGTGTAGATGATGAATGAGAATTGAGGCGGAGCCAATGCAATCAGATCAAACAACCACGGTCGCAAGATTTGGTGGGCGAGCGACGGCGGCGAAAGAGCTGAGGCCTTGCGCGTGGTGGGGGACCTTTGCCGGATTGGGTTTGGGTGTAGTGAAATGGCGGGGAAGCATCAAAACATCATCCAGACGATAACGTAGCCGAGTCAAGTCTTTCACTGGCGCTTCCAGTTGAAGATTTCGGTACCAAAAAGACTCGGGCACTGAATTGACTGACAGCGGTGAAACACGCGCCTAATCTTGGGCGCCAAACCGCTACCGACAAAGCATAAAACGGGACGGGGAAGTGCAACCTTGATTTGAGAAAGCTGGTCATGGTGCCTTCACATGACGCAGCTTGCGCTGGTAATAAGTCGGGCGTTGAGTCTGTGTCTTCGTCCTTCTCTGCTCCGTAACTTCGGGAGCACCAGCTCAAGTCAAATCACGGAGTGAAATATAGTGACAATCGTGGGAGCAGCGCGACAGATAAGCCGGTGAGCGGCGTGGCGGTTTATGAGCGGGGGATAAGGAAAGGTGATGGAGAGAACAAGGATCTGGCGAAAATGACGAAGATGACAAAGACTTCTGGTGCACGATGGTAACGGATGAGGTTGACTGCAAGCTGGGGCGCATAAAGGCCCGAGTGAAAGCCAAAAACGGGAGAAAGGAGAAAATAATATAAAAACAGGCGAGGCCAAGTCGAGGGAGAGATTGATGGAGATTAGAGGTTTGACTGGGCTCGGGGGCGTGCTCCTTGTCTTTGTTTTTTATTTGCTTCGCTTTTCTTGACTCTGGGCTCAGCGTTCTTTGCGGATCTGCAGTCGCTTGGCTTTCTGTTTCCAGGGCCCTGCTGGAGACCATGGGATGGCTGGCACGCGGCGCAAGACGGAGCGTCCCGCCCGGCGAATAAAGGGTCTCGGAGAGCTCAAGGCTCAAATATCCAGCTCGCCAAGCGAGTTCCAGAGAGAAGGAGCGGCAATAGACAATGCAAAGCGATGGCAAAGGGCGGACAACCCAGTCAGGTGGTATCGCATCAGACAGCATGAGCACAACCATCACCATCACATTCTCATCCTCCACCACATGCATCAGCCAACAGAAGCTTCAGGCACAATCAGAGGTGCCACGGGCAAGTGACTGACTGCACCACCTCTAGGGCAGACCAAAATCAGGTACAGAGGACCCAGTGATCGATCGAGTGATCCAAGGTTGGTGAATGCCCAAGGCTTATGGGGTCGTATCCTCCTATCAAGGCCCAAGCACACGGGCCCCCAAGCTCCAGAACAGCCACTGTGAGCAGTGTCCACACTTGTTTCAATCTGCCCTTGCTGCTTCTGTAGGGTGATGCAATGCCGCGCCATATTTGTTGAGTGTCCATTTTGGCGATATGAATGGAATGATGGTTGATCTTCCCTAATAAACCAGTATCTGTTTCCTTCATAAACAGTCACATGGAAGTTGTGGATCTGGTCTCATAACCGCAGCAACAGCTGATCTGAGATGTAGCTATAGCAGTTGGGTTGTATCAGGGTCGTTGGCTACATCGGACCAGCGGCGCCTTGAAGATTTTGGGATGGTGCCATGCGATCCGTAAAACCAGCGGTCTCGAGATGAATGTCAAAGCAATGTGCGACCAAGAAGTTCCCCCAAAATCAAGGTTGTGTAGGGTGATGCGGTTGCAACAAAACAAAACAAAACATGGAGAAAGAACGAACAATATGTCTGCATAGATAACCAAAACAAAATGCGACCAGAGGTGAAAGACCAACAAGGAAACGTTTTTGTACATACCCAGCTGGTTGGTTTGTACCTTCCATAGTAATTATTGGTTTCAAGTCCTTCTTGCGCTTCTTAGCCGCAAGACTGCTATTGTTGCTGTTACTCCCGTTGGTGTTGGCATTTGATGCCTTTTGGGCGTCAGGGGATTGTGTGCCGTTCATTGTGGTGTATTCGTCAAATCTGCCTGTGCGCGACAGTGCAGGATCTCTATTCTAGGGACAAGTCGAGATGAATCTGGCGTCTATGTAGCCAGGTTGTCAATGAACAGAGTCGTGAAACCGTCAACGGGTTTATCGTAATGTCGGATGCGACAGCTTTGGGCGTCGGTAAGAAATGATGTCGAGATGAAGTGGGGGAAGAGGGGCGCTTGTAAGTGCTTGCTCGATGGACGTGGGGTTATTTTCTGTTCGCTTTCGTTCGTAGAGATGCTTTCTCAAGAATTGCCAAAATCGCTCAGATAAGTTGAAGGTGTCGGACAGAGCCAGGAGAAGAATAGATTGGGGAGAAGAGCACGGTAGGATAATTGCGGTCGTGGTGCGGCAGTGGCGCCAAGGTAGATCTGTTGCAAGTCGAACCAAAAGATGTTGCGTAGTAATAACCTAGTGGCGGCGCAATCTGAGATGACCAGGATCAATCAAGCACAGTGAGTGATTGTGCTTGGTGTATTGGTCCCAGTGTAAGCTAAAGCTAATACGCCGTAATATGGATACTTGAATGTAATCTGGTTGTCCGAGTAATGACTTTTGCGACGGATTGTCTAGATGTTTTGATGGATACAAACTTGCTTGGAGAAGAAACGGAGGAGAAGGAAGAAGAAGAAGAAGAAGAAGAAGAAGAAGAAGAAGAAGATTATCAGTCCAGAGACGAGGAGGGGCAGGTAGAAGAAGCCAGCCAGCCCAGGGTCCGGGTTGGTGAGGAAGGTTGGTGAGGTTCTTGCAGCCAACAGATTCCACAATCATTTATTTGTAAGGCCAGGCCAGGTCAGGTCAGGTCAGGTCAGGTATCTACAAGTGCAAGTGCAGGCTACCGATCTTAGTATCCTCAAATTTTGCGATCTAATCCAATTTTTAGCGTAACGAAAATACACCGAAAGTGCATACTTTTGCATCGATAAAAGCACATAGAGAGATGTTTTATTTAAAGTTAATTCGGGTTGGAAATTCATCCGAAAACCCCAGATTCAGATGAAGGAAAGACAAGACAAGTCATGACTGAGACCTCAACTAAGACGACGATACTCAAAAGCAGGCACTCCCGTCTACGAGATCCATCTATACATGTGGATATCGTTCACCACGACCCTGAAGCAGCCTAACGTCTCACTGACAGGATTATGACGACGCACGAGAGGAAGCTTCTGGTTAGCATTGGATCCCACAAGAGAAACTTGATCTCTAGTCTTGTAACCCCTGTGCCTGAAATCGAAAGCTTCGGTTGAGACACACAGCTAGTGGCATTTGGAGAAGGCAAGGTATCGGTTATCAAAAAGATACGCGCTAAATCGACACTCTCACACGCAGATTTTCCAGAGTCTGACGCCATTCCTCCAATGGACCCCACGTCCGTGAGGTAAGGTACTTGAACAACATGAGCAGGGCTCTCCAGGTTGTTCTGCTGCAAGGATGCGGCGAGTTAACTACTAATTAATTCAGAAGATGTCGATACTCAGTTCAACTTCATATTGATTCTACTCTATTACCGCTACAATGTGCCTTGTGTTACCGACTTCTTCGCTACTATACCTACCCCAAATCGTATTCGCATTCATAAGGCATTGAATTTCAGCTCCAGCCTCTCCAACCACCAAAACTCTTTAAGCTTCTTCAATGCCCGAATCTGACGTCACCTCTCCAGGGACTTACCAAGGAATGGAAGACCTCCCGAAAACCCAGCCGTGGAACCCCATATTTCAAGAACGCCCAGTGAGTAAATAGACTTGTTTAACTTGAGCGCTTTGGGACCATGCTTCGTTGCACAGGGACCTGAGCCTCCTTGTGTTAATGTACAGATAACTTGGTTGAAGCCATTTAGGCAATGCTTCTCTAAGTCAGAAGAGATGCACTTATAAGCATAAACCGAAGTTACCATTAAAATGAAAGGATCCAAGGGCTGAGCCAATCATCATTTTTATCCCTTAGAAGAAACGAACAGGTTATCAATTTTTAACGCAAAACCATTCTGCATCCAAAGTGCCTAATAAGCTCCTTGTCGATGGTACAAGGGTCCACTTATATTGACCAATCCGATTGACAACTTCTAGTGGCCTGAGGCGAGGACTGTATTTACCATGAGACTGTGATAGGTAATACACCAACGGGCCAGACTTTGATCAGATATCCTAAGCCGTAGATCACTCAGATCGCTCAATAGACATCTACTTCGATGGCACTCACCATGTGTAAACCGATCTTGTCAGTTTCTGCCTCCTCAAACCAATATGAAGCCTGTGCCAACGGCTACAACGATAATCCCTTCAACCGCTGGAAAACCCTTTTTCAAATTGCTGTTTCTAGACAGATGCCTTCCCGGCGACACTCAAACTCCTCAATCTTATTTCTTTCTTCAACCAAACTTGTCAAATATGGCCGCACAGTCCACCTCTCTGAAGCCTCAGCTCTACTCTTCTTAGCTTCCTTTGCGCCTGACGTTCCTATTCCGAAATTGCATTGCGCGTTTCGAGATGACAAAAAGGGGGTGACTTATATTGTAATGGAAAGGGTTGACGGGCAACCCTTGAGTGATAGCTGGCATGAGGCGTCAAGAGACGAGAAGAATATATTATTGACACAGTTGAGGAATATTTTTGATGAGCTGCGAGCACTCAAGAAGCCCTCTGGAAAGGGGATCACAGATGATGCTTTATGTGCCGCTGACGGAGGCAAGTTGCACGACCATCGGATATGGAATGCTGCTGGGGAGAAAGGTTTTGGCCCCTTCTTGAACGAAGCAGCATTCAACCTTTTCCTTCGGAACGGAGTCTCGAATGCAGACTCCATCACAGACCAAGGGAGTCAAGCCGAGATCCAAAAATTGATCGAGATGCATACAGCATCAGAGCAAAGGAAGATGGGGACCGTGTTTACGCATGGGGATATTAGCCTGAGTAACATTTTGGTCAAGGAGGGGAAAGTAGTAGGAATTGTAGACTGGGAGATGTCTGGCTGGTATCCTCGGTATTGGGAGTACACAACAGCGATTAATACCCATTACATCAAAGGGTGGAGGGAGGAGATTGGAAAGTTTCTGGATGAGTGGCCGCAAGAAAAAGAGATGGATGATTTATGGAGAAAGCATTATTGTGATGGGGCTTGAGGGTGTATGTCAGCCAACCTATTCGCCTGGAACTAACAGACATTCAAGATGGCCGGGAGATGCTCAATTCGACCTCACACCGGCAAAGCATATACGAACAAACTCATTACCGGCTGGGCTATATACAGAGTGGACAACATTGCGTCGTTGTACAAGGAATCTGAGAGTGTGTGCTAAGTGATCAACACGACGCATTAGCAGCTGCTATGACAGACGCTGAACGGTTATTTCTATCCGTGCCGCGTTCCTGAAATCCATAACCATGGTTATATCCCTACCCAACCAACTTCGCTCTCGACCTTTGGTGTACAAATGTTACCCAGGTACCTATCAAATTCACAAGCGTCGGCGAGGCGCTCTCTGGAATCATTTGTACGAGGTAAGATAGATCTTTTGCCTCCTTGTTGCTCTCAATACACAGAGTACGTCACAGACCGCAGCACTGCTCTTGATGCCTGCTTCTATGAAGGTAGAAGATTCTGCATAGGCCTTGGAGCTGGAAGTGGCTGCCCTTGACCTCGCATTTCCCGGAACGGGTCCGAGAACGATGTGCATTGCTGATGAAGTATGGCCCAGTCCGCCGGGATTGCATTCGTACCCACGCATCTCTGATCCCCGACGACAGCAGCCAAGGCTTGCTCAACCCACATCTGGCAATTGAAGACGGTCCAGACAGCACTCGTTTCTATAGGGACAGCTTTAATGACCTCCTCCAGGCGCCGCAAGTTTTCGATCTTGGCCACGGCTGTGAATGTGAGCATCGCAGGGGTGGGACCGCTCGAAAGATCGCGCGGTGGCGCCTCGAACTGCCAGTGTATGCCCTGTGAAGTTGGGATATTGCGAACGTGGTAGAGAAGCATGCCATCCATTCCACCATCCTTTGGGCCGCTGGCGAGACCCCAGTGGTAAGGGTCAGGGTTTCCACCTGCTTGAGGAGCGCGAAAGAAGCAGACAACATACAGTCGTGGCTTGTTCTTAACCATTTTGACGATTGTTAGAGAGGTTGGAACAAAATACCGATAATAGCTAGTTATGTCTACTCTCTTTATATCTGCTCTCAGAGCATTTGGGCATGTTGGCTGTACCTCCTAGGGGAGTCCAAGGGCGCTAAGTGAAACGACAGTATATCTAAATATATTACCCACATCAACCAACGACTTACACTTGGTGAATCAATTCATCTTGCTAGGAACGGAAGATTCCACGGTATCCCATGGTTGGATCTGCCTCTGTAATGTGCATGACACGTCATTCGAAGAACCGTTGTGCATGAGTGTAAGCACATTGTCAGCTTCCTGGTTGACTTGTTAAATAGCCTAATGCGGTCTGGACGACTCAGCGTGTAGTGGTACTCTTCATGGGGTATGGGCACAGCCAGCTTTCTCTTCCGCACTTGAGCGTCTATGTTATCTCCTCCGAGTCCTGAACCCTTCAAACAACATACCTCAAGACCTAACAACTTGGGACCATTGGCTGACAAAGGCCAACTCGAAGGGCCGCCGGTGATTCATAGACACCTTGGATATGTCAATGATCGACTCGCCTCTGTACCATATAAGCACCTACATAAACCTCTCATGCCGCCTTGATTTATGACCCCAAGCGCACCTCAAGAACGCCAGGCCCTGCATTCGAGTGAGACATGTTCCTGACGTTGACGAGTATTCATTTGGCCGTAGGCATCGTCTCTTCCCGAGGTCATACTCGAGGCCTGCTTCAAGGCAACTCGAGTATGATATGGCCAGTTTAGTAGTCCTAAGCGCTGAATTAAAACCACCTGCAACCAGTCGTTAGCCGCCGGGGTCTTGGGTACTCCAATTAGGACTACGAATTTGACAGCAGCGCAGGGCGTTGTAATAAACAGTTTATTTACTTCTGAGACGGAACTTGGCTGAAACATCCGCGATGCCTGTCTGCCCGCCATTAGGCTCCAGGTCTGGATGCAGGTTTGTGCTGTTGATGGTAGATGAGGGCTGGCTATGGGAAGAAAGAGGCTATGCGAAATGTGTGAGAAGCAGGAAATAGCAGTACGAGGCGGGCCTGAGGCACCCTTTGACAAGGAGATGTATAAGGATGGCATTTTTAGAAAAATGATCAAAAGTGGCTGCACAGGAATTGTTCAACGTGTAACTGAAGGGTGCCCCAAGCCGCTCACGCCTCGTATCATAAGAGGCGCGAAGATAGGCTTGTTCAACTGGAGCGCTTTATTAGGACCGTACTCTGTTGCACAGGTTACTGGGATATTATGCTCTGAGTAGGGCCTGTTGGTGTTCTATATACATGAGCTAAACTCTGAGGTTGAAGCTATTTTGGGGAACGCTTCTCCAAATGATGGCGTAGTCACAGAAGAGGTGCTCTCACAAGCATGAACCGAGGTTGCCATGAGGATCGAAGGATTCCAATGTCGAGCTAATGAAGGCACCATGTTAACGACATTCATCTCTCTAGCATGTGTTCAGCGACTAAACACCAGCAGAACCACGTGGGAGTGAACCGTCCATGTCATCTGATGTCTCATGAGCACGGGACGACCACGTTTCACATCACAAGTATCAGAGTCACGATCATAAATGATATGGGGAAAAATAATTCGCTTTAGCCCGTCGTGAGGGCTCCAGTTTTGATGTGTTTAATAGCCTATTATGTGAACGCCGAGAACGCCAAACCCAGAACCCGCGTGCGTCAACTCTTCTGTCTCGACTAATAGCTTACAACCGTTATGCTCGCCTGACTATGGTACGTTCCAAGAAGCTCCGAAGAAAATCCCAACCGTGAATTTTGGCCTTAGTTAGCCCGCTTCTTGCTCTTCTGGGCCATCTTGCGGAAAGCCTCCATACCACCTGCACCGAGGGGACGATGACTGGAGTTTTGCGAACCCATAAAGGTGCTCTGGGGAGCAACAGTGTAGCTCGAAGGCAAATTGACCATACGCGCCGAGTTGTTACCTCGTGATGGTGCCAGTAGACGTTCGCGCTCAGCATCTTTGGCGTTGACGGCAGGGCGCTGGGAAAGACTGAATTGAGAGCTGGTCTTCTGGCGTTGTGCCATCTTGGCAGATCTAGCATCAAAGTTAGCACGTGTCAGAGACAAGCCGCAACAGAATACATACTCATAATCGTAGTCACGGGTCTCGATCTGGCGCTTCTTGTAATCGTCGGTTCGTTTCAGGATAGGTCGACTCCATTCTCCCAGGAGTCGTGTAGCAATTCTCTTGATACTGGGTTCGGGCTTCTTGCTACGAGTATAGAACACCACCACTCTTCCGATACCGCTGCTGAGGAGTGCCTCTTTCTCGATGTTCATCTTGGCGAGAGCGTTGAAGATGTCGCGTTGAATGTTGTACGCTGGAAGAGAGCCGTCGTTCAGAGGCTCCAAGAAGAACTTGACGTGCTGCAAAAAGTTCGTATCGGGGTCCAGAACGGCGTGTTGGACGTTGTTTCGGTTCAAGATAGCGGTGACCTCGGGGAGAAGTTTCAGCTTGTGCAGAGCTGGTTGGCCGGCCTCGCGAGCCTGGTTATCAGCCTGACAGGCCTGCTCCATCTGTACCTTGAGATCCGCTAGAAGGTCATCAATCTCATCCTCAAGATCCTGGGTAAGAAGAAATTAGTGGAAGAACTTGAGCATATGCACTTTGGAACCTACAATCTCATCCTTCTTCCTGCGCTTGAGACCGCTTGGCTTCTTGATTGCCGCATCTATCATTCGGTCGAGCTCTCGCTGCTTTCGCTCCGCCGGGGTCAAGTTCTCCTCCTTCTCTGGCTCTGGACTAGCAGGCTTAGAACGTTGACGTCGCTCTCCATCAACAGCAGCGCGTCTTGAACGTCGTGACTTTTTGGCCCCATCCTCTGCATCATCCATATCAACATCTTCATCTCGATCTCGGCGCTTCTTTTCTCGACGGCCTTCACGTGGTTTCTTTGGGGCCTCCCCGTCTGCGCGCTTTCGCTTTGTAGCTTTCAATGTGCGAGCAACATCTTCGTCAATGTCGACGGGACGGTCCTCAATGTTGGCCGTTTCTGGGTCGTAATCCTCGAACTGATCCTCGTCTACCTCGGACAGCGCATCGGAGTCGCGATCAGAATCAGCGGCGGCGACAGCATCTTCGTATTCTTGCTCTTGGCCATCATTGACAGGCTGATTGGCGTGCTCGCCAATTGGGGAATCCCTTTCCGACATGGCGTCGCGTCGTCGATCGTGCCAGATCGCTCTGAGAGTTCTTTATCGTTTGTTATTACTTGGTATTCGCAGCGCCTGAGAGACTTCGAGAGGTTGGTGCTAGAGGTTTGTTGGTGAAGAATCGTCGAAAGCTGTGAATATGGAAAGATTGACAATTCGCAAACCTTCAACTTTCTTTGTATGGCTAGAGCCGCCACAGGTGAGAGGCGCGACCCCTGTTCGCTGACATAATCATGAAGCTCCACCTAGAAACCTCAGGCAGGTGGCCCGCACCCTTTGTTTACTTTGGCCTTTTTGGTTGCCACGGATGAATTGAAGAATACTTGATGGATTGAATCTGGCAGCTGCTTTCAGTCACTACAGCTGTCCCGACGTCAACCCCAGCCTCTGTCCACCTGGCGAACCTTACACCGTAATTATTCGAGCTATTCTGTAGCTTTCATCGATTATGGATCGTCGAACTTACGAAGGTCCTATGGACTGGGAGTACCAGAACAGTGGCCCTTTTGATCCCACGAGTCCTTTTACACATGCAGCAAAAAGTAACTCACAGAATGGCAAGTTTACCTTTACCGACGTCACAGCTGCAGCTGTAGCTTCTATAATCCGCGATATCTGGCAGCTCTTTGCTGACCGTTTGTAGTCTTTGGCTCCCCTTCGAAATCGAGCTCAAGACCAAATCCTTTCGCAAATCTAGGGACACCCTCAAAAACGAAGCCGCCGCAATCCTCCTTTACTCCTCAATTGTCTTCGAGGACTACCGCGCCAGCATTCCGCAACCCTGCCTTTACAACGCCCCGGCGACCTTTTGATGACGTTGCGCTGTCTGAAGCCTCAGGTGCAGAAGACAGCCCTGCCTTGACAGAAGTCTCTGACTTCCCGAATGACACTCCTGAAGCGGACCGTATGAGCGATATCAACATGAGTGGTATGACGAGTCCCTCCAAGATCGACAAGTCTTTTCGTTACAGCAAAACTCCTTTCTCAAGCAAAAAGCATACACCAGGTCGAGGCGAAATACGAGCGACTCGAGACCTCTCTGTATCAGAATTTATTCGCAAGCGAAAGAGACATAATCTCGATAGAGATGTCAGCAGCATAACTCGACACCGATGGACAGAGTCAGATTCCGATTCGGAAGATAGCATCGCACCGAGACGAACTCGTGGCAAGAAGAAGGCAACAAAGGAAGCCCCTCGGGGTTTCTTGGGATCTCTGTTGCATATGTTGGACGAACACCCTAACGCCCCCGACAATCTTTACAGATGGGTCAAGTTGATTGTGAACTTCTTCCTGGTATCAGTCTTTGTCTACATTGGCTGGTCCATTGTAACCACCGTGAAAACGGATATCGAAAATGCAAACGAGATGGCACGAATCGAGATCATGGGGAAAATTACGGAATGCCAAACTCAGTACAGTATCAACGGATGTGCTAAGAACGACCGTCCGGCGCTCAGAGTGGCATGTGAGGAGTGGTCTGAATGCATGACACAGAATCCTGAGGCTATCATGAGGGTCAAGGTGACTGCGAAGCAAATCGCAGAGATCATCAACGAGTTTTCCGAAGCAATGAACCTCAAGGCTTGGGTGGGTACCTCATACCGCATAATACTAATCGCCAAGCTAACCACTTCGCAGGGATTCTTCTTCGCTGTTCTCATCTTTTGCGCCTTCGCGAACAACTTTTTCTTGGGTGGATATGTCAGCAAGCCAGCACCTCCCGTTCAGTCACAACCCGCAGCTCCACCTCACGATCCGTCCATAGCCCCTGAGAACGGCCCAGGATTCATGTGGGTTCCTGTACAAACACCAAGGATGCAGCGTCACATGTTGCTCGACGATGGTACCGATACGGACAGTACACCGCCGCCAAAAATGAAGACGATTCTTGCGCCTCCATACACTCCTTCATTGCGTCGGAGCCCAAGCAAGACGGACCGGGGCCGTAGCCCTGTTAAAAACCGAAGTCCTAGTAAAGGGCGCCGGGAACCGTTTGCATAGACTCTGACGGAGAGTTAGGCATATATTATTTTCCTTTGTCATTGAATAACCTGGCTGTATAACAGTGGTACATTGGAACTGGGTGCATGTATACGGGGCGCGGTTCGCTGGTGTTTGGAAAATCAGGTCATAGCATGGACGGTGGTATCATGGACGGACGGATGGATGGATATTGGGGTAATATCGTCAAACACTATATACGGCAGTGAACTCTGCATCTTTTGTTATTGAAGAGTTCTCTCAGCCCCTCTTATCGCTGTTGGAAGGGCATTATTAGCCATAGAGGCCGCAATTATAGGCCATGTTGCAGTGCAGCTCAGCTCAAGGTCAGGATCCAAGCTGAATTAATTCAACGTTGAAGCTGGAATATGTATCACCATCTATACAGAGAGATGGATACAATCAAAGAAGATCAGAGAAGCTGTCAGCTGGAACCTAACTTCCGTCGCTCCTAACACCAATTAATATCAGATGACATAAATATTAATCCTAATGATAAACGCCAAAGCATTGTTAGGTATAGCTAAAATCTATCTGCGATACTTTATCTTGCACTTATCCAATAATATGTCGGTTGCCATGCGTTGACTTGTTCCATTCCTTCTAATCTAACTCACAAAGAGTTCCATCTCAGCTATTAACTTACCATTCTATCTCTATCCGTCCTCGTTTAGCCAGTCTTTCCTCATCAAAACCCTTCGCATTAATCTCTTAAGACCCTTAACTCCCTGCTAAGTAAGGCTCTCTCTGACATACACTTTCCGGTAATTAAATTGATCGTAATGATGTAGATATTCTTCTCGGCAAAGTTAAAGACGCCGCAAGTCCAGGCGGTGACTCTTATGCTTAAGCATCCCAGCTCCTCTTCCGTCGTCATCCGCGAGGGGGTGAATCCAAATATACCAGGTCATCCCAGTTCTCACTATCATAATCGAGATTCCACGCAGACACATCCTCATGTGCAGACTCGTCGCGGCTTCTCTTCTTAGGACTAATGCTGCAACTTTAACTCCTTAAATAAGTATCAAAGAGTTTCATCTTACCACGAATTTGCTGTTAGAAAAGATTATCGTCACGAATTCGGCCCAACTCTAGATCATAGATTAGGACAGCAAGTCAAGCCATGCCATCGAAGGGCGGGAAATGCATCAAGTTAAACAATATAAAAGCAAGACGCGCAAAGAGAAATTCAGTCGAGATACCACAAAGGGTTTATGTTAGTCTGTTATAATAAAGTGACACAAGTTCATCAGCCCTCTCATAGCTGAGTACATAAAGCACGAGATAGGCTTTATTTAATCCATCTCGTTTGGCAGCAAGGACAAAGCGATAATTATCAAATAAGAAGTGCATATCTCTTCTTAGAAGTAGGATATTTCTCATGTCGTTTATAGACATGCTGCTCAGCTAATCAAGGCAGTATCTACAAGCAGTCAGCCAAAGGTAGGATAGAGGGAATATATAACATACTGACGCATCTGGTTCTGGCCAAACCAATACAACTCCCCAGCCGGCACAAGGTAAGCTACTTCACGAGCTCCTTTACACACAGTAATACGACACGTTACATCACGACTAAGCACTGCTTCGTCCCGTCAAGTAGCCTGACTCTCAGCATCAGGTAGAATGTCAATATCGGCCCAGAGGTCTGGAAGCTCGCCATATAGAAATTGCCAATAATGAAACGACAGAACAATAGGATATTTATCTACAAAAAACAAATTAAACCATGCCCGCAGAAAAGGGGGAGACAAATCATACATATAGGTTCATGGTCCCCAACGAAGTAGTAATACATCTGACTCCTTAAAATGCTATCATCAGGTCTCTCTACCCGGACGAATTGCTTAAGGTCATCAGACATTACGAGCCATCCAGTCTTCCAAGTATTTCCGGTAACAATACCACACAATATAAGCGCAAGATCAAAGTCAAAGCCGTCATTATCTAGTCCGTCAAGTGCATTAAAGCAGAGTAACTCACGCTCTATTCGAGGATACGCTAGATGGCGAAATGATATAACATGGTTATTTCGTCGTCCACCTGGACATAGAGAATCCATCAGAGGCAGGAAATCCATTACCTGGAACATAAAAGTCAAGTTTTAATAAGCCAAGCATAGAGGCTGCCAATGACTAAGGGTGTTACTTATAAGCAACACTGGTTGGTTATAGTTTAATTTTGATTGTCACGCGTTTGTCGCGCGTTAACCCTGTATAAAAGTGTAGGTCTACTCTTCCTGAAAGCATAACTGGCTTACAGCGGAAGCTGACTAAGTAGCACTAACGCTTAGCTTACCCTATAGATAAAGAATATTTAGTAGTATTTACTAAACCTTATTACTTTAAGGTTTAAAAGTAATAAAATTTAAATTAAATAATAAAAAATAAATAATTAAAATAAATTAAAAAGTTAAAAGATCTTTTTATATATTACTATAAAGATATTTTAACTTTTTAATTACTTTTTAATAGTATTAAAATTAAGGTTTAAATAATAAAGTATTTTATATTTAAAATAATTAAATTAAGTAATTAATAATCTATTTAATTATTATAATTAGTTATAAATATCTTTTTTTTTAGCTTTTATATTTACTTTTTAGTTTAAGGGATTATATATTTATTATATTTTAAATTTTAGCAATTAAATTTAAATATTATAATATTATAGTTAATTTTAAAGCTAGTCTCTTAATATTAGCCTCTTTATTTTCCTCTATCTTTAAAATAAGCAGGCAGATCTTCGCCGGTGTTAGAGGCTGATGACGTACTGTGGGGTAAGGTCTTGAGGGGTACTTCGACCGATGGCCCTGGCATGAAAGTTAATTCTCAGGTGAAGATGGAAGACAACTGGAATGAACACCCAATATTCTAAGAAACCGCTCCTTTTTACCCCCTAGATGACCATTCACCAGGGTCGCCCAATTTTGTGGCATTTTTTTCGGCATTTGCTCCAGTTCCATGAGCAGTGCTTCGATGCAGTAATGTCAATCATTTGTTGCCAAGATATACATACATCGTAAATTACCCCAGCCTACTCCATATGATCAACCATGATGCTCTGATCGCCGCAAGCCTACCATATCTCTGACATCATATACGCAAGGGCTCTGGACCTATTCCCTCCTTGAGAGATGAGAGATCCCCATTGAATGGAACACAGGGCTTGGTAATGGCCGTCCGCTTTATATCCGTTTGGCTTTTTCCGAGGCGAAGTTACGGTGATGAGATGGAGGGCTAAAGGATGCACCAAATGCAAGGAAGCATGCACAATCTGGCAGACTCCGCAACATTCCAATTGGCCGATGGACGTGCTTGTGGTGGATGTGACCTTGGATCAGGCTTGGAGATAAGTTTGATGGCGCACAACTTTGTAGTTTTCCTTGCCCAGAAGCTGAGGGGAAGTGCGGTGCGGACAAAAACAGCTTTGTTTCAGACATCTCAAGGTTCAAAAAAGACATGATTTGCAGCTGGAATATGGCGATGAGAGGGCGAGCAATAAGAAAGGCTCATCGGCAGTCTATAACTGCAGAATGACGAGTCGTTGAACACAATGTCCACTCAGACCACGGCCCTAACTAAATTTCAAGCTTGGTATGGCCTGGTCGATCTGGCCATGGCACTCATTCTCATGGTTATCAGAGACCTTTGGACAGAAGAATCCTAGCTTGGGCAGTCGACAATCTGGAACTGGATTACAAAGACAAGAACGTTTAGGTTGCGCCGGTTCAAAAAATAGAGTTCCTTCCCTTCTTCAACAGTCAAAAGCGGAACAACCCTCTTCAGATAACATTGGTAACCTGAAGAGGTTGAGCGTACCTTCCAAGTTCTACCTCAGGCAGAACCAAAAAAAAGTTCTTTCGTTCGGCCACCTAATCATTTTCTTAACTTTAATCTCCATACCTTATCAACGCTCTTTATATTTCCCCATAGAGTTTCCATATCCGCGGTTCGATCATCGTCTGTTTCACGACATAAAGCGTAAAATAGAGCCAGGTATAGAAGGCAAAATGTATATATATCCTAAAATTCATTTTATAATAGACCTACCTCTTTTATAAGACCCTATTAATAGAATTTATATATATTAGTAATTATTATATTAATAAGAAAAGATTATATATAATTAAATAAAAATTTAATAATTAAAACTACTTAATATTATAGTGCTTTATATACCTTAATAGTAATTATATTATAATTATAAATTTTATTAATTATAAGCCTATTTTTAATAAAAAGTTTTAAAAATTTAAAAAAAAAACTATTAAAAATACTAATATATAATAATAATGGTATATATAAGATTATATTACTTTTTACTTACTTTTTCCGCCTTTTCTTAAAGTTAATAATTTTATTAAAGAAATATAAAAGTATATAATAGGATTTACTATTAATATTATTAAGTAAATTTGAAAGATTTTATTTAGCTTTATTTAAATTTAAATTATTTTTATTAATAGTAAAGTTTTATTACTTATATTTTTTTTTAAAAGCTACAATAAGTTAATATAAATTTATATAAAATAATTAAATAATATATTAATATAGCTATATTTCTTATTAAACTGGTTTTAATTATAGTTAATATAAGTAATATAACCTTCAATAATATAGTATTTAATAAAAATGCTATTATCTTTTATATATTTTTTATATAGGTCTATATTATCTTATAGAAAGCTAAAAAGATAATATATTATAGTATTAATATTTTATTAAAAGAAATTAATAATATATAAATAAGAAAAAGAGTTTTTATATTTGACTATATAAATCTTTACTTTATTTATATTAATAATTTCTTATTATATAAGTTAATATAGCTATATTAAAAAAAATAATAAGTAATATATATATTATTAATTAATTTTATAGCAGTAAAACCCTTTTTAATATAAGGCTTTAATATATTAAGAAAATATTAAAAAGAACTTTTAAGGCCTATGATAAGTTATTTATCTTAATAGTTAAAATAATAAATATTAATGCCTTTATATATCTTAAAGATAAACTTAAAAATTAGCCTAAAGACTTTACCTATTTACTATTTAGTATTAATCTATTTAAGGTCTTTATATAGGCTTATATAAAGTATAATAAGCTTCTTTTATACCTTATAAGCTCTTTCTTTTTCTTTAATAGCTTTCTTTTTTTTCTTAATAATTTCCTCTTTTTTAGAAGTAAAAGTAGCCTTATATTTAGCTTTTTTTAATTTTATATAAATATATTTAACTTCTTTTACTTTTACTTTATTTTTTTAATACTTAATAGTAGTTATAGTAATAGTAATAGTCTTAATATTATAATCCTTTTTCTTTTTAGCTATTATAATAGTAAAAGATATAAAAGGCATTTAAGATTATAATTAGTTATATATAATTAAAAGAAAAAAAAATAATATAAAATATATAGCCTAATAAAATATAATAGTTAATGTATAATCTATTTAATATATAAAGGTTTATATAAAGTAGGTAAAAGTAATATAAAAATAAAGCTCTTAATTATATAAAAATAATAAAAATAATATTATATAATATAAAGCTATTAAAAAAGTAAAAAAAGTAACTTTAAAGTTATTATAAAGGTAGATTTAATATTAGAATTTAAAATAAAAATAAAAAAATAAAAAGGTAAGTAAAATAAAACAAAGGTAATATAAAAATAAAGCTTTTAATTATATAAAAATAATAGAAATAATATTATATAATATAAAGCTATTATAAAGATAATAAAAAAAAGATAATTTAAGTAAAATATAAAGTTTTAAGGACTTTAATTAATACTTTAATAGCTAAAATTGCAGTATAACTTTATAATAGTAAAAATAGCTTAAATAGCTTAAATAGAAAATAGAAATAAAGTATAAAAATATATAAATATAATAAATATAAAATTAAATTAATTAAGGTAATTATATATAGATAAATTATATAAAAAGAGGCTATATTAACCTTTATAATAGTATTAAGGCTAATAAAAGAAAAAAAAGCTAAAATATAATAACTTAAGAATTAATTTATAATTAAATTATATAATAAAATATTATTTAATTAATTAGAAAATTTAAGAAAAATTAACTTTCTATAGTACTATATATAAGCTATTTTCTTTTTATATTTCCCTTTTAAATATTATTTATATTTTTTATATATAATTATAAGCTATTATAATTACCTCTATTAAGACTTAATAGCTTTTTACTTTAAAATTAAGTATTAAAAATATAATAATTAATTTATAATAAAGAATATTATATTATACCTTTTAGATTAATTTAAAATTATAGTTTTTATTTTGCCCTTTATTAATAACTTTAATAATAAAAATTAAATTAATTAATAAAAGCTATTAAATAAATTAAAATAAAAGATATTAAAGCCTTATAAAATTATATATAAGACTTCTTTTTTAGTTAAGTCTTAAATAATAAGACTTTATTTCTATAATTATAAAAAGATAGCTTTATAGTTACTTATAAAGGTATATAATATATATAATAAACTCTTAGCCTCTTAAAAAGTTAAATATTAATCTAAAAGTAAAAGTAGCTTATTAAATTATATAATTTCTTTAAAAATAATACTAAATTAAACACTAAACTTAAAAGCTTTAGCTATATATATTTCTATATATATATTTATTAATAATATATATATTTATTAAGAGACTTAATATATATAGCTTATTAAGACTTTATGCCTATAAATATAGTTAATTAATAGGATATAATATACTATTATTAAGCTAAATAGATTGCCTTTAGTTTTAACTTTATTTAGTTAATTAATGCCTATAATAAACTAAAGGCTTAAAGGATTAAGATTTATAGCTTAATTAATACTTATTTATATTTTATTATATAGTTTTATATAGATATATTAATTAATATATTTTATAATATACTTAAGTAATACCTTTAAGTTTTTAAGTTATAAAAAATTATATTTTTTTTTATTTAATTAAATTAAGGTAATAAAACTTTTATAATAGCTAGTATATATTATTACCTTTTATAGTAATATATATATATATAAGATAATATACCTTAAACTATTTAATTTTAAAATTATTAGATTTTTAATAAAAGCACTTAAAATTAAAGAATTAAAAGCTAATAGTACTATTTAAGTAATAGCTAAACTAAATATTAATATATAAGTAATTTTATATATATATATAACTTTAAATATTAATTATAATTAGCTTTATTTTAATTAAATAATTTAATTTAATTACTTTTTTATTAATTATATTTTTAATTAAATTACTATCTTTTATATATTTATATCTATTATATAAGCTAAATTAGCTAAATTTATATATATATAAAATACTTATTATATATATAAGTAAGTTAATAGGCTATATATTATATTTAATTAGCCTTAAAAGCTATATAACTATTTTAAGATAAAAGGAGGTTAAAAATATATTTAACCTATCTTAATAAAGTATTTATAGATATTTATAGACCTCTTTAATTAAAATCCTATTAATCTTAATACTTACCTCCTTTTAGATATAATAATAATATATAATTAAATTCTGAAAGGTTAAAATAGCTTTCCTATTAATATCTTAATAAATCTTAAACTCTTTATATATTTATTTTTATATAATTAATTAATATAATATATAGATTTAAGGTATTAATTAGCTATTAGCCTTTTTAATTAATCTATAAGTAGTATTAATTATATATAGAATTATTTAGCTATATATAATATTTATATAGCCTTATTTAGTATAAATAATTAAGTATTAATTATCTGTATTTATTCTTAACTTATATTCCTTATATTGCATTATCTTATAACTTAATTTAATTTATTACTAACTTACTAAGCTAGCTTTAGTCTATTTATATTTACAGTTTTTCCCTTAATGCTAAAACCTTTATTTCCTAATTTACCTTTTCCTATCTCTTTTCCCCTTTATTTCCCCTTTTTTACTTTATAATAGCCCTTAATTTCTATAATATAACTTTTATATCCCCTATTTAATTACTATAATTATATATTTTAACTCTATAAATTACAGCTAGTATTAACTATTGCTGCTACCTAATATAATATTATTAATAAAGGCCTGCTATTACCTTAATAAGTATTAATCCTATTTTAAGTAATTAATTAGGTCTTTTAATACTTCTATTTAATTTATAATATAATTAATTAGGGCTTTATTTATATTAATACCTAATAGCTATATTTAGTAGCTAAAGATTGCTAAATTAACTTACTGTATTATTAATAGCTTATTAATATATAGTAAGTATTTTCTTATTATTTTATAATACTTTAAGAAGGATTGCAGTATTAGGATATATTTAAAGTTAAGATTATAGATTTCTATTAAAAGACTAATTATATAGTTATTAATTGCTATAATAGGATAGCTATAGCTAATAGTAATTATATAGTAGTATATTTTATAATTAGATTTTTAGTTTTTTAGTTATTATAATTTAGTCTTTTAAGGTTAAAGCCTTAATAGTAATTACCTTAATAAGGTAATAATAGAGAGGGCATTTAGCCTATTAAGGCTAAAGAAAATATCTTTTTTATATTTATAGGTTAAGGCTATTTATTTAGTTAAATTATAAGGTTTATAGTAATAGCTATATAACCTTAAGACTTATTATTAAGGTTATTATATTTTTTAGTATAATATATAATACCTTATATTATATTATATTAAAAAATAAGTATTTTATTATGTTATTTTCTTATTTAAGACCCCAGTTAGCTATATTTTATATATTACTATAAAGATATTTTAACTTTTTAATAAATAAAAAAAAAATATAAATTAAAATAAAATTAATAGTTATTTAATTAATATATAATAACTAATATATATTAATATATATATTAATTATATTTTATTAATTACTTATTTAAGTAATAAAGATATTCTCTTTTTAATACTATAAATAACTTTCTTTTTATTTAATTTCTTTTTTCTTTTTAATCTTTTTTATTTTTATTTAATATTATATTAATAAAAAGGTCTTTTAATAAAGCTAACTTATTATTATTTAAAGGATTTAAATTAAATTTAAAAAAATTTTATCTTTAATTAATTAAGTAATTTTTTTATTTATTATAATATTCTTTTTTACTTTTTTTCTTTTCTTAAAAGGCACTTTTTAATTTTTATTCTTTTTTTTAGGTTAAATAAATAATATATACTTTAAGTCTTATATATTTTCTTTTATATACCTCTTTATATAGTTAATTAGTTATTTTTAAGGAATATTAGGTTTATTTTTATTTATATTAGCCTTTTTAGTAAAGTTTATAAAAGTTATATAAATTAGCCTTTTTACTTAAGTAAGAATATTAATATTAATAGCCTATAAAAGGCTTTTAAGAATATAGGTCTTATATATAATATTTCTATATTTATTAGGCCTATAATTAGTTATAGTAATATTAAAGGCCTTAATAAATAATTACTTTATTATAGTTAATTTCTTTTTATAATTAAATATAAAAAAGTAAAGTATATTAATATATAATATATATATAGTATTTAATATAATATTAAATATATTTATAATAGCCTATATATTTTTTTTATTTTTTTTATATAGATATTATTATTTAAGTTTACTATTAAAAAGCTACTTTAAGTAGCTAATAATAAAAATAAATATAGCCTATAATTTAACTATAATTTAGGTTATATAGTTAATTATTACTATACTTTTTTATTATTAATTAACTTTAGTAATATAGGTATTAATATAGCTAATTAGCTAAAATTAAATTTATTTAATTATAATTATTATTATATTATTTCTTATAAGAGATTATATAAAGTTAATAACTTTAGGTTTAAAGATATAAAAAGATTCTTTATAATATAAATATAAATAAAGTTATAAAAGCTTTTTTAAGTTTTTTTTAAATTATATAGTATAGTTTATTTACTATAAAGTAAATAAAATATAGTATTATAAGGGATTTTTTTAGAAGTAAATTTTTTTAAATATAAATAATTAAATATAACTTTATATAATTTTATATTTATATATATAATTTTATATTATATATATAAAAAAAATAACTTATTTACTTAAAGAAATATATTACTATAAAGTAATATTATATAGTATAACTTTATAACTAGCCTTATATAGCTATAATAGGGTCTCCCTAGTAAGAAATCTAGTATAGAAATAAATTTTAGGATATATATACGTTTTGCCTTCCGTACCAGGACCCTAGCTACTGTAATCGACTATATAGCTGCCAGACATACAATCTACAACAGAGTTCGCCGAGGAAACGCAGGATTCTTTCAGCACCGTAACGGGCACCAAGCAAATTAAAGCTACAGGCGAAAAGCTTCGCCGTGTTTCTATACCTCTATTTGAACCGGCCCGAACCTGGTAATCGAGCCCGTCGATAATCGTGATTGCAATCGCAAGAGTTTCCCATACTGGACATAGCCAATCTTCAACGTCCCATTTCTCACACATCTCTACAAGCAATCGGTTCTCATTTTCTTCCCAATCGGTCCAACATCCGTTATATGCGCAGAACTTCCGCTTTCGGTCTCAATTTGACTTCAATATCTTCAATTCTTCAACTCAAATAGTTGCCAATCCGTGTTGTGCATGGACCACAGCGCTTAACTTTTGGCCTCTATTACCGGCGCAATCGACGATCGAGTGGACACCAAGTATACCAGTACTTCTTAGCACCCTCTTTAATCCCTCCTAAGAACGCAAATTGCGACAGGAAAAGAGAAACAACATTGCGCGCTTCAAAGCGCCACTGATTTGCGACTTCTGCAAGCCTTCATTTTCTCTCCCTTGACTCGCGGAGTCGGCCTCGAGCTCCTTGAACCCCCCCTCCCCGGTCGCGAATCCTCGAGTTCGTGAGCTTCCAAAGCTCACCTCTAGTTCGGTTACGTCGTGCTAGAGCCTAGCACTCTACTAGTTAGTCGACAAATGCGCATTGTCCGGGCTTTTTACCCAAATTCGACCTACGACTCGCTGTGACTGGTCTTGATGCAATTGTGAGAGCTCAGGTGGGCCATCTTCATCCGTCTTGTCTCCGCATCGCATTCTCCCCGCTACAAAGCCGCCGACGCGACTGCGAAAGCTGAAGTCATTCAGGTACCAACAGCCCAAAGTCATCTTCGCTTCTGGCGCCGAAAAATCAGCCCTGCATTTTTTTTTTGCTGTGACCAGAGGAGAACAAGGCGAGAATTCAAGCTTCAAGAGTCAGGTTGTAACTTTGACGACACCATCGCGAATCCCCTCGCAGCATGTCAGACTGCGCCGTGCCCTCCGCCGTCGCCCCTCCAAGACCTCATCCCACCCGAAGCTCTTCGAGCTGAAGGTTGGAGCTCACAAAGCTTCACGACGGACGCCTGGTTCCATACGCACGACAACAGTGAAACAGCGAACCTTTCCTCTGTCCCCACAAATTGTTCTACTTTGCGATAGCCTGCGGTCAGGCTCGTTTTTCGAGTGATGGATGTCGACAACGAACATTCAGACGCTGGTAGTCAACGACAACCCAGTGCTGAACACACGCCGCAAGGAGCTACTGCGCAAGTTGGGGGAGCTTCCTCACAAGGGAATCCTACCCCCACCTCAGCTCAGTCCTCCAATACGCCCTCGACTGCATCAGGTCCTGCAACAGCCAACGTCACCCATTCACAAAACTCGAAACGTCGCCGAGGGCTGGGTGTTGTGACGCCCAATGCCTGCACAGAATGCCGCAAGAAACGCGCAAAGGTATGTAGCTTACTTTTCGGAATCCCTGGTTGCGTAGTCGGCTCTTGTTCTTCACTTTCCTTGTACGTCATAGCATGTCCCACCACAACATTTTATTTAGCTTGTGGTGGACTTCCGCAATTGGGTGCAGTGATCGCCTTGTTCCCGCAATGATTATCCTGCAAGCTCATCCTTGCTAACAATTGATGTTATAGTGCGATGGCAAAAAACCGTGCGGACGATGTAGAGCACAGAAAGACGCCGAGTGTGTATACGAGATTCCCGTGCGCCAGTCGAAGGAGAACCTCCGAACCGAAATCGAAACTCTCCGACAAAAGCAGCGTTCAAGTGACCAAGTCTTCGCTGCTCTTGTCCGACCAGAACTATGGGAAGAGGTTCTAACCCGTCTTCGGGGCGGCCAACCCGTCGAAACCATTTCAGAATGGCTCGCAAGCGCACCACGCCCTGGGGAGCGTTCTATATCTTCGTTTCCTCCCCGTTCCGAGGCGCCTACCATGGGTCCTAACCCGGGGTTCCCAGGAGGTGGACTGGGTACATTGGCAGCCATGAGCCTTGGTGCGAGCCATCAACAGTCGCAGCAGTCTTCCATGCGACCCGAGATGGGTCAGCACAGTCCCTGGCAATCTACCTTCAGCCAAACCGAGTCAACAAGGAGCGACTCACATCCCGACGTCATGAACTGGCAGACAGATATGCGAGGACCGCCACAAAATCGAGATGGGTCATGGACCGAAGGGATGAATCCTGATCAAATCTCGGACGGTCTTCCACGATATCGTGGAGTTGAACAGATCCTGTCACCATTGAATGAACCGGGGCTCCGAACACCAGCTTCAACTTGGACTGTAATTACCGGCGACAACGTTCTTGTTCAACACCTTCTGGCGTTGTATTTCTGTTGGGAGTATCCAACCTTTGCGTCCCTGAGCAAAGAACACTTTCTTCAGGATTTCCAGAAGGGACGGAATCGATACTGTTCACCGATACTGGTGAATGCCCTTCTTGCATTGGGGTGTCGCTTTTCGACACAGCCCATGTCTCGAGCCAATCCCAACGACCCTTATACTTCTGGTGACCACTTCTTCAAGGAGTCATTGAGACTATTTGCCCAGGAAACGGATCACCATTCCCTTACAACTATCCAAGCTTTGGGGATAATGTCAATCCGAGAGGCTAGTTGTGGGCGAGATTCAGAGAGTTGGTACTACGCTGGGCAGAGTATTCGACTCGCCATTGAGATGGGACTCCACCGAATAATGGACGAAGGAGATGAAGATGAACTCGCTGTGCAGTCAGCAACCTTCTGGGGTGCTTTTGCGCTTGACCAGTGAGTGTCCCCTTTCATCGTGAGATTTCACTCTGACAGATACTACAGTGCATGGTCCCTCGCCACAGGCTCATTGCCGCAATGCTCCTGCTTCCCTCACCTACCACCAAAGCCCGCGATAATAGGAGACGTCGAAGCGTCTCTTTGGGTGCCTTATACTGACGATGGTGAATTTCTTTTGGTGTTATTCTATGACTATCGCTGACTGTGACAGGCGCTCCTTTGCAACGCTCATGCCAACAACCGTCTAACGTGCGTTCTGTGTATAAATGTTTCTGCGAACTCAGCGAGCTCGTACACCAATCTCTGTACATTCTTCATTCCCCTGGCAAACCCCTGACAGCAAGAGAACTTTTGAACATGTACACACAGTACCTCAATTGGTATGATCGCATACCTGAGGTCCTTCGACTGGGGCACAATTTCACCCCAGCTGTGCTGTTCGCTCAGTAAGCCTCAAGCCCAACACGTTTGTTTCACCACGGCCGCTAACTTGAGCAGCATGTACTATCATTTCGCGATCTTACTCTTATTCCGGCCTCTCATCAAGCTCCGAATCATTGGATCCAAGGTCTCGCCTCGCGATGTCTGCTCACAGGCGGCCGACGCCATTCAAGGCCTTCTAAAATCTTACTCTTCACTCTATACCTTGCGGCGAACGCCCTCGTTCGTACCGTATTTTGTTCTCACATCAGCCATTATGCACCTAGCGATTGGCGCAACGACTGTTGGCTCGGATATGACTGAGGCGGATATGGAGAAAGCGGTCAAGGTGGATCCACGTGTAGCCGACTCCATCACTCAAGGCATTTCAGATCTCACCGAGATGGCTCCTTGCCACCAATTCGCTGAGCAGGCCCTCAACATACTACGTTATTTGGCCACAAAGTGGGACATTGATGTTGAGAACAACGCCGACAAGCTCACGGCGGAAGAGTACGATCGTTTGGTCTTGCCGCAAACGGGGAGTCTCAACTTCTTCTCTCCCAACCTGAGGGGGGGAGATATTACGTGCCAATGGGGCGCAGGACCATTCATGGGAGAACAATCACCTTCGGTCCAGAAGACAGGAGACAGTATGGAAAACCCTCTCTTCTGGCCTTTCCCAATGCAAGGACGGCCGATTCTCCCTGATGGTGTTGAGTTGGAACATGCAGGTTTTGCGATCATATAGAAGAAGTTTTTGGTGGCCTACAAGTTGTGCACCCTGCTTATATATATCGAGTCCGTACACGACGACAGCTATCCCGGGGTGTTGGTCGGTGTTCTTACCAGGCGAAATGGGGTCAAAGGGCAAAGGAATGCGGCGGGCATTTTCTGGCGAAAGGAGGCTTTGGTCTGTAGAGTCATTATCGCGGGTTCCAAAAGCGATTTGTTATGGGCTATACCAACACTTGTGTAAGAGAAGGGAGTGATTGCATGATATCATGGGTCTTGGTCGAGTTGTTGCTTTTGGTGGGAGGGCTTGATGTACGGAATACCCTGGAGAAGAATAAAATCGCCAACTCTGTTCATGCATACGTTTGTTCTCTGAGGCTTGTGATTGATGGTGAGGCTTGCATGTGTCGTTTGACATGCAGGTCAATGGAAGTGTAAGCGTTTGCTGCATGTTGTTTGATGCCCAAACAGCAATTGTTGCATACTGTTTGTCCATGCATGCTTCTGATTGCGCAAACGCTCGTTGAAGCATGCAATTTCTTTGCTGGAATCGCAAATGATGTGGCGACAACGAAATACACGACAAGTCACAACCCATGTCGTTCCATCATGACACATCAACCCTTTAACTCTGATTAACTGGTGTAAAATCTTGTCCATCCCATATAGAACGGCATGCATGTGTCACATTGTCTGTCCCTCATTGCCTTGATTAGGCACGGCCCTGACCGTGATGCAGGATCCCGCATACACCCCCTGAAGACACGCCAGGCCCATGATTCAAACATGCAAATTGCCATGATTCCGATGCAAAACGCCCATTCTTTCATCTTTCGCTGGCGCGCTGAGGGGGGAACGTGCAGCGGACATGACGATTGCTGAGTGTCGCCGTATGCAGGCTCCCGAGATCAAGCACCAGGGGTGTACCCTTCATTTTCCAAAAGTTCTCTCATTCTCCTCTTCCATTTCTTTCTTTTTACTTCTCTAAATAGATACGACGCTTTACGTGAGGTTCTAAAAGCTGGTTTTGAAAGACGATTTCTGATTTATGACGAGCGACGAATTACCCCTTTTCTGCGAGGGTACGAGACGAGGCATTGCCCACGAGCGACAACTACAAGGAACATCTTTCAATTGAAGTTACGAGACTGACTTCTAATCATAGAATTTGAACGGTTTGTGTCTTTGGGCAAGCGCGGAAAAGGTAGACTCCTGGAACCTGTCAGTCGAGCGCCAACGTGCTAACCACGATGTTTGAGCGCAGGACACTCATACTCTACGAGAACACCAGCGATCAGTCGCCAAATTGACAAAAAGACCTCAGTCAATTGTTCCTTGCAGTCTTCCATTACAATTTTCCCTTGCGCTGTTCTCAGGTGTCGTGTGCCCTGCTGTCCTCTCCTCCTGGAGTGTCCCATACTTCTGCCAACAACGAACGTTCTTACTGCATCGAATTGAAACAACACAACGCGGTGCAACAACAGAAGTCGCTCTTCGAAGTTAGAATCATCTTTTAAAGAAACCAACTGTGCCCAATCTGTCAAGGAGGAAACCCCGTGCCCGAAGACTCGCCTCAAGCCCAGTACAACACTCTGTACACTCATCAGTTATACTCCAACCATCAAAACAACCAGTACAAAACCCACAGCACATTCATCACAGTATCAAATACATCCTCCGAGCCAGATAAAATTCTCTGATTGGATGCCCTAAGGCCTTTGACTTGCTACTGTACTGGAACCCCTCCCTACTGAAGCAACTGGAGCCAGGGGACGTGCAACCACTTACCCGCTAAGAGGGATATCCAACATCTGCAAGTGGCACCTGGCGGGCAGCTGGCATCACATTGCATCCTCAACTTTTCATTACCTCTAGACTCAAAACTTGAGTTGAGTCCTCAGTCATACCTGCAGCTTGCGCCCGTTACCCACCTTCTTCCTTCTCTCATCTCTTCTCGTACTTCTTCTTCCTTCTCTCTCTACTCTCTACTCTCCTTCTCATTCTTCAGAGTTGCTGGGCAACAAACGGTTCAAGAAATTCCACTCTCCCACTCTTCTTCTTCTTCTTCTACTACTACTACTACTCGGAGTCTTCAGTCTCTCTGCTCTTCTCTTCTTTGACCGTACTCATCCTTTCCATCGTCAACCATTCTCATCAGAATACAAATCTCTTCTATCACCAAGCCCTCAGACCTTCTTGATAACATATCAACCCTTTGCTCCATATCTCGTCTGTCATCTCCTTGACACTGTCCATATTCTCCCTTACAACGCCAGTTGTGGGTGCTTCCCCTCTCACCAAGTTCATCGAGTAAGATCATCTTCATCTTGCAAGATGGGAGATCAAAACCAACAGGTGAGTACAACAACGGTACTTCTTCTCCTCGTATACTGATGTTTCCAAGATCCCGGGAGACCAAACGCCTTTGGAGATCATAACTCAGCATGTCAAGCACAAGAACAATCTGCCAAAGACTGGGAGCGTCCCTTGGAACTTGGCTCCAGAGTTCCCGCACTCAAGCGAGCTGATGTCCATCGATGCTGCTCCATTGCCTCATCCCCCAAACATGAAAGATCTATCCGAACGCGATGCCAAGAATGCCTACCTTAAGTTCCAGTACATCACGAATCGTTTCGAGGGTACTGAGCTTCTTCGGCAAGCTATCAACTGCTTCAGGAACAAGCCTAGAATGATGGAGGGAGACAGAGATAACTTTTACATCTATACACAAGTCAGTCAAACCTTTTCCTTCCTCAATTCCTCTACTAACAGCTACAAGGTACATGTCCAAGGCTACTTGTTTGCTAGATCTGGGGCAGCTTGCCGCATTGCTTTCTCAACAGAGCGCTCACCCACCAAGGTTGAGTGGAAACAGTCGAACCGGCTTACTGCTGGTACCCTTATTGCGCTGTCTCCCAAAGACGACAACTTCAACACCCAATGCTATGTTGCAGTTGTTGCCGCACGATACATTGTGGGTGGCCTTGAACCTGATCCTGCCAATGACGAAGGCAAAGACACTCCACCCCGGATCGAGATCTTTTGGTCCGACTGCAACAATGCCGTCTTCGATCCTTCCGTTGAGATGGTGATGCTTGAAGCCAAAGGAGGTTATTTTGAGACTGTTCGTCATGCCATGGTTGGGCTACAACATGCCGCAAAGTTTGAGTAGGTCTATCCCGTTGCATACTCAATACTCAAACTAACATTCCTCAGTTCCAAGTTTGACAAATACATCATTCATGAGTCCAACACCGAACACACGACCGACTATCTTGCCGATACTCCAGGGCAGACTCCTCGTATTCCTGACAGAGCTGATCACCTTGATCCTTCTCAAAGGGACGCTTTGGAACGCATGACCCACAAAGAGCTGGCGGTTATCCAAGGTCCCCCTGGCACTGGCAAGACTTTCACATCCGTTGTAGCCATTGAAAGCTATGTCCAGACTCTCAAGTCTCGACAAAAAGGAGATACCCCACCCGTCATAGTTGCTGCTCAAACCAACCACGCTCTCGATCAGCTTCTGGACCGACTCTCGGTTTTTGAGGCCGTCATTGTTCGTCTCGGTGGGCGCACAGAAGACGAGGCAATAGAAGAGCGTACTTTGTACAATCTCAAAGCCAAATTAAAGGGTACCCGAGGTGGTGGCATCGCGGCTGAGGGAACTCGAAGAAAGGTTCTCCGCACAATTGAGGAGTTGTTGTCGGAATGCTTCCCTGCATTTCTGATTCCAGCTGAAGAGTTTCTTCGAGAAGGACTCCTCTCGGATGCTCAGTACAAGTCGTTGGATGATGAAGAGTGGGAGTCTGCTACTCTGGTCAATCGTGATGACGGAACTGAGATTGAGTGTCGCATTGCGCACTGGCTCCAGGTCATCGAGACAGACACCACTGTTGACATACGCCCTCCCCAGAACCAGGCTGAAAACCCCGAAAAAGATGATGCTGTTGATGAAACCCAGCAGGAGAATCAAAAGGAGAGACTCAAAGGTGCTTTCTTTCCCATGAAGTTCAATGTCACCGGTGCCCTTCCCAGTGAACTCTCCAAACAAGCCTCCTGGGCTCACCGAGCCCGCAGGCTATTGAAACAGCATCAAGATCTATATAAGATCCAGCCACGTTATCGCGGCATGGTCTATCACCTCCTGCGAGAAGAACTTATCCTCGCACGAGCTCAGAAGTTCCCTCAGCTTCTCAAAGAGTACCAGGAAGCCTGTGATGATATCAAAGTCAGCCGATGGGAGTCCGATGTCAGGCTCATCACAGGTGAGCGTATTGAGATCGTGGGTTGTACAACCACCGGACTGTCCAAGTATCGTGGTATGATCGCAGCATTGAAGCCCCGCATATTGATGATCGAGGAAGCGGCCGAAACTCGAGAAGCCAACATTAGTTCCGCTCTCTATCCCAGCCTGGATCAGGTTGTGCTCGTCGGAGATCACCAGCAACTGGTCCCATCTGTAGATGTGCGAGAACTGGGCCGTGATCCCTACAACATGCATGTGTCTTTGTTTGAGCGCCTGGTCAAGCTCAAGTTGCCATATAGTATGCTCCGAGTCCAGCGTCGTATGGTTCCTGCAATTCGCGAAGTGGTCAACGCGTTCTATCCCAAGCTCACAGATCATTGTTCCGTCTACGACCCAGACAACCGACCTCCTGTCCCGGGCATGGGCGGAAAGAGCCTTTGGTGGTTTGACCACGAGGGACAAGAGAGGCAGAATGCCAACGACTTTTCATTTTCGAACCCAGATGAGGCTGACATGATAGTGGGCTTCGTCCGATATCTTGTTCAGAACGGTGTTGACCCGGAACGCATCACTGTTTTGACGTTCTACAAGGGGCAGGTTGCTCTCATCACGGAGAAGCTTCGTCGCGACCTATACCTCGAACTCAAGAATCCTTTGAAGAAGTGGTCGGTAAGAACTGTCGATGGCTTCCAAGGCGAAGAGAACGATGTCATTCTGCTATCACTAGTTCGAACCCTTGGCCCGGGCTTCATTGGGAACGCGAATCGGACAAACGTGGGTACCAGCCGAGCGAGATGCGGACTGTATGTCTTCGGCAACTCCCAAACACTTGTGAGAGATGAGACTTCAGAGGCATACAGTACATGGAGAAAGGTCATTGATGTGTTTGAACGCCGTCAGAGTATCGACAACTACCTGCCGGTCACTTGTCGTAACCACGGAACACGAACAAACATCAAGAATGCCAGTGGTTGGAAGTACATCCCTGGAGGCGGTTGTGATGAAAGTTGCGAGTCTACGTGTGCAAAGGGCCATCCATGCAAGCTCACTTGCCACAAGTTCGACCACAGCGAGGTCAAATGCTTGGAGAAGTGCGAAGAGGTCTTGAAGTGTGGCCACAGCTGCGAGTCGCTTTGTTGGCAGCCTTGCAAGTGCCCCTCACGATGCGATGAGCCTCCAAAGATGAAGTTGCCCCTCAGGACTTCTCCGTTACTTGCTCGAGCTCCCAAAAGGCCCAACCATCACCCTCAGTCACGAAGCGATAGAACAATTTCGGGAGGATCCAGACCTCAAACGTCTCCAACTCGCCGGTCCGATCCCTTTGAAGCTCCAAATTCCCATATACCAACTTCAGCTCCCATGGCACAAGCTCGAAAACATTGCTTAGAGCCGACCAGTGAACAAATAATGGAGGGGGGCTATTACGCGGAAACGATCCAGCGGGCCCACCAAACTGCGGGCAATGCCATAACGACAACTACAGTCTTTGAGAGTTTCGCGGATGTCTCAAAGGAAGCTTCTCGCCGCAAGAACTGGAACCCCGACAAATTGGCCAAGAATGACAAACAGCTCGCAGAGGACGCGAAGGCCAAAAGGCGTCAGAGGAGCCCAGAGTCAATACACATCAGTGAGACCTGGCACCGAACGACAACATCGGACAGCCTTCATCGGCGACGTGAAGAGAAAGTTGAAAAACATTGGTCAATGAAGGTCTCAACTTGCAAAGAAGCTGAACCCAGCCGGGAGAAGCCTGCTACATCGGGCACCGGTATTGGAGGGTCGTCAATGGAGGATGGGAAGGAGGATGACAAGGAAGATGGCGAGGGCGAGGGCGAAGACGAGGGCGAGGGCGAGGACTTGATCAGCTTCGATTGAAGGGCCGTCGGGGAGCAAGAAAACATCGGAACTTGTCATAGGGTGTCAAAATAAACTTAGCAAAAGGTGTCATACTAGTTTACGACAGGAACTGTAGATTATGTAGAAATTGGTGTAGAAATTGTACGAGTGTTGTATCAAACCCCGACTGCTGCTGATTGGGTGACTCGAGAAGTCGAAGAATTGAAGAATAAGAATGGAATTTTGTCTAATTGCTATAGAGGCAAGAAAATCCGACTATAAATTAAGCTCGCCATGACCAACTCCAGCATATATAAAGCACGCCGACAGAGTCTCAAAGTTGGAGAGCCAGCTCGAGTTGAGACGACCCCAAGCTATCCATTGGTAGCATTAATCTCATAACCGATGAGGACTTCTGTGCTCGTACCCTCCCAGCCTCTTGTGCCTGCAGCGCTCAACATGTAGCGGCTGGTCGGGTCGATGTAGAGACTGGAGATGACGCCTGCACGGGGAGGACCGGGGATGATGAGGAAGGGAACGCTAGAGTGCTTCATGGGCGATTCACGAAGATCGTAGAGACGCATGATATCGTGGGAGGCACTGGACACTCACTGTTAGTATGGACAGGCTGATAAGAGGGAATGGGGATGGGGAGGGGGGGTCTACCAGACGAGATGACGGCCGTTTATCATGGGTCTCACGGCACTGACTGCTCCGCTGCCCCCGGGAAACTTGAGCGTCCTGTGGGGTTCCCAATTTCTCTTTGCCTTGTGAATATTGTACTCTTCCACAGTCCCATTGCGACGGCCCGCGTAGATGTTGTTGCCGTTGGGACTCCAGCAGGCGCCCATGCACCACGGGGGAACGCCATTCCTTGTGCCGATGCGTGCCACGGGATCTTGTTGGCGTCGATCCCAGATCCTTAATGTTCCGTCCATCGCAGCGGAGAGGAACGTTGTATTGGACGTTTGTGTTGGGTCATGATTCGTGGGGGTGTGTGATGTGAGGAGTAACGAAGGAGATGTTGGCTCAGACTTGGGGAGTGCGTCTTGAGATGGTTCTGTGCCTTGCGTTGGAGCCGGTACGAGATCGACGTCCATAGCGTCGCTTGTATCCAGCGATGGCTCAGGCGGGGGTGGTTCAACGACCGGTTCGGATTCCGGAACAGGTTCAGGCTCTGGTTCTGGATCTTTTCCTGCGTCGAGAGCGGCCATGTCAGCTGAATGGTCCATAGCGCTATCATGACCATGGCCGGGCATCACGGCAGTGAATTCATCGTCGTCGTTGCCAAAGGGCTGATCTTCCTTTGTCTCGCCGAATAAACTCCCCGCGTCACTTCCTCCGAAGAGACTGTCGTGCGCGGGTGAAGCTGCACCGTCGCCATCGCCGTTGCTGGGGTTGGCGTTGAACTCGGCGGACATATCGTCGACTCCATCGTTGGTGAGCGGATCTGTAAAGTTCCCATTTGCTATAGGCGCTGCGTTGTTTGTAGTCATTGTTGTAGGAGGCGGTGGTTCATCGTCATCTTCTGGGATGGGAGCACCGCTTGCAGGACGGAGTTCAAGAGCTGAGATTTGACCTGCGTTGCCATCGAAGCTCCTGATGGGTTGACCGGTGTTGAGATCCCAGTCAAAGATGTTCTTGTCCCATCCACCGCTAAGAACGCTCCTTTCGTCCTGCGCCATCGTCAAGACAGACACAGCGTTTGTGTGCTGCTGCAGACAGTGTATTCTCTTGCCCTCGTCATGCCGGACGCTCTGTAGATTGATACCCCCTGACTCCAGACCAGATAGTAACCAAAGAGCCTGCGATTGCACAGCAAGAGAGTAAACAGGCGAGAGAATATGCTCCTGGTCTCCCCGTCCCGGAGGCGGCGGCTCCTCATTCTCCCAGTACGACATGAGTATGCCAGCCTTGGTAACGCTATCCACAAACGGATGCCTCTGCGCAACCGTCAAAGCCAACTTGCCGTTGATGGTATTGGGTCCGTCATATTTACGAATATACCCGTCCGAACCTCCCGTGATCCAGTACCTCAAATCAGGTGTGATAGCCATGGCATTGACACTCGTCGATTGCGGTGCCGCCATGGTCGGCACGATATCGTAGGACGCTGCGCCGATGTACTCGGGCGACGGCTGGGGCCACCGCTTGTCGAGACTCGGGGCTGGTGTAGCTGATTTCCTAGGTTGGGATTGCGACTCGTCGGGTTCGGATTTTATCTGGGTGCTCCGTTGATCGTTTGGGTCTGTCGCAGGCGGTTGAGACTCTTCCCCTTCCCCATCTGCATCAGCGTCTGCATCTGCATTGTCGTCGTCGTCTTCGTCGTCGTTGTTATCATCGTCATCGCCTTCTGCATCTTGATCCTGATCGCCATTGTCGTCAGCGTCCTCCATTGCCTCGTCGACGTCGTTGCGGTCATTGTCATTGTCATTATCGTTGTCGTTGTCATTGTCCGAATCAGCTGAACTGGCAGACAGGCGATCATCGTCCAGGGTGTTCATTATGAGTACTGGGGAGGTTAGCTGGGTGTAATTGGGAGAATTGATCAAGAGACACATGGGGACAACTCTGGCGCAATTGATTCAGAGGCGTAGTGGGTGATTACCTGTATAATATATCCACCTAGCAAAAGTCTAATGCATCAATTCATGGAGCAGTCTTTGGAACAAAGGAACCAATTGCCAATCGCATTCGAAAGTGTCGCAAAGGATCTGTAGGCGTGCGCAGGATGGCCAGGTCGTCTTTGAAGCTTTGTAAGCAGTCGCGAGAGACCAGAGAAGAAGCCTAGGGTATTTGAAGCCAAGATGTCATAGGTATAGAGGGCAAGGGTGTGGTGTCAGTCGTTGCAAACTGCGGGGCCGTGATGTATAAAGGTCCAAGTTTAATAAGTTTGGAAGCTCCCTTCGCGCGTCGCGTTTAATTGGAGTTGGAGATGGAGATGGAGATGGCCCGATGTGTCTTAGTGATATGCGGTACAATGTGGAGCCGAGGCAAGGGCCCAGGGGCAAGTCCAGGGCCTCGAGGTGTTGGTGTAAGTCGTCAGCCTTTACTATGTGATATCTCTTTGTATTGCTCAATCACTTCAGCAAATGATATATTCTTATCAATTGAAACCATTGTCTACATCCGCCTATGACAATAGAGAGCCCTCAGCATTGACGTCGAGTCCATCAGTCTGATGCATCAATCACCGTCAGCTGAGGCCACCCACTTACAATCACTACACACTCACATCACTCAGCATCAAATCAGTATCAGACAAACATTACAGACAAAGGGAACTTATTGTTGTACCTACCACTCAAGGTTCAGTATAGGTCTCTCACTAAGACGTAGCTATCAACATTTGCCCTCACCCTCTCGCTATCTCTCTGACTTACACCAATGACTTACCTAAACACCAACCTCACCTGTCACTCACTCATCTTCTCTCAGCTACTCACTTTCTCCCCGAATGTCGTCTACTCCCACCACTCTTCGATTCCCTCCGCCAAGATCCCCGACTATTCCGCACAACAACCTCTGTGAGGCTATCATCCGGCACAACCGTCTCTCCACTCCCCGGCCAAACCGTCGGAGCATTACTGCCCCCAAACACCGAAGGCTCCGGTTCCGGCCCGTCCTTGACGCAGTCCCTCCAAGACTGGATTCTAGTCTTTGTGCTCTCGGGGACATGCTGATGTGATGAAGGCCCGGCATCTTGAGGAACGGGGGGTGCGTCACGAGGGTTGAGAAAGAACTGCGATGAGCGTACGGACTGAGCATCTGTGTCGCGATGGCTTGAGTCGCCGCGTCCAAAGGTTTCAACTGCAAGGAAATCCTCTCCATCGCCGAGACGATGACGATGGACGATAATCTCACCCGGACTCCTCTGATCCCGGCGAGGAATATTCGCAAACAGCGCATCATTATCAGCATCATAACTCACCCGGTGTCTAAGCCTCTGCTCCTCCGTCATCTCAGCCTCAACCCTCCCCAGCATCCGATTCAGCCCCGAATCTCTATGAACAGGCGCCGGTTCACGCGTGAACGCCGAGCCCTCAGAGTGCGACCACTTGGAAGAGATCCTCTGCACCGGCTCCGCACTCACAAGCGGCTTCTGCTCATCGTCAGAATAGTCCTCACCGCAGTCACTGCAGTCGCACTCATCTTGTGGCTCAGGAGGGACGTCAGCGTATTGACGCCATTGACGAGCCGTGAGGTTAAGATCTTTCGGGGCGTTTGTGAGACGAGCTTCGCAGGTTGCTGATGTGCTGCGTGGGTTACGACGGCAGCGGGAGCTGCGACTGCGATTGAGAGAGGGACCCATTGTCCATTGGCCTAGGGCATCTAGGAAACCGACTTTGCGGGTTGAGCGCTTGCTGTGTCTAGACATGATGGGTGAAGGGTCCTGATGTTTTGTTGTGTTTATCTGTTAGTGAAGAAGAAGACTACCTGAGCTGTGATATCTACTACTGTGATAATTCTCAAAGCTGTTGACGGTGATGAGACAAGATGAGATGCCATGAGGTAAGATCATCTTGGTTATATAGCTACTCATGAAAAGTCGATATTCCAGGAACAATAATGGACTCTGATGGTGTACATGAGACTGTCACCACTGTCTTCACCCATGTACACCACCAAGTGAATGAACAAAGGCGCACAGCCACGAGGTGAGAACAAACAAGCCCACTATCTTCACCTGCGCATCTTTCATGCTCTGTTCAAGCCAAAGAGTTCATGCAATGACTTCATCATTCACTTGTAGAAGAGGCTTGCCAGGCGATGACTTGTCGACTCAGCCTTCTATCTCATCATTTGGTCGGACTGCAGCTTCAAGAGCAAAGTAAAAACTCATTGTGTATTACAGCTCGACGCATCGTAACTCGTGACTATATATCTACATGCACCCAAGTAGATCCAAGACATACATCTCCCTAGCCAAAGCCCTACCTGCACAAGGTACAGGACATGCCAGCCCAGTTGTCTCAGGCACCACCTCATTTCCCCTACATTCCTCGAATCAATCCCATATATTTCAGCCTCTGACGCACTCATTCATTCAACCCCGTCCCTTCCGGGTTCTCTATTCCTTTCTTTCTTGCTTGCTTCTCTCTCTTCCTATCATATCCTATCTTACAGCATATGGCTCTTCAGCGTCGCTGTAAATGCGCACCAACCTCAATGCCAGTACACATCCTCACTCACTAACCACCGGTTTTTGTCCCTATTCAATCCACCAACCCAAGATACTCCCATATATTCTCATCCATCAATGACATAAAGGAAACAAAGGACGACAGGACAGCTGCATCACCCAACTCCACCTTTTTGATCCAGGACCAGGACATGATAAGCCCAATACATTTCTTTCAGCCTGCCGTGACAAGATAAAAAAACAATCCAGATGCCCTCACCTGTCGTCTCGATGAAGGGGTATTATCATTATCTACTAAGGAAAAACAAAAAAGGAAAATGCTTGCAGGAACAACAAGAGGTCCGCAAGGGTTGTTGTTGATTCGATTCAAGGAAAACGTGGGGGAACCCAAAACTGGGCTAGCAAATCGGAAGGCTCAGTTATGTCCAAAAGTCAAAGAGTGTGTTGTGTGTTGTGTGTGGCTAGCTTAAGCTCATGAGGTAACGCGAGGGTCATTGAAATATTGCACCATTCCCCAACCACTTGTAGCACCGTCATGCTGCTGGCCGGGCTGCTCGACAACAGAGCCTGTGAGACTCTCCCAGTCGTCAAACAAAACAGGCGGTGCTGCTGGCGAGTACTCAAAGTCCATCATCGACTCACCAGCGTCGTGGCCTTGTGAGTGAGGGGGTGGTGGCAGCTCACGCTTCTCAAGCGGAGAAGGGGCTGGCGGCGGCATCAACGGCGATGTCGAAGGTCCCATCGGTGAGTGGGACGAAGAGTCTGGTGAAGGTCTTGAGGGTGAGGGGAATTGTTGGGAAGGCACCATTATCGTGTTTCGGAACGGCGTGTTGAATTGGGTCTGCTGAGGATCAGGTGAAGGCATCAGAGACTGATGACCTGCGTGGCCCTGGGTAGGCAGCGGCATAAACGACATTCGTGGGTCGTGTGTAAAGCCCTGGGGTCCAAGACTGGCGTGTGAATACTGAGGAGAGGGGATTGGTGCCGAGGTAAGAACAATATCCGCTAGGTTGTACGCGGCGCTGACAATATACTGAGCTTCACCTTCATCTCCAGAGAAGAACTCAAGCAGGTCCTGGAGTTGGCCGGGGTTCTCGTTCTCGAGGAAACCTTGGGCACGGCCAGTCTTGCTTGGGTGCCAACTGAACTGGGGTCGTCGGCCATTGTACTCGGCCTGCTTGCTCACAACCAATGCATCCCAAGCCTCGTGGATCAGAGGCTGATGGAGGAGACCATACACAACACGGGAATGCATCCAGTCACCCTTTGTCATACCCGACTCGAAGTGTCGAGCAACGTGTTCGACGTGGCGCTCGCGGGCAGGATGGAGGGCCGAGCAGAAGCCGCAAGCCCAGTACTTGCGCTTTCGGAGGAACTTGACCACCTTTTCGGCGTGAGGGCAAGTCTTGCACCCGTGGCACTGCTTGTGATGCTGATTGAACGAGTTGGATCCCCAGAAGCTGCGGTTACATCCAGGCTCGGGACAAGGATACTTGCGCCAGCGCTCGTGAAACTCATCCTCGTGGCGCTTCCAGTCGTACTTGCGCTTGAAGCTGGTCTCACACGAGGTGCACCAATAAATGTTGGTCTTACCAGCTGTGCCGACCGGGGCACTCATGGGACCGAGTCCGTTCAAGGAGCTGGAAGGGGGAATAGGGAGCGGCGCCTGAGATCGGTTGCAAGTAGAGGCGGACTGCCAAGACATCGAAGACTGTCCCGAGTTGGTCGACCAGATGGAAGCATGTCCAGAAGAACCGGAGCTCGTCGACGAAACGGAGATGCGAGGGCGATGGCTAAACGCAGCTTGAGGGGGAAGAAACATGGCTGAGTTGGGAACTTTATTAGCATCAATGTTAGCAAGTTTCTCGGGGCTAAGGCTTCGTTGTTGGGCAAGCTTCACGTACAGTTCATGTCCTCGGAAGTGATTTCATGCTTAATCTCGGCCAAAGGGGTCGTGGAGGTGGATGAAACGCTATTGGAGGCCGTCGTCACTGTCTGGATGCTGGGGCCGTTGGAGGCAACAGGAGGCGGAGGAGGGCATCGCATGGGTGGTGGTGGAGCAAGCGAAGCAGTAGGGGCCATTTGACTCGGGTTGGGAGGTTGCTGGCTAAAAGGAGTCTGCTGAGGTTGAGAAGGAATCGTAGGCATGGCTTGCATAGCTGTCATCGCGCTGAGGTTCAAGCTGAGGCCATGGCCGCCATCGACCAGCTGGTGGAGAAGCTCCTTGGACATGCCTGAGTCAATCAGGACCTGGAGGTTCTTACGGGCCTCGGCGAGAACATCCTGAGGGTTCGCGTCGTGAGACTGCTGAGGCGAAGGACTCGGTTGCTGCGACATGTTGTGCTGTTGGAAATCGAAATGCTGTTGAGGGCTGCTGGTTTGACTTGAGTGTCGCTGATTCTGGTTCTGTCTCGGGTCCATGGGCTCCGCTCACATGGAGGGAAAATCGGAAATTCGAGGTGAGTCAAGATGAGCAATGCGATGATATTCGAGTTTCGTCAGCTGGTTTTAAACTTTGGGTTGGATATAACGCGGTTGTTGAAGCGAATGTGGTTGAAGTCGATGGATGATGAGCTGATAGATAATACGGGGCAAGGTAGCGAATGAGTTGGTTCCGTCAAATTTCGGGAACGATTGAACAACGAAGGACAAAAGCGAGAGTTTAAGGTCCCAAGACCTTTGAGCGAGAGTGGATATGAAGCAAAAGAAACAAGAGAGAAACGAAAGAAAAAAAGGTTGGTGACGGTTAGCTTGGAGTTGTGAAGAGACGACGACGGGAGAGGATGGAAGATGATGGGGGATGGGGAGGGTAGTGTAGGAGTAGGCGCAGGCCGCGGCGACAGCGACAAGCGTTGGTTGGTACAGGCTTGCTCAGTCAGGTACTTTACAGGGAGTGCCTCTGTCGTAGGAGTGGGAGAGTGGGAGTGAGGAAGAAGCTAGACTAGGGGTGCTGGTGCTGGAGTCTTCCTAGACACTGGGTCCTGGTCGTTCGGTACAAACACAGTATCCGCCGTATGTAGATTGAGAGATCAGTGGCTGATGGGGGGAGAAAAGACGGAACGATGCTTGCTTGCTGATGGGGCAGAGAAAGATCAGAAAGGGAAAGGGGCGTGTAGTGTAGCCAGGATATTTCTCCGACTAATTAATGATCGCCTTTGGTGTTTTGTGTGTCTTTTTGTGTTTTGATCGTACTCCGTAGGTAGGTACGTGGTGTTTAGGGGGGTGCGACAAAATTGGTCTGTGTAGCTCTGTGCTGCTGCTGTAATTGCGGCTGTCGACAGCTAAGCAGTGCGCTATCGCTGCTGCTGGAAGGAGCTTGTCGCACTGAAGAAGGGGGGCGGGCCCGATTTGCAGCCCGTGCTTGGGGCGTCGTCGGTTTGTGATTCTGGCACCACTCGCTCGCTCCCTCGCTCACTCAATTCAATTCAATGACTGACTCTTTGGCTGACTGCCCCAAAAAGAACAGACACCCACGAGACTGGGACTGGGGCAGAACCTAGAAAGGAGCAAATGGGGTCGAAAAATAGAGCTTGAACCAACCAAAATTGTCCCTGGTGTTTAAAATGGGGAACCACTTTGGTTAGGTTCGGGTACCTTGCTGTTGCGGTCTTTTTGGGGGCCTGTTCCTTTTTTTTTTGGCTGTATCAAGCCCCGTCCCGTGCTGTCCGGCTCTTGAGCCAGAGTTTCACAAAAATTAATGATTAATGACGAGCCGTGGTGGTTTCCCGTGTGGAAATGAAGAGTAACAGAAACCCAAGATCGAGTACTCACTCACTACCCGTGTCGGGTGAACAAGCTTCCCCAAAAATAGAAGAGCCTATTCTCCGTGTGAGAGTGTAGACAGAACGACGGGAGAGTATAGTGAGTGGGTGAGAGAAGGAAGCTATGGATGATGTGGAGGAGAAAATGATCCGGGGGATGGGATCGAGGAAAGATCAAGGATAAGGTAGGAGATAAAATCGACAGGTACGGTTGAATACCTAGTGACGTGACGTACAGGAAGGATCCTATTGACTGGCCGTGACTGCATTGCCAATGTACGCCTGCTTACCTTACAGCACGTTGTGCTTCACAACCGAAGTCCCTATTCGCGGATGAAGCCGTTGTACTGTCGAAGTATGTATGTAATGTAATGGAGAGCGCTACTGTCATCATCTGAATGGCTCCCGTCGATTCGTTTCGATAACCGCTCTACTAAGCAAACAGCGACGATCTCGCCTTGCTCCTCCATCCCCCTCCCCATCCCTATTCCTCTCCATCTTGCCTCGTCTCTAAACTCATCACGATCTCATCTCTCTGTTTAGAGCGTCATGACAACAAGATCTCCCCTCTCTCGCGCCGTCGACCGACAGGCGGGACCTGATGGGCAACGAGACAGGCACATCCTTGTTCTGTTTGGGTCGAAGCGGCACCAGGGGTCAATGACGAGCCAAGGAGCCAGGACAGGGGGTCTTGCAGCAGAAACCGGCCTAGCCAAGACCAGAAGCCAAGCCAAGCACCAAGCCAACAGGAGCCGGGGGGGTTCAGAACCAGGTCCTGGCAGTCAATCAATCCCAAGAACGATGGATGGCGGGAGCTTTGAGTCAAAACAGTCCAGCGACAGAAAAGGCGCCAGCTCACTTGTGACATGACAGCCAGCCTACCTGAGCCAAAACATCTCGTGATGGTGTATCAGTCAGTGTGTGCTGTAGCCATACAAACACAGAAAGACCTGTGTTTCACCACATATTGACTCTAAAGATAGCAATTCAATTACCTGCCTGCTTGCTTGTGTTCAAGTTTGCGTTGTCGCTTCAATGCAATGTCTCGTTCTTGGCTAATCAAGCAAATAGGATTGATTGCCCCTGTCCCGCGCATCGGCTGCAGGCACAGAGCGACAAGAATCGACATGGGGTCGTGTTCGGGAGGCCGAGAAGCGAGAGTCCTATCTGTCATTGAGAGAAGGAAGGCCGTAATGGCCGTAATGAAGCTGTTCAGAATGCGAATTTCCCATGACACGAGTATGGCATATGATCCACAGAGGAAAGATCCATCGCCCATGAACGATACAATAAGGCGGCGCCCTTTGCCCAAGCGTCATTGTGCTAAAGAGCCCGGTTGCTGATCCTGGGCTTTCTACTTCCAAATCCCTTCTCTTTGCTCCGGGGTTTGGCTCGATCAAGGTAGGATACTCCGTGGCACGTCCCTTGTTATCAGAGCTGTTTTTGCTAGCTGACGATGATAGGGATTACCACGTTTTTCTGGCAATCTCTGGGATTGATTCAGTCAATCAGATCAATTTAATTTTGGCTACCCGCAGGTCCCGTAAAGGCACAGTTCTTTAAGCCACCCAGGCCAAAACGTGCTTCCAGCCTTTCTGGGCGGAATGCTGATCTGATCTGGCTCGAACCCGGAACCCGCGCTGTAACAGCTTATGCTCACCTGAAACACCAACGGCAAGGAACATTGGGTAAAGCCAACAGCCATCAATTCAAGGGTCGCGATCCAAAACGGCCAGCCTAGCCAGGCAGAGAAGAGTTTACTGTGCGCTGGAATGAGACAGAAGATAACCGTCGACGCCGCCCGTCGAGCGTTTCGAAACGGTTTTCCGCCAATCAGCCACTACAGGTATAGGTCCGAGAGGAAGGCCCCGACAAGAAAAGGAGCAACATCCTTGGCTCGAATGATGTCGTGTCCGTGGCTCTATACATATGAACATGGGTAGCGACCGAAAAGAAGAAAAGAATAATTACTGTACCTAGAAGAGGGTCTCTTTAAAGGGTTGGTTGTTACGCTGAAAAGAGTTCCGCTGTTGGGTTACAGCGACAGTCGAACCCAGGCATGGATCATGACATGTGCCGGGCCAAGACCATTCATTCAAGTCATAAATGACCAGGTAACGATAATTCACTTCGGCCAGGTCAGCATTCAGCATCCGGATTACAGCTCGATTTCAAAGCTTCCAGGATGATGAAGCCTGTGGCTGGGTCTGAAGCTGAGGCTGGAGCTGGTGGTTGGGGTTGGTTGAGCGACTGGACTGGGACTAGCCTTTCTGACCTGTAGTGATTTATGGCACCATCGTGTCTGCAACTCAACGTCGCACCTTGACGCCTGTTCCATCAGCCCGGACTGGTTTCTAATCAAATCAAACCAAGAGAAGAGAGCAACGCAAGGGGCAGACGAGCAACGTTGTGGTTGGATCTGCTATACAAACAGTACCTACAGTGAGTGAGTCGGAGTCGGATAGCTCTAGCTCTTCTCAACCCCTGGATCGCCGCTGTCATCATCGTCATCGCTTACCTATCTCCTCCCGTCTTGGCCTCTCCACCCGTAACGAACGACAGGCCAGGTAAAGGCAGGACCCTCATTCAGTTTGTGTTTTTCGTCTGCTCCCTTTTTTCGAGCGAGGCGAATTGACTGGTGCCTCTCAGCACTGTAATTGAAGTTCCCCGGTGCATTAAGCAAGCAAGCAACATGATGACTAGGGTCTTTAATGCGTCCCAGCACAGGGGTAAGCTTTTACTGGCGCGGCACATGTGGAAATTGCCTGACTCTTGTCAGGACGAAGACAAACCCGGACTTAAACGAGCCCAACCGAACAAACACAACAGCCTCAGCTCGGTTGTTTGCATCTGCATCTACCTACTGTATCTGCAACAAGAGGAAATATCCCGCTGCTGTCAATCATCAAAAACTTGTCTTGGCTGGGAGATTAGCCAGAAGCTAGTTAACTAGCAGTAAAGTTTGGGTCACTCACGCACTGTTCAAGTTCGAGAAGCTCGCTCGCTCTTACGTGCATCATTTCGCGTATCACGACTCCCCATGTCCCGCCCCCTTTCGCCGTTGAGTATGGCTAATGGCCTTTCTGACCGACAGACAGAAAAGCAACCATGACGATCCAGAGAGTCGAGAACCTTGATGATGACGATGGTAGAGTTGCATCCCGCCCTGACAAACGCTCTCTTGGTGCCGATTACATAGACTAGCAAACATCTCATTACCCACAGTTCGCGATATTGCTCACCCGCGTATAGACTATAGAGTTATATTTTTCATGGTCGCATCGTTACTGGTCCTTGAAAGTTTATCCATATCTGTTCTAGTCAGGGACCAGAGGTTACATATCATCATCATCACATGGACCGATCAACGACGCTATCATGCTCTGGGCATGGTCGCCGAGACTCAGGGTCTGTGCTTTTAATTTCACTCAAGGGCACAAAGTCACGAGAAGTGATTGACGATTTCTCGTCGAGTTCCGCTCTATCAGAGACATTTATGCAGCCATTGTGTCTAGCTAGGCCTGCTTGTGTTCTTCAGTGACGGCTAAAATCTCCTTAGGCACATATCCACAGCATGATTCGTTTGCGGATCCCATTTCGTATTCCAGCATTAAAAGCAGATCATATGCAACAAGCATGTCGCCCAAGACCCTTTTCTAGCCCATTTCTTGGGTTCGTGTTTCTATGTTTAAACATGAACACTGTGTATCACTGTCACTGTCCCACGTCGACCAAAACTCTTTCTTGTCATAACAAGCTCTGTGTACTTCGTGTGTCTGTCTGCGTTTATTTTTAATTGTATCGTTGCTTTTTAGTCCTCCCGCATTTCCCGTTCAGCCCCCTCTTCACAGAGAAAACCACAACGTCAGACGTTTCACCATCCTTGGCTCGGGTACCTACGCACCGCGCAGCACACAATTACCCAGCTGAGATAGCCCGGAGATAAAAGAGACAGAGGCACGGTAAGAAATAGGGGATGAAGGGTTTTTTTTAAGCATGGTACCTTGACAAACCTTGCTCGGGAACAGAACGTTTCTATACCAAAGGAGCGATATACCGTCTATACCCTGCCCGTTTGGTATATATAAAAGGGCAAATATGTATTGCATGCAAGGGACCGCGTAGCACCACGTTTTTTTGCGAGATAACATTTCCGGCAATTCGTTCACCGTCTCTTTCGAGAAGATGTTGTCTCTTTTTTTTCAGCTGAAAGATTCTCAACAACAGAAGAGGAGGGAAAAGACTGTTGGACACACACAACAGCCCACTGCACGCTCCTCCAAATCAACATGAAACCAGCCTCCAAACGCACCGGCTCCGAGTGCACCACCTCCTCCTCCACACCCCGGCACCTCCGTCTTTCTCTATCGCAGGTCTTTGGCCGTGCAAAAGCTGCAGAGAGCCGAACGGAATCGGGGTCTTCTCTCTCTCCCTCTTACGGATCCTACGCTGTAAGGTACCGTTCCATCTACAGGGGGTTCATGTTCTCGGCCGAGCACTGCCACGCGCACTGGAGTCGAGATGGCTCGAGTTGAGTTGAGTTGAGTTCCATTCGCTTGCCTTCACTTGGCCTACCCCCCGCTCCACCCCCTTTCCACTAAAACGTCACCGATTTTCTAGTCCCGATCCTAGTTCGCCGTTACTTTTCTTGGATGATTACATTTCGTTTCCTTATTAAACTATAGAAAGAAGAGATAGAGACAAAAAATAACTCGTACAGTGATCAAGGTGTAACTGATCGTCAGGTTTGTGCTCTCGTCCGTGCGAACCCTTGCGATCGCCCATCTTAGACACCCGCACCACCCAGAGTTGGAAGCCCAAAACCCCATCAGGGACGATCAAGGAAACACTATGTCTGATCGCTCCGAATGGGATCGGAGAGGAGGGCTCCAACTTTCGATCTTAGGCTTGGGCTTGGGACTTTCGGGAAAGACCAGACCGCACGGGCAGAGCTGAAGAGCAATCGTGCAACACCGGCGCGAGAGTTGTATTCCAAATCGGGTATTCATCAAAGTAAAAGTCAATGCTCGCATGGCTAGCCGCTGTTTGCCCATCTGCCGATCGTATATGCTATGCCCCGTAATGTTTACTTGAAGAAAAACGTTTCCAAAACGTCCAGTAGCCGAGCTCGTCAGCCGAAATGTCTCGGCGAAGTATAATCTTCAATGTAGTTGAGACAGCATGGTCCGCTCTCCAAACCAAGTTGAGTGCAGAGAGTAGTACACATTATGCGCTCGTGCTAAAGTAGTAATTCTCCCAGAGGTACTCGTAGTCCTCAAGGATACCACCGATGAAGGAGGGCATTCTCTTTGTTACACCTCCGACGACTCCCTTGGTGATGTTCTCGTATGCAGCGCCCCTCATCGCCCACCAACCCATGGCCCAACCACGCTTGCTCCATTCTTCCCGCTCAAGGGATGTGGTTCGTAGCCCTCGGTCTCGTAATTGCCGGGCGGCATACTCGACTGCAAAGCCGATCAACCAAGGGGTCCAGTTCTTCTTGTCGCCACCTCTCCTGATGTTGTAGGCCATGGCTGAAGCGTAGATAAGCGGTGACAGGATCTGCAGTATCTCAGCACCCTGACCACTTCCCTGGAGTTGATTGAGGAGCTTGGTCGCGGGTTTGATGTCGTCAGCTGTAAGCACGCGTCCCAGCAGATACGAGCTGATGTCTCCTCCCTCTGGTAATGATGGTAAGCTCATTCCTGTTCGGGGCATGGTCCATTCACGCTCGTGCGCGGGTTTCATGTCCCGCGAGGATCCTGACGCAGAGCCGTTCACCGAAACGTCGTCCATGAGTTCACTTTCACTTCGGTACGCAATCTCTTCCTCTTCATCTGCGGCCGCATCTTCAGGGATGGGCTCACGTTCAGGCAGCACGGGCGTGACGAGTGGACGCGACCGTGTGATGCGCAGGAGTAGAAGACGGCAGAAGGCCTTAAGTGCTTCCAGGATCACGACTACCTTCCACCGTGACTTCTCGCCACCTCGTCGTTTGGCTGTCATCTCCCATAGCATCTCTGTGTAGATGATCATTTGTAAAAACATAGCTATTCTTCGGTATGCACCACTCCGTTGAGTCCAGTATCGTGTATATCGAGCATGTGCCGATGGCATGCTCGCCATCGGCAGACGCGCGATGGCCTTTTGGAGGAGAGAGTCATGGTAGAGGGATAGAAGTTGAACACCGGAGTGGATTGACTCTGATGCGATTTCGGCATCGCGGAAGCGGCCTGTACGTTCGTTAGAGACAGTTCCGAACTTGAACATTCGCCTCAGAAAAGCTTACCTGGGATTATATATGTCAAGCTCCGTAGAGCGCTCTCAATCTGCGACACCTGACCGGCATTCTTGGTTATGAACTCCTCGTACGTAGACAGCCATTTGGGCGGTAATGACAGAATGCGACCGAGCGAGGGTTTCTTCTGTTGTTTATTCGTCGTAGCAGATGGTAATGTAGTAGAATTCGCAGCCGAAGCAGGCACGTCGCGCTTCAGAGAAGGGTCCATATTCTCCGTTTCTCTCCAGTCGGTCGGCGATGCTCGGACAAGGGGGAAACAACGATATTAAAGGAGCGGTGCGCGCGTAGAGTCGGTCGTTGGCGGGATTGGAATCAGTCGCCAGCCATGACGCGCTATCAGCGGTGTTGATAGGAAGGATGATGTGATGATGATAGTCGGTGATGATGGAATGAATGTATGGGAGAGAGGTGCTGCCAGCTCAGCTCAGCTGCGTTGGGCTTGGTCTTGGGGATTCGCTTTGGCCCGCCGAACCCCGAGGCACAGGCACGTCACTTCCCGTCCAGGTGCCTCGCCCAGAGTGTGGAGGTGGCGCGTGCCTGAGGCCGACGACCTCGGCATCTGCGCCGAGGTAGATACCCTGAAGTTGGCAGTTGAAAGGGATGGATGATAGTGAGAACGGCAGATAATTATAGACATGACCTCGAATTATATTCGTATAAGATTCCGGTATTTCTTTAATGACAGTTTACTCATAATTTGTCTCAATATTGTAGTTTTGCTGTCTGTTTGTTGGCCAATTGCTGATTTCACATGAAAATTGCACGAGTCGACGAAAAGCATTACGGCAACACCATTAACTGATATCAGTGTAGAACAACAAATGTTGGTCAAGTATTTATTAAAAATGGAATTTGCGCTTATTAGCATTACGGTATAAGATATATTCTAGCTAGAATATTATACAGGCTCAATTCACCACGGATCACATAATTGAGCTAGTATCGTCATCATCTCCAGAAGCTCACCAGATGCTATCTCAACACATCTAGATAACATCAAATTACGGATACCGGCACCTCTCAAAACAAGTCGTAAGATCCTATGGTTGGCTATCGTCGTAGCCTAAAAGCACGCACGCCAAAACTCCTACGCTTGCTATCTACCTTACCCAAATCCTCCTCTATTCTCATCAAAACTCCCTTAACAAACACCTGAGAGAATCGACACCGACTCCGAGATAGGCTGTCTATGCCAATTCAACTGCCCATCCTCTCCAACCATAAACGCCGCCACTTCCTCGATGAGCTCCCACTCCCCTGTGGCTTGGCTCTTCTCCGCATACCGAAAGATAATGTTCATCCCCAGATCTTCAAAGACGAGCTCTCTCCTCCTTAGTCGTAACCACTGCTGGTCTTCGTCGCCCTCCATCGCGTTCATAGTTTCGACTTCGAGATTCTTCAGAGCGATGGCTCGGAAGACACGACTGTCGCGGAGGGCGTTGCGGATGGGATATTTCCCTAAAATGCGAATGGCGTCTTGTTTGACTTCTGGATCGCGGCAGCCAAATGCTGAGACGAAGAGGGGCCATGTCCAGCCTGAGTCCATTGCGAAACCGCAGTTGGGACGCGATGCGATTAGAGTCTCGGCAATGGCGTTCAACTCGCGGTATTGTGGCGTGAGGTCCTTTGCTGTTTCGACACCAGAGTATCGTGGCATGGCTGTGTAAATGTAGAGAATGAGAAACTCGATGTGAAAGTTGATCGCTTGCAGATACGATTGTTCATCATTCTGGCGATTGTCCTGTGCTCTTTGAAGGAGTGGACTGAAGGATGTCGACCATCGTTGAAGCCAATGCCTGGATTCCTCCAGAAATTTTGAGATCCGCGGGTTTTGTCGCACGCTGTCTAGCTTCATTTCAAGTTCCTTCATATCTTTCACTTTCGTCAAAGCAAGCTGTGCTGTCGTCGCGGTCAGAAGAGGAATGTACTGCACAAGCTGCCTCTGCAGTAATGTCCAGTAACCATGGGCTTCGTCCAACGTGCTGAAAACAGCGGGCATATCTTCAATCACACTGATGTTGGTCTGCTTCGGCTTGAAGTATGGAGAGTGCTTTGTAAATGGCGCGATACCCGGGGGTCTTTGTGGAGGTGCTCGCGGAGGTGTCTGCTGGTCTGACATAGCTTGCGGACTCGCTTGACTCTGTGGACTCGGAAGACCAACTGGGTTCTGTTGACTTGAAGTTGCGTTCGCCCATGGTGTACCAGGCTGACTTGGCGGACTCGATACTGAACGAGGACTGGCCGTTTGTGAGGGAGGAGCTCGGTTTGCGGCGACTGCGGGCGGTTTCGGTGGGAAGAAGAACTTCTTATACGACCCCATGAAAGATCGTGACTGGAGTTCCAAGGGCTTATAACAATCAAGGATCTCTTGCACGAGCGCTGGAGGTGCAGGGGCAATTCTGACAAGACCGGGAGCTTTGTCGGTACAAGCAGCAAGCTCGTTCAACATGCTGAAGCCGTGAGTGATGTGCTTGAGAGCCGCTGGCATGTTTCCTCGTTGCGCTTCGAAGCAGATGAACAGCAGAGACGCCAACATCGCTGTCCGTAGTCCTTCTTTCGTCGGTCTAGCCTTGGCTTGTAATTGTAAAGCTTCGCAGTAGTAGACAATTGCATTGAGGTAGTGCTTGTTGTCGCCCGCGAGTTCATTCCCTGGCGAAGATGCTTCAAACTCGACATTTGAAGCTTTACGTAGTGCGCCTACTGCCATAGCGGCATACCTTAGTGATGGTTCCTGTAATGTAAGTTGGGGCATCGTAGTCGTCCATAATCGTGAGTCTCCGAGTCCTCCACTAAGGAACCCGACACTAAGAGCCGACCATTCATCAAAGTAAGATCGCTGCTCACTACTCGTGAAGCAGATGGTGTTGACTGCAGGTTCTTCGGGGATCGTTGGTGGTCTTGCCTTCACAACAGCCGTTGAGCCCGTAGTAACCTTAATCTTGGACGTTGCACGGGATTTGGTCGCAGAGTTCGCCGTTGCTTTTGATCTTGAGGCCGTTGAACGTGGCCGAGGTTCGGTGGCGCTCTCAGCGGGTGTAGCTGCTGCATCGCCATAACCATCGCATGAACCTCGCCATTTTAAACAATTGAGACAGGCTGGTTTTGTCTCGTCACATTTGACATGTCGCTTTCTTCACGATGTTAGTGCCGTTCTTACGCCATCTGCACCCCAAGGAATTGAGTTCATGCGACCAACCGCATGACACTTACTTGCCTAAGAAGCCGTTAGTAACAGACTCACCAAAGACATGTACCGAACTCACATGTAGCACAGCCCGTGCGAGCTCTACTTGAGCTTCGTCTTGTATGTCGTGCCCTTGTCTCAAGCGCAAATCGATGCGTACCGGCCCTTGAAGCCGTCGCATTTCCAGATCTCTCAGTGTCTGTACCTGAAGAAGAACTAAAAGACAGAACGGAAAATCAGTCAGCTGTGCTCGGATCCATATTGTGTGCGACAGGGTTTCTGGCTTACGGCGCCGAGCTGTTGGATCGCCCTCCAGTGATAGGGATCGAGAACTGGATCTCCATGATTTACAGGTACCAGGGGTTCCACCAACAAACAAAACAACAAAACCCCAAGACAGAATAGACACGGCTTGTTGGTTCGAGGCTCGAAAAGGAAGATCGTTTGTGTGAGGAGAAGCCCGCTCGCGCAGAGACGAGAAGCCGTTCTGGTAAAGTAGAACGGACGGGGGGGACCAGCTCGGTACTCGGTTTTGGAGCTTACAGGGGACGGGCCTTGATGTACCGGTCCAATACTCTGCTGTGCTGTGCCGTACCTGGCTAAGCCAAACCTAAGTGCAGAACCTATCGGTGGAATCTTTCAACGTCAGCGGCGTTTGTCATGAGGTGAGACCCCGAAATTGGGTGGATGATAACAACGACAGACTCCGGGAAAACAGATTATTTCCATGTGTGAAGAAACAACGAGTTCATTAATTAAAAGAAGAAGCAGGGGGAAAAGGGAGAAGGCGAAGGTGGAGAGAGCCAAGCAAGATGAAGCAAGGTTTATCTTTGTTAGTCACCTCCACCAGACGTTGAATTGACTTTTGAGGAGATGATCTTGATAATTGAGCTGAGTCTTTTGAGACTGATAGCTAAACTTACAATTTTTTGACGTGTCTAACGGGATCTAGAAGCTCAATTAGATGTAACGGCGGTTCCGTTGATCGCTGGGCGGATGAGGCGAGACGGTATGGATCAGGATGGGTTTGGTTTAGCTGCCGGGTTGTGGAGGGGGGCCTGGGTCTGATCACAGCGGGGATAGAGTTCCTTGATTGGATGGTTCTGCGATTATTGGTGTGAATACGGCGGTTATTGTGGTTAAAGATAAAAACTTATGATATGGATGGATTCTGATACTGATATCTCATCTCTCGGCATTCAGAAGCTGACTTGAGATTATTATAAATTACATTACGGCATGTTATTCGGCACATGTGAAAAGTAATCAGCCCTGCTATAATAGTTTATGTTTCAAGTAAATGAATCCTCCCAATACCGAGTGCGTCATGAATTAAGAACAAGAACAAGAACAAGATTTATTAGCAGTAGATGGCGCGTGGTAGTGGACCCCCTCTGAGATCCGCTAGAGCATGGAAACGGGGTCTCGGCCCAGACTTGAAGAATAACTGCCGTTGCTTCCGAAGGCAAATGAGGAGAAATAATGCCCAAACAAGTGTTGGGAGAGCCGGAGATTGCTGCATTGGGCACTGAAACTGTCATATTTAGCATAGCGAGAGCCTTTTCAGGTGTCTCAAGATGAAGCTTACTATGTAGATACCTATACTTGAAGCCCCCACGCTCAATCGTCAGACACGCAACAGCCATGAGAGACAGGCCTTTTACTGACTTTTCCCTCAACTTCCATCCATCCATCACACTTCACAGCGGCCGCACTTTGTCCCATCATCCATAATCCAAGACTAACCCTACCAATCGACTCCTGTCCAACTTACCCTCACTAGTGGGGAGATCCGGGGACCGTTGGAGGCGCTTCAGCAGGGGTGTCAGAGTTCAAAGTCGCACTGCCGAGAGCAGGAAGAGGAGGATTGAGTTCATCCCAAATCGAGGGATTGCGACGATCATGGTGACATCCATGTTTCAATGCTCGACCCTACAATTAAAAGGCGCATCACGAGGCATTCTTGAGGATGCAGACTGTTGTGCTGCATAGGGCTGAGGGGTCAAGGCTGGACGATTATGCCTCGATGGGTTGCATTGCATTGCAGTGAACCATTGCCACTATCTTGAAGCAAATGGCGCACATTGATGCCCAAGTGTACACTGCTTTACCTTGATGGTTGCTCATCGAGTCTTCGGTCAGGTCGTTTTTGTATCACCTTTCACCGTGTGCGACACTACAGCCTAGGATTCATTGACGGCTGCTGATGTTGGACCCGTGTTGCTGACATGCCCCATTACATCCGGAGCTAAGATGAATAAGTCCTGCGGCTCTACCGGCATATGAATGCAGCTTTATGAACGCCGGGCATTTATCATTCTGCCAATCATTCAGACCTCACATTGCCGCTGGGCGCTGAGCGAAGTGAACCTCAACCGATATTATAACCCCCCCCCCCTCTGACCATTAGCCTCACATCTCACTGCACATGGAACAATTGACATGATCCGTTGGTTCATATCGTTGACATTAACTCATTAAGCCGTCATGGCTAATACTACACATCGCTTCATCCCATCCGCACAGTAGACATCTAAGCGCGCTCACTGGCAACCTGCTCAGCTTTAACAGGCTCTCTATCCTCCGCACCAGGATAATCCACCGCATTCTCACCACCCTTTCCACGATAGTTCGTAGGATGATCCCGGTTCGCGCCCATATCATGAAAAGGATCAGATGGATTCGCGCCGACACCAGTAAGACCAGAACGATCCTTCTTCTCCCGACCGTGAAGCTCCTGGCTCGTCTGCCCAGCGGCTGGCTTGCCTAGACCGGTGTGCACATCAGCAGATGTAGCACCTCCGAGAGTTGCAGAGGCAGACACGGCGCCTGAGGCACCGGGGGCTTGGGCGGGGACTTCGGTCTCGGGGTTGGGCTGGAAAGTGTTCTCGGGGGGAGCTGTGCCGGCGGGATGTTGCTCGGCGTGGAACTCGGGGACGGCGTCGTTGCCAACGAGAACTCCGGGCTTGTGCTGGTAGATGTGAGTATGATGTTTCGTGAAGTACTTCTATGACGATTGACTTACGCCCTTAGTTGTAAGGGGCTCAGCGGGAGCGACCTTGCTTCGGAACTCGCCCTGTTGGGGAGTAGCAGACTCGGGGTTCATAGACATGATGATTGTGTTGTTTGTGAAGTGTTTGGAGATGAGTGTTCAATTGAGCTTTTTGGATCTTTGTGTGTAATTACAGAAGAATATGAGAACTATGAGGATAAGGGCCATGTCTTACACGCTGTAAGGCTACATATATAGCATCGTGATGCTACATCTACACATGTATGATGTCAACATCTTCATCGTCGCCATGACATCACTCTGTGCGCACCGGACGATATCCAAACATCATCAATACAATCTACATCGTATTTGTTGAAGAAACCACTGTATATCGCCTCTGTTCAAGGCGAAATCGATCGATAAAGATATTCAGTGGGTGAGATATGTGGAGCGGATGTCGGAGTTTTCCTCCGCGTGAGAGCTCGTTGGTTGGTGTTGTGGAGGAAGGCCCTTGTATACAACGTCATCTGTCCTTGGCTTGTAGGTAAATGGGCGAGTTTTCCGTGTATGCTTATTTGTTTTACTGTGTGATGCCGGCTTTGAGAAAGGAAGAGGGAAAGGGAAGATTTGCTTGAAGGCTAGCTGGTGTTGATGGAAGAGCCGGTCACATGAGCGGGTTTTTCCAAGATCTTGGGCGAACAGATGGTATAGCAAGGTCGCGTGTTGTGTTTCATTGTTCCTTGAGTCAGTGCATGATCTAACTTGGATCTTATTGATCAGCAGAGGCTTTTGTGATTGGTGATTTGTACGTTGGTGATGCTTAAATTGGTGTTGTTGACAGCTAGCCAATTAGCACTAGCTTCTTATAACGACAACCATGAAGCTAGAACATCTGCGATGATAGCGGGATACAAGTTTAAAGTGTTTCGCATGATATCAGATCACGTCGCACATATACCCTCCATGTTCTCAAGCATGCTGCAAGAGTGTTGTGGATGTTCCGGCACCTCGGGCTCGGACTGACGCTGAGAGGATGCGATTCGTTCTGCAAGTCATCCAGGTCCTACCATGTTTCAATCGAACTTCTTCTTTCTATCGGAAGTCAGGACATCTGCTGAAAGGTCTTGTGTACTCTGAGCACAAAGTCTACAAGCTGTTATGACGGCGTCTTGAGGATGATTTCTGATACCTCCGATAATGGACGGCGCAATGGTTCTCAGTTGTGAGAATGTCATAGTAATGGAGCTGCTTCACAGCCTCCAAAGCTCAGCCTCTGGTCGAGCATGACAATGAAGAAAGCCGTAAATGTATTCAACGAACAATATTGCACAAAGCACCCAGTCCACACTTCTCAGCCAGCAGCCCAATAAACATCATTCCATCATGCTGGCATTGTTCGCCCAATTACGCTGAACATCATGATGAGATGTTCCAGTTGAAGTCACTTACCCTGCATCTCTCAGCAGCGGCCACATCAAGAACTCTCAAAACGCCCAGAGCAAAGCAAAGCCAGTCAGCCGCCAGTTCATGCCCCCAGCTGTCAAGGGATGCAATATTGAGTACCTGGACGTCAATGCAAGACATTTTTGCACTTTGTGCACCTCTGACTTGCGCTTTAATGATGATGTACATATCGATCGTGTAACGTTCCACGACAACCTCTCAGTACGGCTGAACCGCGATCAAGACGCGAATCCGCAAGCAAGGGATTCCGTCCCCAACCGGAGATGGCTTTTTCGTGAACTTCGGTCTCAGAAATAGGGGTCTCGACGTTAACATTCCGCAAATGTCATTTCCTTTTTTAAGCCTCAAGGGTCCATGGCTAATTCCATTTTCAGCCACCAGCGGCCATTTTCAGTCACGAGCATACCACCAATTCAGCCTTAAAGCAACCCGACAGCTGCAATTTGCTGACAGGTCCGGCGCTGAGACTATTTAATTGTTAGGCGTCTTTCTGCTGACAGGGAGCCAGAATTGGTCTTGGTCAAATCTTGTGGGGTTTTGTCATAAATCGCCGATGAGCAGTTATTTAGCGAATTCTTTTCGGCTGAACTTCTGAAGCACAGAGCTTTTTGATCGACCAACGGTGTCGCATAGAAAGCCTCTCAGGCGAGAGGATCGCCGATAAACAAACAGTGTCGCACCAGGGAGACAAGTAAAACTGGGAAGAATATCGGGTCACAGAGGATCCTTTAATTTGCGAATTGTGGTACATAAACAAGATAACAAAAAGACCAGAATTTTCTTCATTACTCTCTGTTTAGTCTTGCGAAATAGCACCTGGAAGCTGGTTAATATGATGGCGTGTTGGTGGTAGCTGTGCCGCTGGTGATTATGAGGGCGATAAATTAATATTATGGCGACGCCACATGTTGAGACCCGTCTTGCATCGATCAATTGCGGCTGTTATCTTGGCTGCATTCATCTCCAGCCTCATGACTTTCAAGACATTTCTGTTTCTGTTTCTGTTTGTTTTGGTTGATCACTGGATAGTCACAGCTCAATTCTCAGTGATTCTCATCGTCTCTCCCTTCTCTGTAACCCTCGAGGTTCCATGTTGATCGTCAATCGACAGGCTAAAGTCGTATTTTACAGGGGGATATAATCGAGACCCAACTGTGCCATGTTCGTACAGGACTGACCCTCGTCGCTTGTTTGAGTTTTACGATGAGGCCATTGTTTAGCAAATTAAGAGTTGCTTGATTGGGGGTTTACGTGGTCATTCCTGTATAATACGAAGTAAGTGAGTTTGGGAATAAACGGCGATTAAACTAGAACAAAGAAGTTCGCCCTGGACTGAGACAGTTTCCGAATATAGATCAAGGTTCTGAGGACGCGCAACGCACGCATCCATCCATTATTGGGAAGATGGAGTTGGCTTGACCAAGTCAAGACAAGTTCAACCCCGTGTTGATGATCTCACACACCACTAGAGGATTTTCCAACCTCGTGTCTGCCGTTGCACCCGTTTTGGGGGAGGCTGTGCAATGAACCGTTTGTGAAGGGTATTTGCAATTGCTATTGAGTGTCAAGTTGAATGAACAATATTAATTACATTTTTTGTTAATTTGCAATAATTACAATATCTCTCGTGTTATCGACGAGGTAAATGCTCTTGGCCCTGGTTCCAGAACATCTGCGTCACGGGTCCCGCCTTGGCCGGAATACTAGGGGCCGGTTGCCGGGGAGTCCAGGGCGGAACACCCGCTAAAATGGGAAATTCCAGGTTATCGGTCCGCATCCGGTGTGGCTACCTGCCCCCCCATTCGCTCCTTCCAACTGGGCCGTTACAGTTGTAACAGCGATTCATTGACTTGACCTTGACTCTTGGCTGAGCTCTTTCTACTCTTGTCCTCGTCGCTCCATCTTTTTTCTCTCTTCAGCTCCATCTCTCGCAATAACAAGGCAGAAAGAAAGACTCGCTCGGGTCGGTCGGTCTCTTTATTCCACTCGCTCAGCTTGTTTGTTCCTGTTCCTGTTCCTTGCGCTTCTCCAACTCTCTCGTTTTAGCTGCAAATTATATCTCGCCGATTGATCCACCTTCTTCCAAGGTGATCCCCTTGAGGCGGCGCGCCCGCTGCTGGCATCATCGATCCTCTTGGCACTGCCTGCTCTCGAGTTGTTGCAGTCACCTACCTTATCGCTATCTTGATCAGTGTCACACTGCTTGAACCTGCCTGCTCCTCCGCCTGGATCCAGATTTAATATCCAACCATTACCCACAATGCAGAACTACCACGGGGATCCCTACGAGAGCGAACCGCTCGACTCTCATAACCGCTACGATTCCTCTCCCCGAAGACCCGTCCCTCCTCCCCATAGTTATTCACCTTCGGCTACCCAATACGACGCTCCCCCGAGATCAAATCACCCAAGCGCACATCCCGATTCTTCATACAGCCGTGTACAAGGTGGCTACGACGACTATTCCTCTCACGGTCGCCCAGTATCGCCTTTGCCGTACGCAGGATCCGCCGGATACGACAGTCCTCGACGACCATCGCCTCAACAAAACGACCACGGTTATTACGGCAACCAAAGCTACAATAACTACGGAGGTGGCGGCGGCGGACATATGGGGTATGATCACCCAAACTCCCATACTACACCGGGCGCAGACAATTTTGGAATGTCGGCATCTGGTGGTATGACAGGCATTGCTGTTAACGTTGCTGACCGTAATCCTCGCTATAGCGGAATAGGCGCAATGGAACACTCCAACTTGCCCCCGCCTCCATCGCGGACTCAGCAAAACCCTTATGGCGGAAATGGAGGTTACGGTCACGGTTACGATTCTCCTCGGGGGCCACCATCAGCTGCGACATCTCACTTCAACGGTAGCGATCCCTACATCGATAACCCATACCCCGGATATACGAATTCGCGGCACGGCAGCGACAATCTTGGTGTAGTGAATCCTAACGACATTATTGACGATGGGGACGATGGACTTGTGTATGGAAAGAGTCAAAGGAACTCAATGCTTAGCCTCTCCAACTCCGACCGCGCGAAGAGGGGTGCTTCTGCAACCGCTGCTGCGGTTGGAGGTGGTGCGGCTGCTGGCGGCCTTTTGGGTGGACGGGGTCAGTATTTGTCTGCCAAGTGTGCGCATTTGCTAATTAGATACAGGTGGAAGCTACGAGATGAATGGGGCACGGGAAAAGCCTTACGGCTATGGCTCAGACGATAAGGACACTGGGAGGAGTAAGAGGTGCAAGTGGCTCATCATCGTCGTTGTGTTCCTCGTCATCGTTGGCGCTATTGTTGGTGGTGTCGTTGGTAGTATGGTGAACAATGGCAAGCACGAAGACAGTGCATCAAGTTCGGGAGAGTCAGCTAAGGACGACACCAAGAAGAACGGCGACCTTGGCAAAAACAGCGCAGAGATCAAGGAACTTCTCAACAATCCCGACCTCCACAGAGTCTTTCCCGGCATGGACTACACCCCTCTCAACTCGCAGTATCCCGACTGTATGCATAACCCACCTTCTCAGAACAACATCACTCGCGACGTGGCCATTCTGGGTCAGCTTACCAACAAGATCCGGCTGTACGGAACCGATTGCAACCAGACGCAGATGTTAATTCACGCCATCGACCGATTGGAACTCAAGGATACCAAGATCTGGATGGGTGTTTGGCTTGACAAGAACGAGACAACCAACGATCGACAGATGGCACAAATGTGGGACATCCTAGATGAGTATGGTGATGACCCTTTTGAGGGTATCATTATTGCCAACGAAATCCTCTACCGCGAGGAGATGAACATCACCACATTGGCCAAGATCTTGGACGACACCCGCACGAAGCTCGACAAGAAGGGCCTCAAGCTCCCTGTTGCTACCTCGGATTTGGGTGACGACTGGACATCTGAGCTTGCGACGGACAGTGACTATATCATGGCCAACATCCATCCCTTCTTTGCCGGAGTGACGGCATCCGAGGCTGCCGCTTGGACCTCCAACTTCTGGAAGACCAACAATGGAGATTTTTGGAAGACGGACACGAAGAAGAACATCATTTCGGAGACAGGCTGGCCTACCGGAGGCGGCACCAACTGTGGCTCAGCCACGACCTGTACCGAGGGATCAGTTGCCGGTGTTGACGAGCTCAACACCTTCATGGACGATTGGGTTTGCCAATCTCTCAAGAACGGAACCAACTACTTCTGGTTCGAGGCATTTGACGAGCCTTGGAAGGAGAGGTACAACACCAAGGGCAAGGCGTGGGAAGACAAATGGGGTCTGTTGACATCGGACCGTGAGCTCAAGAAGGGAGTCAAGATTCCCGACTGCGACGGCAAGACGATCCAGGACTATAGCATGTTTTCCTCATAAACGACTCGATGCATTCACGACATTACTCAGCGGCGATTGATGTCTGAGTTTATGTCAGCTCTGCGGATGCGAGGGCCTGCATTGGATATATAACCATCATCACCTCGACACTCAGCATTTAATGTCTTATCACGGACCGGAGTTACGGAGTTTTAGGGAAAACAGGTAAAATGTTATGCCCTCTATATGTTTTTTTTCTTGTTTCGGATACGCCTGGCACGATTGTTTTGTAGACGATGGAAACGGAAGGCTGGCTTATTGTAACGATTCGCATTGCGAAGGTATATAGTTGATGGAGGAACGGCTAGGACAAACAATACAAACATTGGCTCAACGGTTGATGTGTGATTTGATGAATTGATCTGTCGTGTGAAGTATTGATGTTTGTTGCAATGAATTGATCATTGATGTACCTAACTGATGGGTATCTTGCCCGTAGGCGCTGCATATTCGTGTCGTCGTCAGTCGTTACAAGCTAAATGGCCAAGCAAGATGAATATAGCGTGCTTCGATGTGCCCATCCCAAGCATTCGCACCAAGCAACCGCCCAAGTCCTATTCCCAGCAACCATGGCATTAATCGCCCTCATGAAAACTCCTCATCTCCGTCTCCCAACGCAAGCCTGACTCCATGTTCTCCGTTGCAAGCTTCAATTTCCAGGGTGATACGTCGCATCCCCATCCTCATCCCCTTCCTGCGTCTGACTTCTAGGCGTGAGAGGTCCGGGTTGCGGATAGGCGGCGGCAGACAAGCCCTCGATCCCCTCGACGGGGTGGTTGAACATGCCAGGAGAGACGGAAGCTGACTTTTTCATGTCGGCGTTCATCATGTCAATCGTTCCAGCCTTGTACATGTTGCGCTCGCGAGTGATCTTGGCGACTTGGTTTTCGAGAGTGGCAACTGTCTTTTCAAGAGTGGCGATTCTTTGGGCGTACTGTCGGAGGGTGTTGATGGCTCTGTCCATGTCATGCCGCAAATCTTCGTTACTGTTCGGGATGGCAAAGTCAAAGTCTGGGGGAGAAGCACGAGCCCGGGGCTGGGGGATTGGTGGCGGTGCCTGGGCGATGTTGTACGGAGCTGGATTGCCATTGTAGGGACCTGGGTTTCCGTTGAAGGGATCCGGGTTCGCAGGATACATGTTCTGGGGCGGGTTGAATGCAGGGCCATTTCCCACGTACGGCATCGGATTGGGAGCAGGGGCTGGAGCAGCCATACGAGCACCCGCGAGAAGACGGCCGGCGACTTCGCGCTGAAGATGAAGGGTCACCATGGCGCTGATGTCAGTTCCGCAGGGAACCTTGCCGAGCTTCTGTCTACAGATGGTCAGATTTAGTCAAGCAATTGAGGAGAGACGGTTACCTCTTGAGCATGAGAGCATCACATGTGTCTTCGAGAAAAGAGCGCTTGAGTCTTTCGTCGCCGTAGATGTACTCGGGCTTGCGAGTTGCGCGATCGCAAACCTGCCAGAGTGCCTGGTACTCTGCTTCCCGGGCGGCTTTGTCAACCTTTGCCTCTGGGGATAGAGATGCCATTTTGATTGAGAGTCGTTGATGTTAGCTAGCTTGCGTTGTTGGTCTAAGATCGTAGAATTTTTGGAGAATGTTGATGTGATTGACTGAGCTTTGTAAGTTGGATGAAGGAAGACGAGAAGAGACGGAATTTGTAGGAGGGGGATTGAAGAGGCCGTGAATCACTGCGCGATGCGCCTTTAGACGAGACTTTTAAAAGAGAGTGGATTGTTTAGGAGATGTTATGGCGGATTAGAGGAACAGAGGCAAGTTTTGAGGAGAGGAAGAGAAAGATTGAGAAATTGGGTAAAGGTTAGTGGAGAAGAGGAGGATGTTAGAGGACTTTTGGGGGTGGATTGAAGAGATTTGATGAGTTGAGATGAGCTTGACAAAGAGAGAAATTGAATGGACTTACAGGAAAGGTCAAGGTCTTGAAAATAAAGGTGCGCGACGATGTTGGTGTTGGTGTAGATGTAGGTTGAGTGGTCGAGTTGGAGTTGTTGATCAATTGAGGATGATGATGAAAGGTCGAGGTGAGGATGAAGGGTTGTGTTGAAGTAGATGAAAAAGAGGAATTGAATGGATCAAGGAAGATATTGAAAGGTCGAAAGGGAATGGTTGCGACGGTTGAGTTGAAGAAAGGAGCCGAGATCGGATGTTGGGCCTGATGTTGGAGGAAGAGAAGTCAGAAGAGAGGATGAAGGTTGCGAGATGAGGATGAAGGGTTGAGTCAAAGCGGATGAAGAAGAGAATAAAGGTTAAGAAGTTGAAAGGCCGACAGGGAATGATTGCGGCAGTAGAATTGAAGACTGAAGCCAAGGCCTGAAGTCGGGACTGATGATGTTGGAAGAAGTCAAAGGAGAGGATGAAGGTCATGAGATGAGGATGAAGAGTTGGCTTGAGGGAGACGAAGAAGAGAACTTAGATAGCTAAGGAAGGAATTGAAAGGCCAGAAGTAAATGACCGCGACAGTAGAATTGAAGTGTGAGGGAATGTTCCTACGATGGTCGAGGGCTGATGATGGTGTTGGAAGAAGATAGAGGAGAGGACGAAGCGTCGAGTTGATGTAGATGACGAAGAGAGTTGGAATCGTGAAGAGAGACTTACGGGTCAAGAAGGAAACGATCGCGACAGTAGAATTGAAGAGTGAAAGTCAGCTACTGTTGGAGATGTTGACGACTGATGATGATGATGATGGAAGAAGTTGGAAGAGATGGCGAAGATCACGAGATGAGGCTGAGGGATCAAAGAGACTAGAGGCTGGAGACATCATAACGCGATATTGGATTTATTAAGGAGAGCATGTCTGAAGGAATTGAGCACAAGAGAAGAAGCCCATCGGTGAATGCAGCGCAGCCTTCGCAGTCACCAGCAACCGAAGCCCAAGACGCAGACCATGGCCAGACATGAACAAACACTCGTCAATTAACAATTACCCACAGCGGTTAATTAATAGTAGTAGCCTCAAGCTTCTTGACCAACTCCTCCTCCCCATCACTCTCCTTCTTCTCATCCCCATCCTCAATCTCAACCTCCTCAATCACAATCCCTTTCCCTTTAGCGTCACCCTCACCCTTCTCCTCGCTCTTGGGCTTCCAGTAGATACTCGTCGTGGAAAACGCACAGTCCAGTCGCTCCTGGGGAAAGTCACAGCGTTCATATGACTTGTGCATTCTCTCCACGTTCTCGATGTGCTCGTCTGCAAAGATGCTGTTCCCAATTAGTACCAGTCCATCAACTTGAGGGCATGACTTACTCTCCCCAATCATCCCAACTAGTTCCGACAAACAGCGCGGGAAGTTCGCCCTCTAGCGCATCGTTGTAGACAGGTCTGTAGAGATGAACGCCAAAGAAGAGGGTCTTCGCATCAACCATCTGCGTACCCTTCGGATCATCGAGAACAGTGTGGCCGATACTCTCAAGGAACTTTTTGTCAGAGGCGCTGAAGGCTGGGTCTTGGAAGAACGTCTTAATCTTGCCGCCCGTGATTTTCTCTGCATTCATCAGCACCGTTCACTCACAAGTCATTGAGGTAGTAGACGTACCCAGTTCTTCAACCATGATCTCAAAAGCCGCAAGTTGCGCAAACGTGGATCTCTTGCCATCAAGATTGAGCCCATCATTGGGATCAAATGTCCCGACACCAAGATGAACCGCCTTGTTAATCTCTGTCAAATGCGACGCCTTCGCCTTGACGAGTTCACGGAGACGGGGACAAGAGTACGCTTCGTCCTCCCATCGTTTGCGATGCTGCTTGTAATCCTTCTCCAAATCCTCGGGTGATCTCAAACCTTCAGTCTGAGGCTTTACGTGTCTGGAGGAGTGAGATGCCGTGTTGGTTCGTCTGTTCTTGCGACCCTTGCGCACGACTCTTGTCCAGTCTGAAGAATCCTGTGATGAAGACATTGTGAAGGGAATGGTTGAATGTAAAGTCAAAGTCAATATGCAGAATAGTATGAGTAGAAATGAAGTGAGACAACGAATCAATTGAAGCGCTTGCGTGAAAGATGGGGAATAATGGTGAGATGATCACTTATAGTGAGTCTCTCAATGAAGATTGTCGTGAAGATTGAGATTTCGAGACTCCACAGGGCTCGGTGAGCTTCGGTCAAGACAAGGTGAGTTTTAAGATGTTAGTGGCGTTTTGAGTTTCAGTGCTTAAAAACGATGGGGAATAAAACTCCGACTGGTCTGTCTCTGCCCAAGTTATATAGTCCAGCGACGCCATGATTGCTATTCTGTGAGATATTTGTTATTATCGTCATTGCTGTCGCTTGCCATGTCCATCCCGTAAGGCAAGGCAAGGCACATGCATGATTGAAGAACCCGACGTCCAACAAGCACAAGTTGAACCAGTCTCTCGCCGAAAATGCAACGATAGCACAGAAGTACAGAGAATAGCCAATCACGGGCCGTACTGATAAGAGCATCAGCTTACGGTAGTGTCTGCGTCTGTGCTTGTCCAGCTTAGCTTGTGTGTCCCAATGTCTCTGGATGTGACCATGGCATGGATCTTGGCGTCTACGCGGCACCCTCGCCCCGAGCCTCAAGCTATCACTCACTGAGAGTCAGAACCTGAGAGTCCCATCATCAGATCAAAACGCGGCTACGAATCGTTCATCGGCTCTCCTGATCCGATCTTTCCATCAAGTGAGTCGACCTGTACCGTCCCTTTCTTCCTCCTCATTAACCGGCATATCCCATCACCAACCCCCGCCCCTCTACCCCATCAATTTCCGTTTCTTATTGGCCGCTCACTGAAATAAGTCTAGCGCCAGCGCTTAAAACATCTCCAGTCACAGCCCAGAAACGCCCTGTAGCCCTGTAAATCACTCATCCCGCTGATCCCATTGGGCGTGTGTTCCCGTTCTGTAGCAGGGGTCACACCCTCCAAGATGCATCGTCAACGGCCTCTTACTGGGCCATCACATCTGAGCTTGGTGCTGGGCGGCTGCAAAGAATGGCCACTCTGTGTCTGCCTTAAGACCAGAACTCGCGGCCTCCTCCTCCTCTTCCTTTTTCTCCGAAGAATTCTTTTTGCAATCTATAATCCTTGGTTCGTGAATTTGATGTTCGAGGCTGAGCCTTGTCCGTGTTCTTTGTCTGTTTGCTAGAGTATCACCCAATACTACGAGATATAACCATACAAACCGCAATCATGAGGACGTCAGCATTCATCTCGGTCCTCCTCGCGACAATCGTGTCAGCACACAGCGTCATTACCTATCCCGGCTGGCGAGGAAACAACCTCATCACCAACGCAACATTTCCCTACGGCATGCAATGGATCTACCCATGTACGTCCCAATCCTCTCCTGTTGTCCGTGTCAACACCAATTAACATCGTCAGGCGGCGGTCACAATGTCACGACAAACAGAACATACTGGCCCAAAAGAGGCGGCGCTGTCGCTTTCCAGCCCGGCTGGTTCCGCGGCCACGAGACAGCCTTCGCCTACGTCAACATGGGCTTTGGCGATGATGGTCCTGACGGCGGCCCAGCAAACATGACACAGCCCGTCGTCCCCATGTTCCAGATCCTCGGTCCCACCAACAATCCCTTCCCAGGAACCATCTGCCTCCCTCAGGTGCCTCTGCCCAAGAACACCACCGTCAAGGCAGGCGACAAGGCTACAATCCAGGTCGTAGAACTCGCCGTCCACGGTGCAGCTCTGTACTCTGTACGTCCCTCATCTCCCGAAATTTTGTGGTCGAGGAAAATTGACTAACATGCCCAGTGCGTCGACATCATCTTCGCTGAACCAGGAGACAAGAGAATCGCCGAAGTTAACGAGACAAACTGCTTCAACTCCACCGACATCGGCTTCGCAGAGATCTACACCATCACGACCAAAGCATCCGGCTCCGACGCCTACGCTAGCGAATCCGGCGCGACACAAACACTGCGCCAGCTCAACATGGCAGGCTGGCTACCGCTCGTGGCAGCGGGTGCATATGCCCTGTTTGCGTGATTGACGAGAACCGATACGAAAGAAAATTGTACAAAGCATAATGACTGGCGTTTTTTTTTACGGGCGGGGACATTTTTGGCATATCCCTGGATTGATTTGGCACTATTATTTATATCCCTTCATTTTTATCTTTATAATGTTGCGGTTGTCCTGAGGGGACTGAGATATCGCACGTGGTATGGTGTTGGAGGAGCTTTATCTGCTTCATTCATTTGAGACACCGCGTAGAATAAGAGTCTACGACTATTCAAGTTCATACATTGTGCCATTCATGTGATAAATAGTCGTAACAATGAGATGCCAAGTTTTGATGTGAGATGAAATAAGACGATGCCTCACAATTGAGATCAATTGACAGACTCCTCTCACAACGCCAGACTTCACTCTCAACCACAAAGCGCTTGTGTACAATGTATCACATTCGTCTACCGCTAATTCTATGTAATTCTGTTTTAATTCCGTACATCCGTCGTTCCACGTCAAGAATAACCCGTCTTGGCGCTGCGACGGCCTGCATACCCGTCACCATCTTATCACACTCACGGAGCGACCTTAGCGCACTCGGCCGCGACAGACTTGACACGCTCCTCAGAGCTTCGCCCAACAGCACTTTGGATCCACCCCTTGATACCGAGATTAGCCGCCTCCGCCTTTGATGCGGAGAGCAGTGTGCCGAGAGCCACCAGGGCGCGGTATAGAACCTCTGAGTCTGTCTGACCATCGCGGGAGAGGATCGTGCCGAGAAGTATGGCAAGACGGCGGCGCTGGTCGGGTGTGAGGAGGCGCTCGCGATGGACGAGCACTGAGAGGTTGATTGCTGCGGTTGTAGCTGCGATGAGTACGTTGCGGTTGAACGGCCCGATGGGTTCCGAGGAGACACCAACGATGCGTTCCAGGAACGAAATGGCTTCGTCTGATTGAGCACTAACAATCGAGCGGCCATTTGCGGTGGAGAAGATGTTGGCGAGGGTACGTAGACCCATCATGGCAGCATTCTCATTGGGAGTCTCGCCCTTGGGCAGAGAGGACGCGAAGGCGAGGTCGAGAAGGGAGCCAGCAGTAGGGTCAGAGAATTGAGCGACAAGAGGATATTTCGCGACACAGCGGAGGAGATCAAGAGCGGCGAGACGGTCTGAATAGGGCCATTGTGTGAGGATGCGGACAAGAAGTGGCAGGGCTGTTTGGGGAACGGGTTTGTTAGACTCAAGCGCGGCGCGCAGCTCTGACAGCAAAGATTCATCGGATGGATTCAGAGCGGCATCTTTCCGACCCGATGAAATCATGTTCTTGTTGACGGTCAAGATTTTGTTGAAGATGGCTGGCGCTGTCAGTGATTGAACAAAAGCATAGAGACGAAAACTTACCTTCGTATTTGGCTGCTGTAATGCTGAGGTAGTCCTTCTGAGGGAGCACCTTGGGCTGGGTGTTCTCACCAGGTCGGTATCGCGACTCGGTGCCAAGAGGGTCTGGCCCGCTTGGCTCTGAAGTCTGACCAAGAGTAGCCCCCTTGGTGTTTTCCGTAATGAAGTTGGCAACGTTGTCAAGATACGAGAGCGGTAGTTCATTGTCGCCCAAGAACTTGGTGGCTCGCTCGTAAGGGTTCTCAGAGAGGTTGTAAGGGAGCTTCAGGGGAGGCTTGCCATCCTCAATATCGACATCAAAGACGTAGTCATACATCTTTCCTTGGTACTCAACCTTCTTGCCAGTACTGGCGACAGCATCAACGACAGTACCGACGTTGACCCATTGCTGTTGGCTCACTGACCACGTATGAGCAGTAACATTGCCGTTATCCTCCTTGATCATCTGGACCTGTCCCTCCTTCGTGCCCGCCTTAGTGGTCAGGAACTCAGGGCCAGGGAGCTTCTCCTTGTTGACGCCCCCGACCTGCTGCTGAGGGATCGATGACGCCTTGACAGACTCCTCAAACTCCTTGAGTGTCGCTTGGTCGGCAGTACGGTCGGGACTTCGTGTAAAGACGCGGGCAATGCTGTCGCTGGCACCTGTAACGATGTCGCCGGTCTCGGGGTTCGCAGCGACGGTCCATACCGAAATGGCGGGATGTGTGATTGTCTGTACACATTCGGTACCCTTCCACACCCTGACAGTACGATCCTCTCCCGAACTGACCAGTTCACCTGTCGGAAGACTGGCCAAACAGTAAACAAAGCTTTCGTGTCCATGCAGCTCGGCGACTTGTTGACCATTCAGCTTCCACAGGCGGATTGTTCCGTCGTTGCTTGCGCTCGCAATGTCTGCACCACTGGGGTGACCGTTCGGTACACGACAGAGGGCGCGGACAACGTCAGGTGTGTGGATGGTAGAGCTTGGCGACACCTCACCGGCGGTAGACTGCCGCAGGTCAAAGATACGGATGCTCTTGTCGGCACAACCAGTCACTACTGTGTGATCATCGAATGCAACAACGCTCCAGACGGCCATGCTTTCGTGGCCGCTCAACGAGAGCTCTGTTTCCCATTTCTGAGGGCTCCATACCCGCGCCTGACCATCCCAGCCGCCTGATACCAAGTATTTACCGTCGGGTGAGACATCGAGCGTGCAAACGTTGTGAGAATGACCGATCAAGAGGCGTTCGGCGTTATCGGAGCTGGAAGCTTTGGGGGACTTGACTTCGATGATGGTATCCTTGCCACCAGAGACAACGTAGCCATCTGGGTGCTCGCTGGACGGAGGGAAGAAGGAGATCGAGTTGACGTATTCGGAACCACGGCTGACCAGGGTTGCGTCGAAGTTCGGGGGAGATGCTTGGGTGCGGCGCCATATGCGGACGCTGCAGTCGCGGGAGACGGTTAAGACGGTATCGGGAGAGGGGAAGGTTGCGGCTCGAACCTATCGATCCGTTAGTGTTTCGAGATGCAGAGAAAAGTCGCCTAATAATGCCTACATCGGATTCGTGCCCGACCAATTGCGCCGACAGCTTGAAGTCGGTCATTTTTCTGGAGGTTGGTCTGATGGATGGATGATGAGAGTACGTGACACTGCTGAATGCAGTGGAGGGGGGAGCTTGATGAATTGACTGGACGGACGATGATGCAACAGGGTCAAGAAAGAGAACGGCCTGCTATCTCTCTAAGCAAGGGTAACGCCAACGACAAAAAAGGATAAATCACAGGGAGAGGTATGAAGAGGTTGTATCGTCAACAAGTCATCAAAGGAACGGGAGGAACGTGACAAATCGTAGAGTTGATCGTTGGTCAGTAATGGAAGCTGATCGATTGATTGCCCCTTCCCGTCGGATCTGATCTGTCCCGTCCAGCTTAAGCCACAACTCAATGCGTCACATCACTACGCACCAGCCACCTCCACTTGGCCGGGCATAAAGTATCGCTCGGGCTTAGATGTCGTGAACTATCGGGCATTATTGCTTCGCATTTAAGCATACATTGGGAAGACTAAAATTAGATTACTGCATCTATTATAAGTCATTGTTCTACCTTTATGGTGATACTGCTTTAGCAAGAGTTGGGCAAAAATAGCTGTTGAGGGGACTCAGGGGAGAGCAGTACTGTATATATCTTGCATGGGATTCCGGTCGTTTTCACAACACTACATGCTGAGCCAAAGACACTCTACATATACAGGCACCTTCAGATCCCTTACTCACTGTCTCATAAAATAATTCCTTGTCCTCTACATCAATATCTTTGTCTCTCAAGTCAAGTCAAGATATTGCAGCCCCCAATTGTACCCCGCTTTGTGGCGGTGCCCACCGGAAAGAAGGACCCCGTCGTGTAACCCCGCCTCGAGGCTGTAAGAAAACTTAGGACCTCTATCTTGAGAGACTAAAATATCTAGGTGACTCGGGGCTAGGTTTAGGCTATTCTTCACTGCATTTATTTTGACATCCTCTTCTCAAGTCCCAGGTTTTCTTGCTCCTCAAGGCCCGCTGCTCAAGTCGGGCAAGCGTGACCCTGTCATTTTGAATGCGCGCCGCTGTTTCCTTCCCTGTCCAACCTGTTTCGTCCTCCCCGTCTTCGCAAATATTTGGCAAATCCATCACCGCCCTCCTTTCCTCTCTCTTCCTCTCTCCTCTCCTTTCTCTTGTCAAGGGGGTTCGCTTTGGGGGCAACATTCACGCTTTCTTGACCTCACGACACGACCCCATACAATCACGACCTCGACGTTCCGCTTCTCTATCTCTTTCCTTCAAGTTTTGGGCCCATCATTGCCATTTGCTCGAGAAAGACGCTCCACACTTCTGCGACGACACGCGACAAGCTCTGCCACGAGTCACGATCCAAACCACTCTTAACGACGCATACGACTGTTACGGCCTCTCTCATTTCCAATTTTGACACTCTCGATTAATATCGGGTATCTTGCTACTCTCTAGACCGATATCGAATACTACAGCTGGCCGCAATTGGCTAGATCCCCATCAAATCGATTCCCCGCTCGTCTTGCTTCTCTATTCTGTCGCAATGGCTTCCGAACCTCGACAATACCATCCTCTGACCTGCCACGGTCATTCCCGACCTGTTCCTCATATCGCCTTCTCTGGCTTTGAGAAAGAAAATGACAAGGAGATCGAGAAGAAGACCGACAGCTTCTTTCTGATCTCAGCCTGCAAAGGTTCGTCAATGTCTTGTCTCGACAGAGCGCATATTGACATGATATAGATGGCAACCCTATGCTTCGAAACGGCATGACTGGCGATTGGTAGGTCCCCGTCCACTGGATCTGGTAGCTCCTCTGACTTGCATAGGATCGGCACTTTCATTGGTCACAAGGGTGCTGTTTGGCAAGCTAGACTGAGCCCTGATACTTGCAGCGCAGCGACTGCATCGGCTGATTTCACAGCGTGAGTATTCTCCGTCACAAAACCCAACACCGCTGACATTTGCATAGCAAAATTTGGGACACCTACTCCGGCGAGTTACTCTATACGCTTCAACACGATCACATTGTCCGTGCGATTGCCTACCCTCCCGACAACTCGGATCTTATCGCGACCGGCGGTTTCGAGAAGAAGTTGCGCATTTTTGATCTCTCAGAGCTGTCTTCTACTGGGTCCCCTGCTACAATCCCCGCCTCCGCTGGCTTCGAGATCGGCGAAGGCGTTCATACTGGTTCGATCAAGTTCATTTGCTGGACCCAAGACCCTAACATTGTTGTGACCGCATCCGACAAGACAATTCGATGGCTTGACCTGCCTAGCCGGGCCTGCATCCGACATGAAGTTCTTGATGGAGACATCAAGTCTTGCGAGATGGTGTCCCTGGATTCGCAGTATGCTTCCCCTACCGACATTGGCGGCGGATTGCCAGTTCTCGCTGTCGCTGCTGGGAAGACGGCGTACTTTTGGGGTGGCCGCAATGCTATGGATGAGCTCAAACGCTTTCCTCTGAGCTACACTATCGCCAGCGTTGCGCTCGATCTTAAGGGTCGCAAGCTAGTTGTCGGTGAAGAGCCCGGCACATGGGCCAAGGTTATCCGATACGACGACGGAAAGGAACTCGACGTACACAAAGGACATCACGGACCTATCTGGTCAATTGCATTTTCGCCTGACGGCAAGATGTATGCTACAGGATCGGAGGATGGTACCATCAAGCTTTGGAAGAATTGTGAGGGCTTCTACGGGCTCTGGCGCGGAGGCGGAGAGAGAGTCGCAGAATAGGAACGCAGACTGATCTCTACATCCACGGACAATTCGGAGGCGGATGCCAAGTCTGAGTTCTCGTTTACTACAAAGGGTAGTAAGCGTGACATGGCCAGTCGCGCGAGTATTGGATGCTCGAGCAGAATTGGGGGCAGCGAGCAGTCGTACCGAACAGGCAGTCCTCTTGACCTGTTCAACCATCATCCCTGGTGATGAGCTGTATAATGTCGGAGTTTGTTGACAGATGATACATGCATTTTGAAGGGAGATTGAGAAGTTTTTCTATGTTAGACACGACACAGTTTAGTGGAGATGGCCTCAGAGGCCGATGATTGAGGCAACAGATTAAATAACCATCTACTACAGACGCTTTAATACAATAGTGTACTATCAGCTGTCTAGCTATCCGTTCCGTCTAGTCAATCCTAATCCCGATACCCTCATTTCGCCTGACTCTAATCCCATCGTCCAAGTAGTCTATGTACTTCCTATCTAAAGAAAGCTCATCTTGTCTACCTAGCCACAGTTAGGCAGTCTCTATTCTACGACCAAGATCCCAATTTAGGGGCGCATACTTAGCATTGCCCAGAAAACTTACTAAGAGAAAAAATTACTCACAAAATGTGGACAACTTTTACTTCTGCAGCAGCTTACGAGGGCACATCTACTTGGATGCTCGCTTGGCCTCACGCTCACGAATGTCAAGGCGGTCGGCCTCTACGACCCGGCGATCAAACTCATACTGGTAGGTACGCTCATAGTGAGTTTGACGGTCGGCACCGCTGTCATCGAACTCGGTCAGGGCGTTGCGGGACTTCACAACGACGCTCCAAGGGTCGTCTTTCACGGTGGGAATGAGTTCCCAAGGCTCGGTGGCATCCTCAGGCTGGATGACTACGGGCTCCTTCTGGTCAGGCTCCTTCTCGTTGTCGGAGGGGCCTTTGATAAGGGCGGTCACTTTCTTGACCAGCATGGAGAACATGCTAGGCTTGGTGCACTCCTCAGGCCACTTGAAGGAAGGATCAGAGGGCATCTTCATACCCATGATAGCGATTGAGGAGGAAGAGGGGGTCGGTGTGTTGGTGTTAGGGGTAGCTGAGAGGTCCCAGGGGTGTCGTAGAAGTTGTGGTGTAAGAGATCCAAAGGTTGTTGTGAGTCTGGTGTTGGTAGGTTGGTGTTGATGGTTGCTGATCTCAGGGAAGCTCCGGTTGTGAGTGATGTCGACAAGGAATGAGGGGAGGAATGAGAGGGCCAGAGAATGGGATTATATACGGTCAATCTCGAGGCGATGCTGCCGCCGTCGAGAGATCTCTTGTTGCACTGGTACTGGCGAGGTTCGTCGAACAGACAGTATGTCTAGCTGTCCATACCAGTCGATGCACACGCAAAACTGGACATCGCAGTGGCTGCGCAGTCACCAAGCTGGAAGCTTAGTTCATCCAGCGGCGCGAATACAGGAGATCCTCCTGTTCGCGCGCATTGATCTCGAGTTCCTCTCTCAAAGTGCGAGTGTCGTCGCTGTTCGCGAGATCACCATCGAGCTCATCATGATCGATGAAGTCCCACTCCTCGCCAGTATCTGTATCTGTAACAGTGATGCTGGGGTTGCTGCAGAGCTGGTACTTGGGCTTCTGCTCCTTGAGATGCTGCTTGGGGGTCTTGGAGAGGGTTGACCAGAGGGTCTTTTTGAGGCTGGACATTACGCGCGAGGCTTTCTTGGTGACCTTGCGACTGGCGTCGGAGGGAGAGGCGAGGTTGAACATGACTGTGATAGTGCTTAATTGTCAAAATACTGGAAATTGGTGACGTTAATGGTGGTGTTTGGTTTGGCAATCGAGACACTCGTCGCAGGATGCTTGGGGCGCAAACAGAAGACCAGGCAGCGGAATAGGATGGAAGAGAGAAAGTAGAGACTGCCTAGGAATTGAATGGAAAGTGTTGTGCATTTATTCTAGTGTTTGAGAGTGAATCAGCGTCCACGGCGATTGTTCTCGATCAGTTCACTGATTCAGGCGGCTTGTGCGCGAGCACTGGCAGCCGTCACAGAGGGATTGACAAGCTAGAGAGCTCCATTTTTGGTCTTACAAGAGTCGGGAAGCCAATGGAAACCTCCGAGGCAATTCCATATGAGCCTTTGATGACAATAGTGGTTGAGGGCTGTTCGATTGAACATCGCTGGTGAGGGCGGCTGTTCCATAACCTCAGTCAGTCGCGATGGAGCAGCAGTAATGAGTCGCGCGCTCTTGGACATACTATAATGGAACTAGCGACACAGGATATTGTGAAAACTATGTCAAAAGAGCTGTCGTTGGGCGTGCGTAATGGAGTGGCTCGATGGTGATGATTGACGATTGACCAGCGGAACGAGAGCGGCGACGTCACAACATGGCATTTATTGCGATCAAATCATTCCGATGACCATCTATAGACATAAGAAGGACCCCAAGATTGTGCGCTGAACAGTCTGCCCCCATATCCGTGGTGTCCAGCAGTCTTGGACAGCTTTACAGCTTCAGAGAAGCTCTTATGGCGGACCTTAGTTTGCTGCAACAGGACATCGGGGATGAGTCGCAGCCATTTAGACATGATCTAATAGACTAAGCGAAATAAGATACGGCAAGTGCTGGGTCAAAAGAGCTTTCGTTTATGGTATGTGGTAGAGTGTCTTGATGATGAAGGTGGACGATTGACGATTGTGCAGCAGAACCGTGAGCGAGGACATCACAACAAGGGCCCCAATTGGAGCTTGTATCAATTCATTGATCTTTAGAGATAAAAAAGAGATCCCACAAATAGATAAAGGACACTTGATCTCATTATCTTTGTTGTTTGGAACGGCAGCGTTGCCCGATCTCGCAGCATCAGTGACAATGTTGTCGTGGACCTGAGCGTTCCACGGCAGCACATTCAAGATGACTTGAACTTTCTTACATATATCTGAATGAACATAGAAATGAGATCTATTTAGAACCAAGTCAATGAGGCCCTTATTCGTTGTATGCAATGTATACCGATCGCGATAAATGACAACTGGCGAATGCGGATAGAGGGACGAGCGGCAACACTGTAACCGACGATCTAATTGACTTATCTCATATTAGTGAGCAATAATATACATAATAGAGGTCTCCTTATTGGTCAAAGACGAGTTTTTCTCAGTCGATTGATGTTGGGACCCTGGGACGCGGTGACCGAGAGAGTTGACCGAGAGAGTCTTGATCAGTCTCGCGATTCAGTGAGATGAACACAGCAATTCCTGGCAACAGAACATTTGATATAGCTGGAGCACCTTCGAACATTATCGAATGGACCGGGCGATATTTTTCATTGTAGTGGCCAAGCAATAGAGCCTTCTTTCGCTCTTGTTCGATATGGTTCTTGCGATCACGATTGAAGATCACATCGAGAACAACGAGCGGCGACGTCACAACACGGCGCCAGGACCTGTACTCACTTCAATGATTCGTAGCATGGATATTCAAGTCTATTCAGTTAGAGAATGCGCACTTTATCTCTATGCATCTAACACTGGGGTTCTCTGGCACGGTCTCCTATAGTCTCATAGAATGCCGTCGGAGAACTCAGCCGCGACATACCTTGTGTTATGGCAACAAAGCAATTGATGTAAGCAGTGTTCTTTCCGACATACTATTTTGAGCTGCAAGATATCATTTACTGTGAGGGCTGGGCCAACAGAGCTTTTGTTTGGCATGAACAGACATGCTGCTTGGACAGTTGATCGACGATTGCGTACAACGACGAGCGACGACATCGCAGCATGGCACCCAATGGACTATAGTCACTACAGTGAGCTTTCAGATACACATAATTGATCACTTAATTGGTAAATAAGAGTTTAGTCCCAATAGACTTGATGTTGGGCTTGTCGGGCGCGAAAACGGAAGTCTTTAGCGGTTTCCAACGTCAAAGAGATCGCGGAACTCGCCGTGCAAAAGGCAGAAGAACAATATAGACGAATAAAATTCACTCGGACATACTATAACAAGTCTTGCGACACAGAAAACCACTAAATCTGGGTCAGTAGACCTTTTGTTCGGTATGGAAAACATGCTTCTTCGATGACCGATTGATGATTATGCACAGAACGACATCACAAGAAGACTTGTGATTGACCAAACTCATCATAGTGAGCATGAATGCGTTTTGAATCGGTTCTCCAGCTTGAAGCCAAGTAGAATACCTCGTCATATTCACTTCTGAGCCTGTTGGGCGCGACAACGACCGTCTTGGCCAGGCTCGTGGAGAACGTTGTCGTGGAGCTCGATTGGCAGAAGGCCACAACGCATGGCAACATAACAATATAGATGGCTACAGTTATGCTAGACACCATATAATAGGTCATGCGACACAGGATATTACAAAAGCGAGGCCAATTGACCATTTGTTCGTGACGGACGATGCCTCGATGATCAAGCCATGAACGTACGGCGAGACGATGGGCCGCGACATCACAACAGGACAATACAATCGCCAGACCTGTTTCTAGAGAGTCTACAGTCTCTTCATATGGGACTATCGATTGGTGCAAGTGCAGTGTATCTCCTTACCTTCCTTCTATAAACAGCAAGCAGCAAGCGACTCGTTATGAGAGAGTACAGCTGAGGTGCATCACATCACATCGCATCACACGCATAGCGGTAGACTTGCTTCCACAGACCACGCGACACGCCATATATTGCTGCTCTCGAGATCCCAGCTCTGCCCAGTCGCATGCGGCTCTGTAACGGCACTCTTACGCTGGTCACGACAGAGCTGTCGCAATTGGCAACTCTGCATCTCACGACAACGACTGCAAATTCGGACCGACCATCTACACGAGCCTACGCGAAGTATTACTCAATGGGATCTTCTCGAAATTTCTACTTTGGACGCAACCGCGACGTGCAGCTTTGCGACGATGCCCTCATTTACTCGGTGTCGTGATTGAACTAACTCGTCAACCCTTCGCCATAGGGCATCACAGGCCAAATATCAGTAGAAACGCACGTTAATGAGCCTCAAGTAAGTTTCTCGAGGCTTGAACCTATCCAGGTTGTAGCCGCGATGTCTATTTCTGCAAGAGTGTTCTCCTGCGTATCCAGTCACGAACAGCTCTGTCGCGGTGATCCAACCAACTCAACACTTTCGTGACACGATATCGACTGCGATGCTAGACAAATGGGGTTAAAGAACTTGGGTCAACTAGAATTTAATCAATTATTCTAAAGCATTCACTTTACACGGTCATATCGTAGGTATGCGGCTCTGCGACATTGTCCTCGTGTGAAACGACGAGCAGCGTTCGCAATTGAACTGGCTGAGCCCTTCAATGATCACCTCACTTCATCTCACTCCAACTCATTCGCACCACGTCAAATCCGTTATAGATGAGTATTTTTCGATTAGAGTTCAACTTCTTCTTCATTAACACTCATCAAATCTCACTTACCGACTCATTTCCCGGTATCACGGCGCTTCGGCTCCCTTGTCGGCCGACACGGAGCCGGACTTGAAGCTCAATCACCAGCGGCAAATGGCCGACGACCAACAACGAAGCACGGCAACAGTTCCGCTTACATAGTAGAACTCAATTCCTTCGACCTGAGACCGCTAAAAAAGAACCGCCGCATCTAAAACCCTCCGCCTCTTCCGAAATCGCAATTGTCAACCAGCAAGAGCACGAGTTTCGCGCATGCACGCAACCAAAAGAGATAAGAATAGCCAGCCACCTCCACTCTGTCAGAAGACTTAGCGTGCAATGCCATGTGGAAAAAGCGCCAAGATCTTCAACTCGACCTTTAATATCACCGGATCCGTTGGCAGTGGATCAAACTCATATCAATCTCACACAATCATTCAATGAGATTATGCCTCGTGCCAATTGACTTCACTGGAGGGTCCCGGATCCCAGATCCCAAAGATTAAAATCGCGGCTCCGAGCTGTCCGGTCCACGGTGTCAAGACTAAACAGTAGAAAATTCTTACACATGGCTTAGGCATCTTTTGACGTTTGCGTCTGGAACGGGCTACGACCAGGATAAGTTCGACGGACTCCTCCTTGAATCTTGGCTACGAATCAAGTGGATCTCAACTCATTGCTAGATTGGCGAGCTGAAGGCACCGTGTAGCCCAAAGCAGGAGGGAAGAGTGTCGATCAGTGGGCGGTGCGGGATGTTACAGTGCAGTACAGCAGCGGGCGAGTTGAGTGAGATTCGGCAAACAAAACAGAGCAGAGGGAGATCCTGCAGCGATGGCTTGGCTAAAATGAAGAGGGGGGGACAACTAGACTGCGTTATGCAGTGAAGGATGCACTGGGCATATGATGTCGATGCACGTAGAGCAGAGAAAAGAAAGAGGGCAACGAAAAAGGATGTGATGAGAAAAGACCTTTTGTCGCAAACGAAAATGAAATGCAAGAAGGAATAGGGTGGCTGATTAAATTGCAAGCGCAAGTGAGTGTTGGTGAATTTTATGAGACATCATGTTTTCTCGCTGTTGGTGTCACATCTGAACCATCCGGGGTCGAACACGAATTGAGGGGAAAGCTAAAAGAGGCAGAGGCCTCAAGACAAACGGCGGCCAACGCCAGTGCCAACACCAACGTTTGTGTCTCAGCGTAGCATTCACTCAATTAGAGACAAACAAGAATGAAGAGAAAGGAATGTCTCGAGTTACAGCACATGAACGCCACAACGGAACATCGTTTGGCAAAGGACGAAAACGACACCCGTGAATTTGGGGATCAAAGCTTGGGTAGCTAGCTCATGTGGAGACAAGACGAGACGAGACGAGAGAGAAGAGGACAGAGCTTCTCCCCCCGCCCGAGCGAGCACCAACTGAAGCATGAGCTTATGCAGGGGTCCATTCACTGTGTGTACGCACACACAGCTTCAATTGAGAAGAGAGGAAATAGCCTCAGGTCGCACAAAAAAAAAGCTTGGGTGACATCACTTCTCCCCCCCTCGAACGATTGAGGGGAAATGACAGGGAGCAGATGAGAGAATGGAAAGAGTCGAGATGATCGTGCTGCGATGTACAAGCACGGACACCGGACGCTGCCGCAATCGAACCAAGAAATGTGACAGACGCGATTAACTCAGATACTACAGAGACGAGAGGGACGGGTTGGGATGAAATGTCAGCGCTTGTGAAGCAATTGCCGTAAAAAGAAAAGAAAAGAGACGGGAGCCTTGATTGGGTACATCATGTATTTTGCAGTGACAGTCAACTCAATTTGCGGAGCGACAGAGACAGAGATTCATTTCATTCATTTTATTTAGTTAGCTATTTTAATATCCTATAGGATAGATCTAAGCTACTTAATTAAAATAATATATTAACTTTTTCCCTCTTTTAGGCAGAATAGACTCTATTTTTTCTATAGTTAATATTAACTTTTAATAATTAAGCTATTAAATATATAATTTTATTAATAATATAATTAATTTAATTTTTATAGATATATAATTAAGCTATTATATTTTCTTTAATATAATTATAATAAAAAACTAAATAGCCTTTTTTTTTTAATTTATTTAAATATTAAAATAATAAAATAATATTAATTAAAAAAAAGATTACCTTTTTACTAAAAGGAAAGAATTATTATTTTTATTATATATATAAAAATATTTAATACTTTAATATAAAAAAACTATTTATAAAAAACTATAAAAAGCTTTAATAAAATATAAATTAAAATTTTCTTTTAAGGCTTTAAAAGTAAAATAACTATTTTTTTCTTTTATTTATATACTTTAATAAGCTTAATTAGGTTAAATTAGCAGTTTTTAATTATAGGCTTTTTTTAATAAATCTACCTTTTTAAGTATTTTAATTTATTAATTACTAAAAGAGATAACTAAAGATTTTAGCCTTATATATAAAATAAAGATAACTTTTTAGCTAAAAGGTTAACTTCCTAAAAAAGATAATTAATAAAAATAAAGTATAAATATAAAGTATTTTATATAATATAAAGACTATTAAGGTAAATATAATCCTATAAAGAAAAGAGAAGTTTAATAATATAGCCTAAAGGAAGCCCCCTAAAAGCTTATATTAATAATAGTGGTTATAAATATAGATAAAATATAACTTAAAATATAATAAAAAACACTTTACGTCCCCTCAAAGAGGAACAGAGACAGAGACCAGAGCAGCATTCCATCGACACACACTGTTTTATGGAAATGGTTAGCCGACACGGCCCGCTGCAGGGACGTTTTACGCCAGGCCATGTCACAAAAAAAGACAAAAGGCAGAACCAACAACAGAAATTCAATTCCTCCCTCTAAGCTCAATGTAACTGTGACTGATTCAGCTGCACAATCCCGTGAATTAAAATTTGTGGCTGAATTAGACAAAAGCACGGGCAAAGGAATGAATGATATTGAGTCAAGATGCTCTGCCTCGTCAAGAAAAAAAGGTGCGGATCCGAAGCCTTGATGATTAGGTAGCTTGACACGCTAGGACAGGGCTGATTGACATGCCAATTTCTGTGGGGATGATCAACAGACACTTCAACGTCATATCGATCCTCCACCAAGATTAAAAAAAACAAGAAACCGAGGAAGAAATACGATAGTAACGAGTATCACATCAGAATAAGCATCTGAAATTGCCCATCACTTACCCATCGCGACGAACAAGTCCCTTGCTGCTCAAAACCCCTTCAACGTCACCACCGTCCGTGTCTCAGCCCTCCCTCTCTAAAGAATTAGATGCCACTAGCCGCGCCGCAAGATGCCACAAAAACACGCCGCAAGCTGTCACCCCTTCTCGGTGTTGCTCTCCCGCCTGCTACGGTGAAGACCCGGTGAATCTCGAGACCTCATTAATTAAAACGCGCCGATGCTGTAGACAGGCCCGCGCTTAAATGGCGATTCCCGAAACACCGTTCTCGTGATACCGTAAAACACACCATCAAACGGACGACGACAGGCACGTTTCGACGATGATTTCCCGCGATGCAGCCCAGGTCCCTTTTCGCTTCGCAATTGGTGGGGGAGTACATCTAGTCTAACACGCGCCCTCCGTTCCGGCCCCCTCCGCTCACGCGGGCATGGGCAGGTCAAGTCCAAAATGGGCTGTTGGCGAGATCAGGCCACTTTTTGGGAGTTGGGACCCCGGTTATTTTCACCACCACGGGTGAAATATCGACGATAGAATGGGGGTCAGCTTTCAATGATGTGCAGCTCTTTGCTTTTGGTCTTCCCGGGACAGCGGACGGGAGGCTGCTTTAGTGGTGAATCATCGACCCATTGCGACGTAATTGATCCGAGGAGCTGTGACGATTTTTGTGTATATTCAGAGATTATTAGATTCATTGAGGTAATTATACGGACATGTCTCGGGAGAGAAGTGACATCGTTTGGTGGATGAATTGAGCATCGCGGGTAGAGGCAGAAGCGTTGGAGACAGACGAGAGGTTTGAGTGAGAACAGACGTCGACATGGGCTGCATGCACGGCATTCAAACAAGTGGGAACACGAAAACATGTGTATACAGTATCTGTCTGTCTGTATACCCTCACTCACATCTTGCATCCCCGATTCTCGTTCCTGGATTGCATTGCCCTTTTAAATGTATCCGCTTCATGCTACGCGACGATAACACAATCCCTGACCCCCGACCGGTCTCGACCATGCGATTTGATCATATCAGCATGTAAATCTGCACGTTTACGATTATTTCCCGACAATTGTCTCACTGCGACTCCATCTTCGGTGTTCGCCAAAACATAGAATGTTTCTAGGCCTCGGGATGTTTTCTTTGAGCCCACGAAATAAATGTCCAACGGCGATTGACACGCTGCGCTGCGCGGAACAGTGCCGGGGCCGGAGGTACGTGGGGTGGGGGCGATAGGCGAGGAGCGAGGTTCTGTTTCGCTTCGGTGAATGTGGATTAACTTGTGAGTGAATGAATGAATTAATGAATGAAAGAGACGGCAAGTGTTTAGCTTAGTGCTGTTTTATTTTTACATTCTAGCTCTGGTTTGACTGGGCTGAGGCTGATGGTGGATACTGTCTCACAAATTATTGAATCCTTTTGATGGATATGCTTAAGAAATGGCCGCGTAGCGCAGTGTCTGAGCACGCATGCACTCGATGTGTTGTGTTACATTCACCGTTGGAAGGTAATAAAAAAAATGCGTGTCTCGGCACAAATGTAACGCCTCAAACGACAATGTCTGAATGATAACAACGCCGCTTATTATTAGAGACGAGCTTGAGGGGCAGCTTTCGTTTGACAAACGGCGAGCCAGAAATGATTGACTCGCGAGTCATGATTGGGCGGCACGGACGAGTCTGACAGCTTGCGAGACAGGGATCAGTGCTGTTCTGGACCTTCTGGAAATTCCGAGGTGCATCGGGTAAGGAATTCTGACAGCTTCTTCACTCAATTGCATTAAACCCAGAAGCGTTTTAATTCGGTATTTGGGTGACATCTCGACGTGTCAACATAACCTAGCTGTCAACATCAATTACACCAGGTGTTGGTAGAGAAAAACGCATGTAATTGGCACAGAGGAAATCTTCAACAGCCCCCCTTGCATCCTCACGCACAGGGCACTCGTTGGCTCTGCTAACAGCCATTCAAGTCTAGAGCGCAGCGATCAAAAACGGACGGACGGGGGGGGAGCATTTCAGCCGCTGGGAATAAACGGAATTCGTATGCGTGCGCATGTGCGTAGCCGCTCACTTGAGTGTTTGACTTGTCTCAGGATTAAAAAAACAGGGTTGGTTATTTGAGATCTCGATGAGAGTAGGTAGATACATACTTGTTATGGCAAACGTTGTGAAAATCGCATTCCCTGAATTTTACAGGGGGTCACCGAGGTGAGGAGGCTTCAGTGACCGAGGAAAAGGCGGAAGACGGAGTGCGAGGACCCCCGAGAAACGAGCGAGAAAACGACCCATGATGGGATCAAAAGTGGTCAATTAAGTTGCCCATCCTCTGAATCCCATCCCATGGCCCATGTGCTGTCTTCTGTGTCTGTCTGTCTGTCTTGTCTTTTCCCGGCTCAGTTATCCTTAGCTTAGGTATAGTTAGCGTCTACCCCCTGGACAGGGCCCTTGGTGCTACACCCCCGCCAAGCTCGGCAGCCCCCGCCGCTCGACCAACGGGTCGTATGACGCGGAACAGACTCGTCGGGCGCTGTCGCTCTGTGCTAGGTTAGCAGCAATTGAGCAGCGTAGGGTTCTTTTTTATTTTTCATTTGTTCTTGTTTCCATGGTCTATATATCGCTTGCCCCGTCTGACCATTCTCTGTTTCTGGAAGCATAGCCATCGATATCTGAATAACATAACATCACAGTCCTCTCACACCACGCACGACTCTCTCTCTCTCCATCTCATCTACAGCACCATCTCGTCTCAGTCACTCACACACACCCTTGGCGAGTAATAGACATATCCACACGCCCCGAGCAGCAAAGATACAATACCATACAATATCACCACCTCAGCCCTTCAAGCACCACCATCAGTCAACCATCGACTCTGCGAAACCTCACAATGGCCGACATATCGTTCGACTACTTTGACCATCCCCAGAACAAACAGGTATGTTTTGTCGGTCCTTTTTACCCTACAGCACTGTGAACCTTACCTCACACTGGACCCTGGCCCCAAAAGAACCCTTGTCTGGGGCATTTTGCTTCGTTTATATGGCACATGTTTCCCCTCCTTCGTCTGCCCCCTCACCTCACCTCACCTCATCTCAGCCCACTCTGCCCAATTCGAGTTACTCGACTCAACAACATCTACAATCTAGCAATCAATCTCATCTTTATATCAAGACTCTCTCACCACAACTCACCCCATCCACTCTCTTACTCTACCATCTCATACAAGCTCATCTCATTGCTCATCGTCTTGATCACTCTAACATCCACAGCACCTTGTTCCTACATCCTTCTACGACCCTGCAGACTTCAGCGGTGACTCGGCCCATTCTCCCGACTCACCACTCTCGCCCGTCTTCAACAACCCTTATCAGCTCCCCGTCTCCAACGACTGGGTCAACTGGGACGACAAGGCTACGCTATCACCTGACCTCGACGCCCTCCCCAAGCAAGAGCCCTTTGAAGGCATCAACCTCTCCACCATCCCATCACGGAACAGCATGGAGCTCAGCCCCGCCATCAACCCACACGACCTCTCCGGCACCATCCCCGATGCCGTCCCCTTCGGCAGAGTTGGCCTGAATGACATCGACACTCAGCCTCTCTTCCAGACTCCCATCCCCTCCATCTCTTCTCAACCTCCTCATCTGCAGTCCAACATGATGCACACTACCTCCAATCCATCTCAGATGTCCTCCTCTCTCGACAGCATCAACTCCAAGGATGCCAACGGTCGATATCCCTCCCGCAAGCGCAAGTCCTCCGGCTCCGGAAGCTCTTCCTCCCGCTCATCCACCTCTCCTCCTCCCGCGACGCGTCGCCACTGCTCTCCTCCCAAGAAGACAGCACACAACATGATCGAGAAGCGATACCGCACCAACCTCAACGACAAGATCGCCGCCCTTCGCGACTCCGTCCCCGCTCTGCGCGTCATGGTCCACCGTCTCGAGCAGCCCTGTGCCGAGACCATGGAAGAGGACGCCGATGAGGATCTCGGCGGTCTCGCACCAGCGCACAAGCTCAACAAGGCCACCATCCTCAGCAAAGCGACCGAGTACATCGCGCATCTCGAGAAGAAGAACAAGAGCCTCGCCCGGGAGAACAGCCAGCTACGGAATCGCGTTGAGGGCTTCGAGATGATGGTCATGTCGCGAGATCAGGGACCCCCAGCAGGAGTCTGGGCATAGAAAGCGAAGACATAGAACTGTGTGCTTTACTTTTGCTTTATTGCGATATTATTGTTTGGATCGGCACAACTGGAAACGCAATGCTTCGAGCTTGTGTGATGAATCATGATATCAGGCGTTTACTTCTGGCGTTCAAGACATGGGTTGGGAAAGGCATTGTGTTATTTCGGCGCATTGAGCGGACATTCTGCCATCATATGGGCTTCTACATAAAACGCAGGAATGGTTCCTGGATAGTATAAACAATCTCCAATACATCTAATGTCCTCTTCGATCTTGTTCTCTCTCAGTGACACTTTGCCTACTTTGCGACTTACGCCTCTGATTGACTTTGACTCACGATGGTGCAAGTTCAACATTTCACATGCTCTTGAGCCTCACCCTCGCTTGCTGGCCTCGTGGGTCCGTCCATGCAGGGACTTTAATGAGGGACAGGGTGTAAGTGAGATGAACACGTGCATGTCAGGCGTGACATCGGTAGATGGAGAACGAGAAACTGGCGTGGCGTGATGGGCATCAGGCCACTATGGGTCGGTGGCTCAGACGGTTTGGTGGCTGATGAGGAATAGAAACGGGTGATGATGGTGAGAAGAGTAGCGGTAAATATCGTTGAGAGGATGATATAGAGTGAAGTGGTATTACGGGATGGTGAAGAATCGTGGTTGGGTTGGGGGTTGAGGGCGTTGGGAGTTGTCATGATGAAGGTTGGGTGAAGTTATGATGGGGTCAATGACGGAGAGGGAGAAGCTGGCTGTAGCATTGTAACTGGTGAGTCTGTTCTACTAGAGTGGCTCAGTCATAAGGGTGGCTGTCTGCTAAGCTCAACTTGACGGAGTTGAGAGTCGTCATGATGAAGGGGCCGGCAGGTGAAAGTTGAGCGTTGAGCGCTGCTACAAGAGTCAGGCTAGTTTCCGACGAATATGCCTTAGGTAGCTTAGGGCCTTCGATACTGAGTTACCTACGTTGATTGAACTGCCTATACAACGTTGGAAGCTGTATTGAGGTTAATTTTGTGTGAATTACCTGGAGCGAAGACCGTGTAAGTGGCCTAACCTGGACAACAAGTGGAGGCTTAATAACCTATACCAGGCCTGAGTGATCTAATCTATAGATGCGACCTCGAAACGTGGCAACCATTACAATATCAGTTCCGAACTACGAGGCAGTGTATCAGAAAGGAGCGAGTGACGCAGAATATATACGTTATAATGATAAGACCTACTGCTACTAACGATGCCGCTGCCATCAACTGAAGCGCCTGCGCGGTTGATGAATGGGCCACGTCTATACATCAGTAGCCTTGTGAGATGTCACGATGAAGCTGAAACCAGATCCATGTTCTGGCTACTACCAAACAGATCAATAGAGCCACTTGACTCTAAAACCTTCCATTACACCAACAGTAAGTGGCAAGCCGACATAGGAGGCATCAAGCAGCACCACTATTACTCTCAGGGCAAACAGTTCCCACGCACCAGTCATAGATGACAGCGCTCAAAGCAACAAGGCCATACATCCTAGAGGCTTCACTACTAAGGAGACCATTTCCTCCTCAAGGTAAAAGGCCAAAGCCTTCAGTGGTCAGAAACTACGGAGTTTAACCAACAATTCCCTGAGTGGGAATGTTCGCAAGGGTTTCTTCAGGTGCACTATTCCACGAAACTCAAGAAACGCAACAGACATGGAGGAAAAGCCTGTTAGACAAGCGTATTTGAATTACAGACCAAGCATCATATGTGTTCTTGCACTATTGGTCCGTCCTGGCGGTTGTATTATTTGCACGAGCTCTTGAATCCACGAATGCTGCTAATCTGATCCTGCAAGACGAGTATATGCATCCCAACTCCATTTCGGTAAACTCTCCACCACAGGCAAGGACTGTTCCTTGTAAAAACTGCCTATCAATCTATTCGTAGCCTGCGCGGTCTTTGTATACGGGATCCAAGAGTGGGTGCTGCAAGAGCTCCTCGTCAGTAACCCTAGATGCATCTGTGTGGAGAGCCACAATCTTGATGCTGACGAACCTTGGATGCTTCTGTCGCCGAGCAGAAGTAGATCGCTCTTGTGGGCGCGCATATCACAGTGGTTGGTGATTAGAAACGAAATAGTTCATAATAGAGGCTGCTAAGATTTGCCAGCCTGTTCTCGTGTCATATTCTCTCTCTAAGCCAGCAGGCTGGACATTGAAACGAATACCAGGATGTCCACGACCATACTGTGCTGTCCCAGATCTTCCACGCGCCTACTCCCGGTTTCGCGGTGGTGTATCTCTTGCCGTCTTTCTTCCAGTAACTCTTCTTGGTTGACTGGTACCGTAAACAATCGCAGCAGAGCGCTAATGTTCGCTTCTGCCGCAGCCCGCGGGCACCAGAAGGGGCCAGTCTTCTCATCAACATGAGCATTCTATCGCAGAATGGTGGGGGGAGATATCTGTGCTTCGAAACAGAGGGAATCTTGACGACGACGAATGAAGAAATCTGGAGTAGACGTTTACAGGTGAGTGCCAAGCAGAGTTGCTCAATCGGGTCGTCGATGTGGGAGAAGAGGAGGAGGAGCAACTCGGTTGGAAGACGAACGAGAGTCGAAGATATTGTGGGCACCGCGCTTAAGAGCTGATCGTGGATCCGTTAGATGAGTCGATCTGAGGATGGGAAGCGCGTGTTTACCTCTTGCGGAATGATGAAGGGCACTGGGTCATGCGGAGCCATCACTGGCTTTGAGATCGCAGTCGGCATGTCGCACAGCCAGTCCCCGATGGGTCTGCACTGGAGACTAGAGTCCTGAGCGTGTAAATGACGGCAATAGTCTTGAAGGAAGAAAGAATCGTTACTGACTTGGTTGACTTGCGTGTCCGTAGATGGAGTTGCGAAGTTCTTACGTCGCTCGCATCGGCGTTGGCTGGGTTGTTGAAAGGAAGCTCGCTCAGATACCAGCTTTGACACCGTCGGCCAGTGTTAGTAGTGAAGCAACCTACTGAGGCTGGTTAATTGGGCGGCGGTCTCAGGCAGTAACATCTTTGCGGAATTTCAGTGTAGGTAGGGTCTTAGTGCTAGAATTCCTAACTTTTCATAATCCTTAGAAAGTCACTTCAACACCCCCCAAGCTCTTTTTGCTTTTCTACAGGACTCTCTATTATTCTTGCACAGAAACCTAACCGCTATAGCAACACATCTTTGTCGCAGCCATGAGCACTTCACCTCCACCAACCCCGCCTTCAAGAGCACCAGGTGACCAAGAGCGGCGATTCAAGGATATTAGGTCGCCTTGCGAATGGATAGAGGACTACCGCCCAGGCGGCTTCCATCCCGTACACCTCGGTGATTTATTCAATGACGGCCAGTTCAAGGTGATCCGGAAACTTGGAGAGGGTGCTTACTCAACTGTCTGGCTTGCACAAGACCTGAGGTTAGCTAAATAAGACTTGCCTGCATTTTAGTCACTGGCTTATAATATCCTTAGAAACTCTCGCTATGTTGCCCTCAAGATTCTTATCTCGGAGAATACAGAAGAGACTAGCCACGAGTTACATGTCTTGCACCATCTTGCCAAGGTTGCCCCCCAAGATGGGATGAGGCATGTTACTCAACTTCTTACAGACTTTGAGCACAAAGGCCCAAATGGCACCCACAAATGCCTTATATTTGAGCCCATGGGCCCATCTGTCAACTCTATGGTATACGAATTGCCCCAGTTCAAACCACGCAAGTATGGAATGAAGATTCGCTATCCCCCCCAGATGGCGAAACGCATCCTCCTGCAATCCTTGCACGGGTTGGCATTCCTTCATAACAATGGTGTTGCGCATGGAGATTTCCAGCCCGGAAATATTCTGTTCTCAGTCCAGTCTATCGATTCCCTTGATGAAGCGTCCCTCCGCCAGGAAGAAGACGTCCAGACAAAGTCAATCTCGCCTCCTGTAGAAAGACTTGATGTCAAGCAAGACAAATGGGCGCCGCGATATCTCTGCCTTGCTCAACCATTAGCACCCTACGCGAGCGTTTCCGAGAACCTCCGGGTCAAGCTATCTGATATGGGTGGTGGTAAGTCCCTTCTCCCTCCTTCAGATCCGATTCTACTGGAGATGTGACTTACAATGAGTAGCCTACTTTCTGAACGACCCCCCCAAGAAGCCCATCACGCCGCTTGGCCTACGAGCGCCGGAGTTTGTTCTCATGGGAGAGGTGAACAAGTCTCTCGACATCTGGAGTTTTGGCTGTCTTGTTTTTGAACTCGTCACCGGACAACCTCTCTTCTGTACTCCTGCATACGGCGACAGGACCGAAGAAGATGATAACCATATTCTTGAGCTCCAGGCGAAGCTTGGCCCACTTCCTGATAAGCTTTACAGCCGCTGGGAAACATCCTCACGGTACTACACAAAGGACAGAAAGCTTTATAATTGCCAACTTGGTGGCATTGGCGAGGGTGAAGAGCCGCTTATGCTAGAACAGACTTCTATGGAGGAGGCCTTCGACTTGACAACCCCGGACTTGACTGATGAGGAGGCAGAGAAGGTCAAGAGACTTGTTCGTCGGATTCTTCAGTATGATCCTTCTAAAAGACCCATGATCAAGGATATTCTGCGTGATCCGTGGTTTGCGGAGGATTAAACCCAAGAACTAGAGGTGGCCGTTGATCCGACTTTAGTGCGCAAAGCATGCAGTGGTCTAATCTACCTGGCTGGCGGTCCGTCAATAGCCCTTGCAACTTCTCTTGCACCAGATGCCTCGAACACTGATTGAGAACTCATTCAAACAGCAAAAATGGCCGGTTTGTTCTATCGTTATGGGCTGGTTGCGGGGTAAAAAGACCTGAAAGGTACGATAGGTCACTCGGTATCTTATTCTTGCATATCCTTGATGTATTTTGCTCCATTGATGGCAGGGAGCCAGGAATTGGAAGGTAGTATGTCTCTACTAGTTCAATCCCTACAGGGCATGCTACTTAGAAACCCGACGAAGAAAGAAGCAGTTAAACTGTCTCTAAAACCTTGAGGGCAGGACTGGATAGACGTGGTTAGTTGGGCGCTGGAATAAGACTGTGTTAAAAGATTCCGTTGAACCATTGGTAAATCTTGGGCCATGTAAGCCTCTCTCCTTCCTTTGACTTGAGGAGAAGATCGTCTCTGCAGTTGTGTAAGGGGATCCTGTAGCCAAAGCTTGCTTAGCCTTGCCAAGTCCGCGTTCGGGGTGAATGACCTTGAATCTAACTAGCACTGCTAGCATGCCTATGCTTTGTGTAGAAGTCTAGTTAAACTGCAGCTGAAATGCTGCTATAATATTCTTAGTTATGCGTTTTAGCGAGGTAGGTTTAAGTGGCTATTCCTTAAACCTAGCGAGAATTATGCCTAGTTGGTTCTGGTGAGTGTCGCCTGCGATGAAGCTGGGCCGGGGATGCCGCTCCCCCTGGAATGTTTCCTCTACATGGTTTATTGAGTAATCAAGATGTAGCCTCTCATGTCTTGGAGTTCCAGCATCTACCTCTCTCGATATAACTACGGGCTATTTTCTGTCTCGATGGTGATCATTCAGACTGCAGACTTCGATCTCTCTACTCGGGCAGAGCCAGATCAAATACATGCCGGTGCCATTCAGGGAGAAATATACCGAGCACTAGAGGTAATGACAACCTTTGAGAAGTTATGGGACTTGCTCAAGGGAAAGGTTCTTTTCAATTTTAGAGCCCCTGGAAAGGCCGATGAACATGACGACCAATCGCACCAGGGCCAGATTTCTGCCTTGACCGGACCTCCACCGCGGATTCTACTGTCTACTGGCCAAGAACTTCCATGTTCTACAAACCCGACGGTATGTGAGGCGGATACTGAGCAATCAGATGTTACTAATCCATGTGTGTGTCCAGGCGAGCTCAAGAATCCTGGCCTTGTCCCCGCCCTTGGCGGTTTCAGCTTTGAGAATACCATCAGGTGCATGAGCGCGCTGCGAGGAAACGGTGAGGCTTATTTGATTCGTCAAGAATGGCGAAATGGAGTCCAGAGGAAGGAGTACTGCAAGAGAGCTGCTCGATGACCCGTGACCGTATGGAGATGTCCCTCAAGGCTATAAAAGCATGCCGGAAGGGTCGTCGCGTTTGGTGAGCGCAATATAACTGTTGGTGTCGGGGCGTGGGAGCATTGCGTATAGCAGATACGGCCTGGCCAAATCGACAGCACCAGAGAAGTATCCAAAGTTCGATAGATATAGACTCTTAACAGTGATGATTGGTGTCGGATTGAAGCCGTCTTGTTGGGTCAGTCGCGTCTGCCCACCAACAGTCCGCAGAGCTACACTTCGGGTTCATGACGTAGCTGTAGAATGTCTTTGAGAGACTTTATTGAGTTTCAGTTGATGCAGGCTCATTCCCGTGATCCTTATAGGTGATAGTTTGTTGCCTGGGGAGAAATTGCATCGGGTTGGCTCAATCGCGAAGCAACACTTGACGAGAGGCTACCATCGCAAGCCAGCAAATCGTGAGCTCTATAGATATTACTACCTTGATACTAATTTGCAATGTACTGTCTCATAGCGACCATATTTTGGAGACCAGAAATAGCTTGTTGCTGTCGTTATCGCCGAGTTACAGTCCAGCCTGCCACCGCAGCACCCGCCCAAGACACAAAGTGTCAAAAGCACAAAATCGCAAACCTCAATAATGACGTGCTAAAATAGCATCATCTGGATCGCTCGAGTCCCAAATTTTATTAAATACTGTTATCAGCTCCATATCAGTATTATTGGTGCCAATATCGTCGAATGGCAAACCGACTTTCTGCCACTGCCTACCCTGTTGTTCGCTCTGTCGTCGATTGCCTCAGCCAACAGAAGGATGTGTCGCAAAGCCACAAATCGAAAGAATAGTGGAGAATAAAGACTCTATATCAAATATTTGAGTTTTATAAACCGGCGAACCTCTTTATTTTGATCGTATCTGTCTTGAGACTGTTGATATCGACGAGTTTCATTTTGGCAGTCTGGTGTCCGACGTCCAGCAACCAAGGGCCTGTCGCAAAGTCGCAAATAACGGAAATAATGCAGTATAATAATACGATTCCAATAGAAAATACCCACTAAGCCAGGAAAGACATTTATTAGAACCATAAACATGCTTTTGTTGCCGGAAGCGTTGAGTCGCGAGTGAGCAGTCGACAACAACCATCCAGTCGCAACACTAGACGCACTTATCGCAAAGTCACAAACGGCAGAAAATGCAGGCACTTATAGCACTGTCTTTTCAAAAAGAGTATATTATGGCCCAAAAGATCTTTTATTGAGTTAGAAAGGCACTGACGCCGCTATCCTCGCCGAGTTACGCGCCAGCAGTCGGTAATGGTTGACCCGGACGACGTTGTCGCAGAGCCTCAAAACCTTGAGAATACATTGTTTGATACGGAAAATACAATTAGAAAGTCTGTATCTAGTGGTGAGTGAACTAAGTCAAGCTCTAAGTGCGTTGTTGCTGACAGCATCACTGGGTTACAATCTCAGAGTCTACCGCGGCCCATTCAAGAAAGCATTGTCGCAAAGCGATATATCACAGAAATGATAGACTTCAGTACCAGTCGCTTAAAATATAAGACTTTTGTAATTGCTGTATCCAGTTGTTGAAACCGTAGAAGCAGTATGGGAGTCATCAACGCAGAATTGCAAGTGAGCAGTCTGCAACTGTGTACCCAAAATGACGCCAACGTAGGGCGCGTTATCGTGGAAATGCATCTATTAGTACCGATAAATCAATCCAGAGGTACCTATCTCTTTTTATTGACTCTTGACTGCTCTCTAAAGGCGTTGTTGCGGTCAATATCGCGAACTTACAGTTGAACATCTGCATGAGTCCACCGTGCTCGCGACGAAGCAGTTCAACGCAAGAAACACAAAACAGAAAATCGCAGAGATAATGAGATCTATTACCAGTGTATCAGTCTTTTGAGTCTGAAATTTATTCATCTGTCTTTATTTGAACAAGAACATCATTATTGCTGCTGATATGGCTGAGTGACAGTCCTGCGTTCAAGGCCCGTCCACGTGTCTACGAAGAGTCACCCAGCTTCCACAATGATGAGTATAATGTAATTAAATAAGCGATAACTAGTTAAGATATATATAATGAGTATATTTATCCTCATAAGAGCCAAGTCTCCCCATGTGAATGTCCTATTGTGATGTCCTCGCTCCCGCTCTGTTCGCTTCAATCGCTACTGAGGAATGACAACAGCTCACGTCGATCTGGAGGAGCAGTCCCCTTCCTTTACAAATTAAACGTGTCGCTTGGCCTGTAAGTTAGTATTTCCCTGGTCTTATCGTCAAGTCAGAGCTGCGTTGTCATTCTGTATCGCATGCCCTGGACCGCTGAGTTATTGGCGATGCCCTCAACGCTGATGGCTGCGACGACGACGACGACGACGTGATGTATTACACGTGACTCAACAGATTGCTCCAAACAGAAGGCCCCGAGATCCCCTGTAGCGATATTTTGCAACTGAATCGCCTCGTTATGCTGCCATCGCGTATCCTGCTGCCCATTCATCATCAATCGGCAATGAGACAGCAACATCTGCACGAGACGAGCACAAGACCGATTATCTCGACTGACACGGCACATGACATCGGATACCGATTCACTATGAGTGCACGTCTGAATCATCGACTATGAGCCGTGAGGACGCGTCGCTACTCCGCAGCTCAATTGTACTGCCGATACGATATCGCTCGCTACCTCCCAAAGAAGTCAATCACGTGAAGGATACCAATGGCGAGAGATTTAAACAGCGATTTTAGATGACTATCGTAGTGAGATAGGTAACTATCAGGCTGCGATGTCGGCAAACAGCCTCAAGTTGACAGACCATGCTTCAGCTGCATAAGATCGGATGTCGGCACTCCTCAGTTAACTGTGTTATCTACCTCTCGTCCTCTTTTAGTAATGAGATGTTGACAGAACCAGGACCTGGCTCTACTAAACCAGCAATGCCTTGAACGCTTTCCACCAATTCTTCGCAGACAGAGAATGCCCATCTGATGCCTCAACATCCGAGAGCGCGGGGGCACTCGCCTCTTTGACAAGACCTGAAAGAGCTTGTGAATACTAGTCTAACTTTTGAAGACCAAACTATAGTATTGACAATTCATATGCTTCAGTACAATACGGTCTCCGATACAAGCCAATGGATAATGCACATGCTGCATGTAGATGCAAATGAGATTCTGTGTGGATCCTTCGCACTCTGTATATTGTATCCAGTCGTCTGTCTGTGAGACGTCCTCCATTGTCTTGACCGAGTTCTCTATTAGAAACAAGTGGTTTTGGGGCTTATGTACACGGTGTCCGCACTTATACCCATTTGAGACCATTTTGCTTACGAGTCTTGTCCCGTGACCCTTCCTCGCCGCGACTCGATATACTGCTCCCTGGTCTGGAATTCGAACTGAGGAGGTAGGATAAAATCATAGTATAGATCAGCGGGAACTTTGCAGCCAAAACTTCTTCCGTGATAATCCCATCTGGAGATACGGCGTCCCACATCATCCATCCCTTTAGTTTCCTCCAGCAATACGTTGGGGTCTACCGGGACCCCAGGGTGAAAATCCGAACCCAAAATCGACGTCTTGTTGACCAAGTGCTTGACCGCCTCCCTGAATCTGGGGTCAAGGAAGAACTTGTCTGGTGTGGCGGACAACTGATTTGTAGTCGAGCTGAAGAGGTCCAATTCGCAGCATTTATCGAATGCTGGGCCCTCCGCAAGGGCCATGTGAATACACCCTTAAAAGACCTCGGTACAGAGATCGCCATAAGATCCACCCCACAAATTAAAGATGAAGGAACCTGAGGGAATATCTAAATCCCGCATTGAAAGAGCGTCAATGAGCCAAGACTCCAGAGTCAGGAGGAAGGTAGGCCCATAAAGACCTCTAGGTTTATCCCGAGTCATCCATTCCTTTTCCGCTCCCGCGCAGCTATGGATGCAGCCAAAAACACTGACACGGCGCTCCACCTGAAGTAGTGGGTTTTCCTTGTATAAAGGGACCAAGCCTTGGGCGTGAAGTGACGGCATGTTGACCGATGGCGAATCTTCATGCAATGTGATCCTACGGATCCGTGTTCGCTGCTCAACGGGCAGCCTGTTCAAGAAACGTATTGCTGTAGCGGTGGCAGAGAATCTTATTGTATCGCGATAGCGGTAATCAAAATGACCGATCAATCTCGTGGGATTCTCATATTCGGCATCGCATTGACATCTCCTGGCATCTTCTGGACGTGGCCCAATGGGAATATCGCCAAGTTCCCGGTAGAACTCGTCGGGGTAAGCCCAAAGTTCTGGGAGCTTCCACACAAAATCGTGAATATTTAAAAAATCCAATGCATGGGCAACATCCTCCCTTGAAGGAATGTCCCAAAGATTGAATTTGAACCCGAGAAAATCTTGCGGATGGTACTTGCCAATCCAATGCGGTAAGGTCTTGTATACCTGATTTTTAAATTCCGTTGGTGCCTCTTTAGCGATGAGACGCAGACAATACGAGAGTGCATCTCGGACATCCCCCGACTGCTGTTGCCATCTATCATGTGAGTCACCTGGCAAACTCCCACTTGGGTTCATGAAGTCTTGTTCATGAATGCCAGCAAAGCTGACATAGGCAAAAGGACCATAGACATCGGGATTGTCGACGTTCTGTCTGAAAAAGGATTCTACCCAACGGCAGGAGGAAGGTCGTATTCTATTGACAAGCTCTGTCGTCGAGCGGGGCCTGTCCCTTACGGGATTGCAGATGTCGTGAATTGCCAATTCGGATTCAAACATAGACCTGAACCTTGGAAACTTGGCGTCGATCTGGGCGAACATTTCTGGAGTAATAAACTCGGCGAGGTGGAAGACAAAGTCTTGCTCTAGAATGTAGTACGCAGTAGCAACGAGGTTGAAGCAACCGGCTAAGCTGCGTCGGTCATCGCTGGTTGAGAAATAAATAGTGTTGACCGCCAGGGGAATCGTGGTCGTGTCTCTTGCGATGGAACGACATGTGTATCGAAGGGAGAGGTCGATCGGGGTACGGGCTTGATCGGCATTGGTCAGTTTATCGGTTTGCGCGTTGTAGGCATAACCGCCATCTACCTTGAGGCACTCTTTGAAGATTTGCTGACGAATCTCTGATGGGAGATCTGTAAGACGCTTTGGAGCCATTTTGATGAAGGCAACGAAGGTGAAGGTAAAGATGATGAAGGTGATAAAGGTGACGATTGAAAAGTTTGGCCAAGTTGAGTTGGCAGACTTGGGAGGGGCAGACAGCGGGGTTCTTGTAGTGGGTTGAGTGTGCATGAGTCATCCATAAGAGGAAGCCAATCAAATGAAAGAAACAAGACCCTCCGCCAAACTTAACTGATGGTTGCCCCCTTCGGCCGAGGTCAGCAAGGTAATCAATCTTAGAGACTTTCACAGGTAGGTAGAAAGGGAACAGCAGATTGGGGTGTGCCTGAGCACGTTTTTATTTTTTTAAGTTTGCATATCAGCCTCGAAAGGTATCCAAGCATCTCCAAAGTCTACCATAATTTAAACGTTCCTTGCCTCCCAGGTGGCAAAGCTTCATTAAGTCAATATCATTAAGTTAGCT